>JANBXA010000732.1:1870000-2007500 GCA_030556225.1 Cricetiscus sungorus
GAGGACTTAGGTTCAGTTCCCAGAATCGACACAGCAGCCCGAATCTGTAACTCCAGGTACAGGGGATCTGATGCCCTCTTATGATCTCTTTGGGCACCGGACACACATACAGTGCTATTACATACAAGAAGATAGGATACTCACACACATAAAATAAAAGCAAATCCCTTATTTTAAAATTCTAGCACAGGCTGGGTGGTGGTTCACACCTTTAATCCCAGCACTTGGGAGGCAGAGGCATGCGGATCTCTGTGAGTTCAGGACAGCCTGGTATACAGAGGGAGTCCCAGGAAAGCCAGGGCTACAAAGAGGAAGCCCCGTCTCAAAAAACCAAAAACCAAACAGACTCAGCACAGTTAACTGCCTAGGCCTCTCTCTACTTCCCAGCTGGGAACCTGTAATTTCTCTCACCAGAGCCCCATGCACAATCCTAGTGACTTTCTGGGCTTTTGTTTCTTTCTTGTTTTTTTTTCTTTATAAGTTATAATCTCATTCAAGTCACCACCAGAGCCAGACTATGAACCCAATTTTCAAGAAGGAAAGAGGGGGCAGGGGAGTTGGCTGAGTGGGTAAATTGCCACCAAGCCTGGGGGCCTGAGCTCAGCCTTTGGGCTCCACATGGTGTAAAGAGAAAACCCAGTCCTCTAAGATATTCTGTGACCTCCAAAGGGTGGCAGGGCATGCCCCTCCCCAACCACCCAATCAGTCAATGGGGAGAGAGGAAAGGAGACCCTTTCTGGGCAAAGCTTGAGAGCTGCCAAATGGTGTGAGGCTGATGCTGAGCCACTCCCAGGAGCCTCTCCCTGGGTAATACGTCATCTCTCACACTTGAGTTTGTTTTCCCTCTGAGCATCTCTCCTGCTAACCGACCTGTTTGAAGTCTACATTAAAACGTCGTTAACGAAATCTCCCGCTCTGCTTTATAAACCTAACTTCTTCTCTGCATGGAAGCCACAAACCCCAGTTTGGCCTGAGCCCAGGTTCCCTGGGAGCTTACGACAGTGCCTCCGTCTGGGTGTGGGGCTGCACGTGTTCAGTTCTCACAAGAGGCAGAGGCAGGAGGATGTCTGTGAGTTCCAGGCCAGCCTGGTCTACAGAGGGAGTTCCAGGCCAGCCAGGGCTACAGTGAGGTTCTGTCTCAGAAATCAGTATCAATAACAAAAATAGTGTCTCAAGCTGCTGAGGGTGACAGCTTGGCCTGTGCCTCTGTCCCCTACTCCTGACATCTTAGGCTTTCCGTAGAATGTCTACTAAAAGCTATGTGTGCGTGCCCTAGGCCTGTCATCACAACTACTTGGAAGGCAGGAGGGCTGCAGGTTCAAGGCGGGATTGGACTAAGGAGCGAGACCCTGTGTCAAAAAGTGCAGGTTCTCAGTGTGGCTCGGTGGCAGAGAGTCCTCGCTGTGAGGGGCTGGGGCGTGGCCCAGTGTGTTCTTTGTGTTGTTCAGGATGAACCCCAGGGCCTTGCACGTGCTTGTGAAATGCTCTATTCAACATGTGGCTTGTAGAAGGACAAGGGATCTGCTGAAGGACAGAGGAGTGGCCAGTTTAAGACCTGGAGGACGAGTGCCCGCAGGGAAAGGGGATGCCAGGGTCAGCAGGAACACAGGAAACTTCTCATCTCAAAACAGGCTACGCAGTTATTAAAATGCCTGTTAAGAGGAATGGAGTGACCCGCCAAAATGGCTAAAATCAAAACCACCAAAGACAGTTTATGCTGGAGAGGATGTGGAGAAAGGGGAACAGTCCTCCACTGCTGGTGGGAGTGCAAACTTGTACAGCCACTTTGGAAATCAGTATGACGGTTTCTCAGGCAAAATGGGAATCAGTCTACTTCAAGATCCAGTAATTCCACTCTTAGGCATGTACCCAAAAGATGCACATTCATACAACAAGGACATCTGTTCAACTATGTTCCTAGCAGCATTATCTGTAATAGCCAGAACCTGAAAGCAACCTAAATGCCCCTCAAGTGAAGGATGGATGGAGAAAATGCACTACTGGAGGAGGCGGGGGGGGGCAATGAATCTTGCAATTTGCAAGCAAATGGATGGAACTAGACAAGACCATCCTGAGTGAGGTAACCCAGTCACAAAAAGATGAACATGGTGTGTACTCACTCACGTATGGCTTTCAGACATAGAGCAAAGGATCACCAGCCTATAATCCACGCCACCAGAGAAACTAGCAAACAAGGGGGACCCTAAGAGAGACATACATGGTTCCCTGGAGAAGGGAACACGATCTCCCAAGCAAATTGGGGACATGGGGGGGGGAGGGAGTTAGGAGGAAGAGGAGGGGAGGGGTGGGCACGAGGGAGCAGGAAGATTGAGTCAGGGAAAGAATGGAGGAGAACAAGAAAAGAGATACCATAATAGAGGGAACCATTATAGGTTTTAAGAAGAAATTTGGCACTAGGGAAATGTCCAGAGTTCTACAAGGATGACCCCAACTAACAATCTAAGCAATAGTGGAGAGGCTACCTTAAATGCCCTTCCCCAATAATGAGATTGATGACTACTTTATAGGCCATCCTAGAGCCTTCATCCAGCAGCTAATGGAAGCAGAAGCAGACACCCACAGCTAAACACTGAGCTGAACTGGAATCCAGATGCAGAGAGGGAGGAGTGACGAGCAAAGGGGTCAAGACCAGGCTGCAGAAACCCACAGAAACTGCTGACCTGAACACGGGGGAGCTCATGCACCCCAGTCTGATAGCTGGGAAACCAGCAAAGGACCAATCCAGGTTCCCTGAATGTGGTGTTATTTGGGAGGACTGGGCAGTCTATGGGGCCTCTGGTAGAGGATCAGTATTGATCCCTAGTATGCAAATGGCTTTGGGAGCCCATCCTGCTTAGAGAGATACTCTCTCAGCCTAGATGCATGGGGGAGGGCCTATGACCTGCTCCAAATGATGTGACAGACTTTGAAGCCTCCCCATGCAAGTCTGCTCCCTGGGGAGCAGAAAGGGGATGGGATGGGGGTTGAGGGGAAGAAGGGAGGACGGGAGGTGCTTAAAACAAGCTTGTTTCAAATTTAAGTTAAACAAATTATTAAAAAAAAAAAAAGGGATGGTGGGAAAGTGAAGGGAAATTGCTCACAGAGCTTCGGGTATTGATTGAAAAGCAATGTTGCGGGGTTCAGGTGACTCCATGTTCAATTGAAACTGAGGTATGGAAGCTATGAGAGCTCAGCAGAGAGGAGGCCCACGTTGCTGAACATTTGGTCTTTATGTAACTCAGTTTCCAACGCTCTGGAGCCTTAGCAGGGCGAGGAGTCACTTAAAGCTGTATGTGAAGTAACAGGAAGGTGAGAAACGGCCAGGCCGCAGAGAATGCCCCCTCACAGTCCACAGGGATGCGGTCTCAGCCTCACAGTCCGGGACAGGGATGCGGTCTCAGCCTCACAGTCGGGACAGGGATGCGGTCACAGCCTCACAGTGGACAGGGATGCGGTCTCAGCCTCACAGGGGACAGGGATGCGGTCTCAGCCTCACAGTCCGCAGGGATTCGGTCACAGCCTCACAGGGGACAGGGATGCGGTCTCAGCCTCACAGGGGACAGGGATGCGGTCTCAGCCTCACAGGGGACAGGGATGCGGTCTCAGCCTCACAGCGGACAGGGATGTGGTCACAGCCTCACAGTGGACAGGGATGCGGTCTCAGCCTCACAGTAGACAGGGATGCTGTCACAGCCTCACAGTGGACAGGGATGCGGTCTCAGCCTCACAGGGGACAGGGATGCGGTCTCAGCCTCACAGGGGACAGGGATGCGGTCTCAGCCTCACAGTGGACAGGGATGCGGTCTCAGCCTCACAGGGGACAGGGATGCGGTCTCAGCCTCACAGGGGACAGGGATGCGGTCTCAGCCTCAAAGGGGACAGGGATGCGGTCACAGCCTCACAGTGGACAGGGATGCGGTCACAGCCTCACAGGGGACAGGGATGCGGTCTCAGCCTCACAGGGGACAGGGATGCGGTCTCAGCCTCACAGTGGACAGGGATGCGGTCTCAGCCTCACAGTGGACAGGGATGCTGTCTCAGCCTCACAGGGGACAGGGATGCGGTCTCAGCCTCACAGGGGACAGGGATGCGGTCTCAGCCTCACAGTAGACAGGGATGCGGTCTCAGCCTCACAGTGGACAGGGATGCTGTCTCAGCCTCACAGTGGGACAGGGATGCGGTCTCAGCCTCACAGGGGACAGGGATGCGGTCTCAGCCTCACAGGGGACAGGGATGCTGTCTCAGCCTCACAGGGGACAGGGATGCGGTCTCAGCCTCACAGTGGACAGGGATGCGGTCTCAGCCTCACAGGGGACAGGGATGCGGTCTCAGCCTCACAGGGGACAGGGATGTGGTCTCAGCCTCACAGGGGACAGGGATGTGGTCTCAGCCTCACAGTGGACAGGGATGCTGTCACAGCCTCACAGTGGACAGGGATGCGGTCTCAGCCTCACAGGGGACAGGGATGCGGTCTCAGCCTCACAGTCCGCAGGGATGTGGTCTCAGCCTCACAGTGCGCAGGGATGCGGTCTCAGCCTCACAGTGGACAGGGATGCGGTCTCAGCCTCACAGGGGACAGGGATGCGGTCTCAGCCTCACAGGGGACAGGGATGCGGTCTCAGCCTCACAGTGGACAGGGATGCGGTCTCAGCCTCACAGGGGACAGGGATGCGGTCTCAGCCTCACAGGGGACAGGGATGCTGTCTCAGCCTCAAAGTGGACAGGGATGCGGTCTCAGCCTCACAGTGGACAGGGATTCGGTCACAGCCTCACAGTGGACAGGGATGCTGTCACAGCCTCACAGGGGACAGGGATGCGGTCTCAGCCTCACAGGAGACAGGGATGCGGTCTCAGCCTCACAGTGGACAGGGATGCGGTCACAGCCTCACAGTGGACAGGGATGCTGTCTCAGCCTCACAGGGGACAGGGATGCGGTCTCAGCCTCACAGTAGACAGGGATGCTGTCTCAGCCTCACAGTGGACAGGGATGCTGTCTCAGCCTCACAGGGGACAGGGATGCGGTCTCAGCCTCACAGGGGACAGGGATGCTGTCTCAGCCTCACAGGGGACAGGGATGCGGTCTCAGCCTCACAGGGGACAGGGATGCGGTCACAGCCTCACAGTGGACAGGGATGCGGTCTCAGCCTCACAGGGGACAGGGATGCGGTCTCAGCCTCACAGGGGACAGGGATGCGGTCTCAGCCTCACAGTCCGCAGGGATTCAGTCACAGCCTCACAGTGGACAGGGATGTGGTCTCAGCCTCACAGGGGACAGGGATGCGGTCTCAGCCTCACAGTGGACAGGGATGCGGTCTCAGCCTCACAGTGGACAGGGATGCTGTCTCAGCCTCACAGGGGACAGGGATGCGGTCTCAGCCTCACAGTGGACAGGGATGCGGTCTCAGCCTCACAGGGGACAGGGATGCTGTCTCAGAGGACAGTGAGAGTGAAGAAAGCCAGGACCTGGAGTTGCTGCCCCTCCTCCTCCATCAGATGAAACAGGGCTAGGATTAATAAAGGCTAAAAGGTTAACTGTATGTTCAAAAACAAAATGGCTCGTGGGACAAGGAATTAAAAAGGAAGAATGAAACTTCCCAGTGCAGAAGAGGGAAGGGAAGGAAATACGAGAACGTTTCTTATAGCAAAGGGAGAAATGTTTAAGCAAGAAAAAGAGATTTTCCCAGTAAAAAAGGGGCCTGAATCGAGGCCTAAAAATTAAAAGGCTCCGTAAAATAAAAGTAAAGAACAAAGCCTCTTCCCAGTCGATATAAAGGAAGAAAAAAGGCTCTTTCCTATACAAGAAGTGATGATGGGTAGACGCAGAGCTCTGTCTGGGTACACTGCCGCACAGCAACGCTCTGAATTACACAGTCAGCGGGTGGGGCCTGGGCGAGGGCAGCCACCAGAGCTTACAATTTTGTCTGTTTGCTTAATTTTGTTAATAACCCAAAGGTCCCTTCGTGGAAAATGTTTTTTGTTTTTCAACAATAGTGGGAATAACTCACTACCAATGGTCCCTTCACAGGAAAGTGGGTGTTTAAACAGGCCCAGCTTCTGGGAAAAGGTGCTGTGGTCAGGGCATGAAGTGTTAAGTCAAATGCTGTTTGAATTTCCAGATGTTCATAATTCATTGTGTGGAGAATGTTTTCCCGTGCTTGTATAATTGATGCTTAGATAAATGTTTGATTTTCATAATAGAAAACAAAAAGAACAAAATTCATGATTTTAAATTATATTATTTAATCTATATCTTGTCTGTTCATCATCACTGAGCATTTACATGATTTTAAACTGTATTATTGGGTATGCTCCTGTCTGTTCATCATCACTGAGAATTTGCCTCTGCTCTTAGTTTGGTTTCTAAGCATTCCAGGTTAAATTCTATAAAAGTGTAACACTTGAAAGAGTAGGTTGTTAGGTTATCAGAGGTTAGGTTACCTTAGGCTGCTAAGGTAAAAGCTCATAAAGAATAATCTCTTACTGGTTAAAGGCTTACTGTAGTATGGAAAAATCAAAGACCCAGAGACTAATATATCACCACAGCTTACAGAATGTTTCTTCATTAAATAAAATACAGGTAAATGGTTTGACCCACACTGTTAATAACTGACAAGTTGGATTAATGTGTTACTTGGGAGCCTACCAAAAAGGATACTTTTCGTAAGATTTTACAAAGAATGCTCCACGCTCCACGAGCCTACCAAAAAGGATACTTTTCGTAAGATTTTACAAAGAATGTTCCACGCTCCACGAATATTGCCTAAAGTTGCCTTTTAAAATCCTATAGATTGCTTTCATGCTTTTATAGATGGCTTATATATAAAAGGCTTTGCAGATAGCAGCTGGTGGTAGAATTGCTCAATTGTTGTTGCCACCATATTTTAAAGGTAAAAAAAAGCTCCAATTATAGCATAGAAGGTTTTAAAAATACCAGAAAGAAAGTAATTTGGCAAACTGTTAATATTGATGAGAGTCCAAAGCTAAAATCACAAGTAAATGGCACTGAGATTTCAGGCCTACTAGATGCTAAGGCTAATGTATCTGTAATTTTTCAAAATCTTAAAAATCCCAATCGGCCTATTTAGTGTCGTTTTACAGGATTGTTTCTTTACTATTCCTTTACAAGAACAGGATAGAGAAAAATTTGCCTTTACAGCTCCTACATATAATAATGCCTAGCCTGTAAAGGG
Source organism: Cricetiscus sungorus (assembly GCA_030556225.1). Classification (NCBI taxonomy): domain Eukaryota; kingdom Metazoa; phylum Chordata; class Mammalia; order Rodentia; family Cricetidae; genus Cricetiscus; species Cricetiscus sungorus. The sequence goes on from JANBXA010000732.1 coordinate 1,877,191, forward strand.
ATATTAATAAAAGTACTCCTTAAATGTTAAATAGCTGGGTGTTGGTGGCGCATGCCATTGATCCCAGCAGTCGGGAGGCAGAGGCAGGCGGATCTCTGTGTGTTTGAGACCAGCCTGGTCTACAGAGCTAGTTCTGGGACAGGGTCCAAAGCAATACAGAGAAACCCTGTCTTGCAAAACCAAAAATAATTAAATAAATAAATAAATAAAAATTAAATAGCCCAGTGTTGTGTCGATATTTATGTAAATCAACCACTGGAAGTGGTATGTAAACAATTTCCTCAATCTATTATTTATCATCATATTATTGATATTTTATTGACTGCTTCTGATACAGATACCTTAGAAAGAATGTTTAATGTGGCACAGAAAAATATACCCTGTTATGGATTACAAATTTCTCCTGAAAAAATAGAGGAGATTCTCTTAGTTATTTAGGATTTCAATTAAATAGAGAATTAAGCCACAGAAGGTACAGACTAGGAGAGATCCACTGAATACTCTTAATGATTTTCAAAAATTATTGGGTGATACTAACTGGTTGTGAACTACAATTGAATTGTCTCTTCAAGGATTCGCTGCTTTGTTTCAAGTTTTACAAGGTGACTCAGATTTAAATGTGTTGAAATTGTAGTACCCTACACCAATACTGAAATTAGACAAATGTGGGAGATTAATGATTATTGGTAAAATAAAAATCTCTTAGGGGAAATTAACAACAAATATCCAAAAAGTAAGCAGATTCAGTTTATGAAAAGAACTGAATGGATTCTTGCCCGCATAGTGAAAAGGCACCTATTTCTGGGCCCTTACACTTTATACCGATGAAAATAAACCAGGAATATCTGGTTATAAAGCAGGAAGCATCCGCAAGGCTGGTCAAAGTCCTTATGACGCAGGTCAGAAACCAGAGCTGTGTGCCATTCTGATGGTTGTATTAGATTTGAAGAACCTCCCAACGTAATTACTGATTCTCAATACGCAGAAAGGGTTGTATTGAATTTAGAAACTGTTGGACTATTCCTGGTAATTCAGAATTGACTTTGCTGTTCACGCAATTATAACAGGCAACCCGAGAACAAGATTGCCCACTTTGTATTACCCATGTATAATCCCATATTGGGTTTCCTGGGCCATTAGCAGAAGGAAATGCAGAAATTGATCAATTACTGATAGGGAATGTGTTGGAAGCCTCAGTTTTATAAGGAACACCATATTAATAGTAGGGTCTTAAAATTTCTATTACTTGATAACAAGCTAAGGAAATTGTTTTTAAAAATGTCCTGCCTGTTCTTTTTATACTCAAGGTCCTTTAGCTGTAAACTGATCCTAAAGCTACACAAAGGAGTGCATTTGGCAAACTGATGCATTTCACTTAGCAGGTTTGGGAAAATTGAAATGTTCATCATATCATTGACACTTACTCTGAATTTCGATGGGCATATGCCTTAAGTTCTGAAAGTGCAAGTTTTGTTTTGTTTTTCAAGACAGGGATTCTTTGTGTAAGTTTGCAGAGCAGGCCGGCCTCGAATTCACAGAGATCCACCTGCCTCTGCCTCCCAAGAGCTGGGATTATAGGCGTGTGCCACCACCACCCGACCAGAAAGGGCAGATGTTATAATTACCCTCATTAGAAACAATGGCTGTAATGAGCATACCATCACAAATTAAGATTGATAATCCCCTACTTATGTTTCTTGTAACAGAAACATTCTTTTGCACATTACAACATAAAACATGTTACAGGGATACCACACAATCCTACAGGACAAGCAATTGTTAAGAGACCCAACCGGTTGAGATTTACACTGTGGGAGTTCAAGGAATCCCGATTTGCATGGGAAATGAAACTCAGTGCCTTGAAATAACTCTCAAGCATGGCTATCCATAGTCAACACTGCCCTAAATTATCGGAACAAGTTTTATCTGCTTCATGCATCTGGATTAGAGGACAGGAGATTAATGCTACCAGTTCCATCAGTCTACTGCTCTGTGAGATGTGGGTTACCAACAAGGAGTCTGACTGGTGCATTAGCAACAGTGTAAGAGCAAGAAGTCTCCTGTGCTCATCAATGTCTCCCAAGGAGACGTCATAGACTGCAGCCCCTTCTGCTTCCCTCTAGGAAAATATTCTCACTCAGAGTTAAGATGGAAACGGTACAGTTTGAATGGAACTGTGGAAATCAGTGCTTCTGTTAATGAACCTATGTGGCGGCACAGAGTTGGAATGGCAAGCCCTCTCCTGCAATTTGGCAATTCAATTCAGACTAACTTGTGGAAATCGGCAAGTGCCTTCCACCGTCTTAAGCGTGGGAAGGAAAATTAAACATTGAGGATGATAAATACACTTTGTCTTTTAGACTAAATCAAAGCCATCCTTTTATGGCATGTGTGCCAGTACCTTACCTGCTACTAGAGGGGTCTGTTCAATGGCACCCTAATAATTACAGCATCACTTGTGAATGCTGTACCCGTCATACATGTGTTAATTCTAGTAATTTGACCTTTGAAGGTTTATATATTCTTGGAGCAGGACAGCAATCTGGATCCAGTGAGGTTGTCAAGGCCACGGATAGACTCTCCTGTGATGACCCTGGCACAGAAGCTCACTGAAAGAATACTAAAAGGACACGTGGATTGGGCTGAGTGGTTGGACTGGTTACTGCAGTTATCTTGGGGATTATTGCACTTATGGCTACAGCAGCACCAGCTTGAGTGGCGCTTCATAAAGAAATTCAAACTGCTGAGTTGTTAGAGACTGGCATAAACATTTAAAAGAACTTTGGACTGAGCAAAATAAGATTGATAATGAGATAATGAATGAATTAGCTGAGTTAAGGCATGCTGTTAAATTGTTAGGGGATCAGTTAGAAATTTTGAAGGAGCAGATAAAATTAAAATGTGGTTAGAATGTCTCTTCTTATTGTATCACACCCTAAGATTTAATAAAAGCAATAATGAATGGGATATGGTTGAGATGAATTTGATGGGTCACCCTAATTCTTCTCACATGGTTTATGATTTACATAAAGAAATCAAAGTGACATTTGTAAAAGAAAAAAAAAAGTCACCTGATAAGACAAGAATGGATGTTATGGGAAGTCTTGCTGATATATTAGCACCGTTCAACGTATAGATTACTTTAATAAATTTCTGATCCTACCAAGTGTTGCTCTTGTGTTAGCAATAATAGTTTCGTTACCTTTAACATGTGTTTTGTGTTTTAACCTACTTACATAGGATTGTAAGAGACATAGAAAAAGAGCTGTATATACTGTGAGGCTGCATAACAGTCAAAACAATTGCTTTTTGTAAAAAAAAAAAAAAAAAAAAAAAAAAAAGGGATCTGTAGCAGAATTCTTACTGGCCTGGCATCAGAGTGCTAGCTACTAGCTCTAACCCCAACTGGGCCACACCTGGCCAGCTCCAGAGAGTTGGCCCCCAGCCCTAACCATCCTTTGTCATCCCGAGCGTTTGCCAAGGATACAAAGGCCTGTACAGAACTTGGTCCAGAACTGTGGTCCCTATGAATTGAGACTTTGCACATTGTATTGTGTATTTGGAAGCCTCAGTCAAGTTGTTCTGAGCACATGGTAAATAAAATATAGAAAAATAGAAACGCCCTGTCGTCGGGAAAGCATTTCAGCCCGCCAAGGCAGGGGAACCGTGCAGCTGCAAAATGACTAAGTTCATTGTCTCTGAGTCCTCTTTCCATGGACCTGAATGAACCCACACCCCCACCGCGACATCCCGACACTCCCCTACCCCAGGAGACTTTTTCTGATGTTGTCATTGAGGCCTGTCTTCTGGTCCCGGTGACTAGAACTTCTCATCCCTCCTTGGATCTGCTTACCTCCACGGAGCAGGTCCAGGCCCTCCCCACATCGGCCGCTCACCAGTAGTTCCGTGATGTCAGGGTCCTCTGGAGCCCAGGGTGTTGTAGGGGAGGCAGGTGGCCCTGGCAGTGCCAGCGGACCACTGTCCTCAGTGGTGGAGTCTGTGCCCGAGGAGTCGGGCTCCATAGCAGCCAGGTTGAGCAAGGACACGTTGGTGCAGGCTGAGGACCGCTTGAGGTTCAGGCACCAGTGCATCGGCTGGTGAGACATCCGGGGCTCCACCCTGCAGGTGACCAGGACATGATGAGGATGGGGTGCCGGAGGGGCGGGCCTCATCCTCAACACAGCCCCTGACCCTGTTTCTTCAGCCCCGTCCCCTGCCTGACTCGCTGCTCAGCCTCCATCATCCACTGCCCCGCGTTTCCACCACTGCCCCCTCTCCCCCGTGCTCCCTTCAACCCACCGCCTCCCCCCGGCTGTAATGCCCTCTGCCTGCCCTCCTTTCCCTCCAGCACCCATGCTTTGCGCTGGCAGTGTTGTGTGTGACAGGCACTGGGCCTGGGAGCATCGGGGTGCAGGAAACCCACCCATGGAAGGACACGGCCTTCTTTTTCTTCGCGATCCCCTTGATAGGGCTGGTCACCCCCCCGGGAGCCTCGGGGACCAGCTGGGCGCGGCTCTCGACCCCCTCAGGTGGGTCTCCCGCCTCATGGATCTCTTTGGACTGCCAGATTGTCTTCACCACCACGCTTGCCATGGCGCGGGGGCCGCTCCCAGGGGGAGACTCACCATCTACTCTGCCCGCCCCCTGGCTCTCAGGGGCCCTCAGCTCCTGGCCTGGGTCACAAAGGGCATAACCACTGGGTCACAGGGAGGGGCCCCTGTGAGGGGGAACAGCTGCTGGCTCAGTGTCCCCTGCAGCCCCCAGTGGACCATCCCGGCCTTGGTTCTGGTTCTACAGCTCCATCTTTTCGATCCAGAACACACAGTAGGCTGGGTCCTAAGCCTGCAGCCGGCTCTGGGATGCGGGCTCAGGTCATCTCTCTTGCTTCCTTCCCTCCCTGCCTGGTGCCTGAGAGACAGACCAGGATTGATTCTGGTCCTTCCTGGGGGGTGGGGGGACTCGGTCCGGGATGCAGAGTTGGGAAGAGAAACACCCAGACAAAACGATGTCAGCATTGGAAATGCCACAGGGACAGTCCAGGGAAGTCACGGCCTATGTCACTATGTGTGAGTTTTACCTGTTAAGAACCCAAGCCAGATGGTGGTGGCCCATGCTTTAGCCCCAGCACTCGGGAGGCAGAGGCAGGCAGATCTCTGTGAGTTTGAGGCCAGCCTGGTTTACAGAGTGAGTTATAAAACACCCAGGGCTGTTAGAGAGAGAAACCCTGTCTAGAAGAGCAGAAACAAGCCAGGGGGCTGGAGAGATGCTCCACGGTGAAGAGCATTGGCTGTTCTTCTAGAGGCCCTGAGGTTCAATTCCCAGCCACACGTGGTGGCTCAAAAAACGTCCATGACTGCAGTCCTACAGGATTTTAGGATCTGATGACCTGTTCTGGTCTCTAAGGCCACCAGGTGCACAGGCGGTTCACAGACATACATGTAATCAAAACACTCACATACATGAACCAAACATGATGAAATCTCAAAAACAAAAACAAAAACAAAATTGCTGGGCGGTGATGGTGCGTGATTTTAACCCCTGCACTCTGGAAGCAGAGGCAGGCTGCCCTGAGTTCATAGAGTGAGTTCCAGGTCAGCCAGGGCTATGCACAGCAACCTGGGTCCTGTCTAAGGTACATAAGATCAGGTCTCAAACAAAAACAAATCCAAAATCAAAAATTGAGGTCAAGCTGGGTTATAAAGTTCAAGGCTAGCCTGGGATTTGTAGTGAGCTCCAGCCTAGCATGGACTCTCAGATCCTGAGTCAACCAAAATAAGAACCTTAGATGTTTCAGAGAGGCTGGCTACGGCTCTCTTGGTAGAATGCCTCCTCAGGCTCTCACGGAGCTCTGGATTCCATCCCAGCACTGGAGATGGAGGCAGGAAGACGGTGAGTCCAGGGCCATCCCTAGGCAACTGATATAAAGACTTGGGATGGTATCTGAGCAATCAGGGTTATAAAGTGTGCGGATGGATGGTCCTTATTACACCTAGTTTTTAGTTAAATTAGCTTACTTGTTTCATGTGTGTGGGTGTTTTTCCTGCATGTAAGTCTGTGTGTGGCAGGTGGCCCTGGCAGTGCCTGGTGCCTAGGGAGGCCAGAAGATGTCAGATACCCTAGGACTGGAGCTGCAGACAGTGTTAGCTGTTTGTGGGTCCTCTGGGAGAGCAGTCAGTGCCCCTAACAACTGAGCCAGCCCCAGCCCCTTTGCTTGGATTTTTTTAAAGACAGAAGTAAGCTTTTATTTCCATGTTTCTCAAATTAACATGGCCAACTCAGCCGGCTTGACTTTTTTCTTGCACTGGCGCCTTGCCTGCAGGTGTTCAGGTGTGGGGGTGTTGGGTCCCCTGAAACTGGAGTGACAGGCACAGTTGTGAGCTACCGTGTGAGTGTTGGCAATTGCACCCAGGCTATCTGAAAGAGCAAGCAGGATTCTTAACCGCCATCTCCAACCCCCTTGATTTTTTTTTAGATGTTTTTATGGGAATTGGTGCTTTGCCTGTATGTATGTCTGTGTGAGGGTGTCAAAACACCCTGGCTACCCTCAAATTCACAGAGATATGCCTGTCTTTGTCTCCAAAACGCTGAGTTTAATGGTGTGTGCCACGTGCCTAATTTTTTCTGGGTTTTAAGTTTTTATTTATGGGTCTGGAAAGATGGCTCAACAGTTCAGAGCATCGGTTGCTCTTCCAGAGGACCTGGCTCTAATTCCTGGACCCACATGACAGCTCACAACTGTTCCCAGGGGATCCAACACCCCACACAGACATAAATGTATTCAAAACACTAATGCACATAAAGTAAATGTAAAGAGAAATTAATAACTCATTTAAAATTCATTATGTGTGTATGCCAGGCCATGGTGTGGAGGCCAGAGGGCAGCTAATGAGAGCTGGTTCCTTGGGCCCAAACACAGGTGATCACCTTTGACAACAAGCACCTTACTACCTGGTAAGCTATCTTGCTGGCCAGTTTTTTTGGAGACGGCATCTCACACATAGCCAAGGATGGACTCAAACTCATGGCGATCGTTCTGCCAGTTTCCCGAGTCGCTGGGAAGATAGGCCTGTCCTGTCACAGCTAGCTGTACTTGGAATTCTAGGTTATTTCCCAGGCCTAGGAGCCTCTCTGGATGTTTCCTGCAGCCCCACAATCTGGAGGGGTTCACCAGTGTGCAGCAGTGACTGGTCTGGGATGGCATAGTGTGGTAATATCTCCTCAAAGTATTTCCAATGGCTGGGCCAGGGCCTTACTGTGCATAGGGACACCTGTATTACCAAAATGAGTTAATTCCACCTGTTTCTTGTTATTTATTTTGTTAAAAATTTGGGAGGTATATATAGAAATTACATGAGTCCCTCTCATTGTAGGTCCATCGGACATCCCTACTGTCTGTCACTCATGGGGATTAGTCAATGAATCCTTGCAACAGGCACCATAAGCCAATTCTGAGAATGGCTGTCTGGGACACCCACCTCCCACAATCCTCTTGACCAGCAGAGAGATGATCTGTGAGAGGTGAAAGTTGAAACTTAAAGCAGTGATATTTTTGCAGGCACAGGGCCATACCATCCAGGTACTGACGTCATGGTTTAGCTACACCAAAATTCCCTTGCAAAGTAGCAAAGCACCTGTGGCCTTTACAATAAGAATGAATTCTGCCTAGAGATGGTGGCACACCTTTATTTCCAGCACTCTGGAGGCAGAGGCAGTGGATCTCTGAGTTTGAGGCCAGCCTGGTCGACAAAGCAAGCCCTAGGATAGCTAAGGCCACACACAGAGAAACCCTGTCTTGGAAAACAAAACAAAAATTAAAAAAAGAAAGAAAAATGAACTTTAATCCAGGTGATGGTGGTGCACCCCTTTAATCCCAGCACTCAGGAGACAGAGGTAAGAGGACGTCTGAGTTTAAGGCCAGCCTGGACTATAGAGTAAGTTCCAGGACCGCTAGGGTCACACAGAGAAACTGTATCATGACCCCTGTCCCCCAAAAGGATTCTACTGGCTGATAAGTAGAGATCAGGGAGAGGGCCTGATGTAATAGGGATAATCATAAGGGTAGATTCTATTGGTAGAAGATGCAAAGGACATAGGGATGTGTTCTATTCACTGAGAGATAAAGCTCAGGGTATTAGGGTCAGGGGGACGCAGGTGGAGGGTGGCTCCTAATAAGACAGCATAGAATCACCAGGATTTTACATCACTCCAGCACGACCAGGTGACCAGGCATCATTCATTCTTCTATTGGAGGAAGTAGGCATGCTTTCGCCAATGCTCTGAGCTGCTCTTCTTATAAATGATACTGCTGGGTTTGGCAAATGGCAGACTGGGCTCCTTCCCTTGACACTTGTTGGGTCTCAGAAAGCTATTGCTTTAGGTCTGGTCTTAAAAATAAGCCTGAAAGATGGGAGTGGTGGCACCAGTAGTTCCTCTCAACACTGTGGAGGTAGAGGTAGGAGAATATATGAGATTCCAGGCCAGACTGGTGTGCTTAGTGAGACTCTGCCTCAAGAAGAAACGAGCAAGCAAACAAAACAAACCAAAGAGTCTGGGGATGTGTGGGAACAGTGATGGCTCCATCTACCCTGGAGGGACCCTGGGATCAGCAAGGCCACTCTTGATACCCAGTATGCAGTAACTGCACTTGTCCCTCTCAGGCTATATGAGAATGTGGAGAGTTCTTCTAGCTGATTAGGCTTTTTATATTCTTGGGATTTTTTGTTTGTTTTTTGAGACAGGGTTTCTCTGTATTGTTTTGGAACCTGTCCTGGAAATTTCTCTGTAGACCAGGTTGGCCTTGTACTCACAGAGATCCGCCTGCCTCTGCCTCCTGAGTGCTGGGATTAAAGGCATGCGCCACCAATGCCTGGCTCTTGCGACACTTTATGTCACTTCTTCATATGCCTCCATGAAGGTTTAGTTCGACTTTCAGTGCTAATCTGTATCTGTAAGTATTTTATGGATGCCTGTAATACTTAGATGCTCCTTAGAAAAACGAATATTCTGTTCTTTTTTTTTTTTTTTTTTTTTTTGCAATTCGAAAGATCGAACCCAGCACTTGGACAGGTCAGGCAAGTGCTTTACCACTGAAATGTGCCCCCAGGACCTCCCTGGGGGATTCCAGGCAGAGGCTCTACACCTGAGCTCCACCCCCAATCCCTAACTGGGGGATTCAAGGCTACATCCTTAACCTTTTCTCTCTCTCTCTCTCTCTCTCTCTCTCTCTCTCTCTCTCTCTCTCTCTCTCTCTCTCTCTCCTTCCTTCCTTCCTTCCTTCCTTCCTTCCTTCTTCCTTCCTTCTTTCCTCCCTCCCTCCCTCCCTACCTCCCTCCTTCCCTTTCTCAGAGAAATGCCTCCTATACCGAGGACTGGGCATTGCGCCTTCCTAGGTCCCAGGACATACTTCCTAGACCCATTCTGTACTTGTTGGAGATTATAAAAAACTATGTGGGATAGTATTTTGCTCATGGTGATGATAGAAACGGACCCTTCCAATTTCCTGTGCCCCAGATTTCTCAATTGCCCCGGGCATCGCGATCTGGCAGCTTTGCTTCTAGTCCTCAGCTGTGACCATAATTGGCTCTTGCCTGGGTGGTTTCCAGAACTGACGGAGGGAGCAATTTTGATCTCATGATCACTTAATGTCTTGGGCACTGGGGATCAGGGTGGGGAAAAAAGGAGCAACCTATGTTGAAAATGCTTTTAAACTAAAACAGTAAATCTACATTTTCTACTTCTGCGCTGTGTAGTCCTGCGCAAGCGGTTCAACCTTTCTGGACCTCAGCGTTAACAGGGACGAGCCTGGAGGGGCAGTCCCTTCTCTTACGGATCAAAGGTTCAGACAAGTCAAATTTCCAGCTAGGCTCCCAGTGACAGAGCCCGGGAGCGAGGGCGCCTGCGCAGTGGACAGCTGACGATGCACGGCTCGCCCGGCCCCTCTCTGCAGCAGGGAATTGCAGGCAGCGCTCCACCTATCGCAGCCCAGCTGACTGACAGCTCCTCTTTCTCCTTCTTCCGCCCTCCCCACTCCCGCCCCCTCGAGGGCGGAAGTATAACGCGTCTGGCGAATCCGCAGTCCTTAGAAGCGTACTCTCCTCACCCATTGGCCTTCTTTGCCCGAAGTCCCGCCTCCTCGGCCCGTCCTGCCCTCCCGTCGGAGCGGGCTGTCAATCCAATGAGCGTCGGTGTCCGCCGTGCAGGGGGCGGTCTCAGAATGTGTCGTCGAACTTCGCCGGTCTCTAGGGCAACGCCCCCTGCCTCCCTCCTCCGAACGGAAATAGCACGGCACCGCACCAATCATCGCCATGTACCTTTAGCATATAGCCAATCATAGAGGGAGGAGGGCGGGCGTTCTCGTGTGAGCGGCAGGCCCCTCGGCCAATAAGCGGCGCGCGTTCCCGGATGACAGCCCGCAGGGGCGGGTCCGAGGCGGGGCGTCAGCCTGCAGCCAGCCCGCCGCCAGCCCGCCCTCCCCCGGCCGGCTCCTCGGCGCCGCCTGGGGTCCTTTCCGCCCGGTGCCGCCAGCCAGCCCCGTGCCCGTTCGGCCAGGCCTGGAGCCGAGCCCTCCGCCATCATGCCGGCCGTATCCAAGGGCGATGGCATGCGCGGGCTCGCCGTGTTCATCTCCGACATCCGGAACTGTGAGCTCACGACCGGGGCCCGGGGGTCACGCGGGAACCGGGCGGAGGAGCGGGGAATCGCGGGGGTGGCGGCGCGGGTAGACGTGGCGTGAGGAGGTGGAGGGGATAGAGCAACGGGCTAGGTAGGTCATTCAGTGCCATCCCGAGCCTATGTTCAGAAAATCAGAGACGAGAAGAGGTGGGAGGCGGGCGACCACCTAGGGCCAGGGGCCCGAAGTTGGGGAACAGCCCAGGACCAGGGATGATTAGGTTGGGGGGCAGCAGAAAGACCAGCGATAATAAGGTGGGGTACTGTAGAGGGACCAGAGGTGATAATGTGGGGGACAGCAGGACTAGAGATGGGGGGGGCATCAGGAGAACCAGAGATGACAAAGTGGGAGATTCCAAAGGAATCAGAAACAGAAATAGAAGGACAGCACAGGGGCCAGTGGCGGAAGTAGAGGACTGCAGATATGATACGGTGGGGGTGACACCGAAGGGCCATAGGTGATACGGGGGGCACAGCAGATAAACCACAGATGGGAAGGTCGGGGCAGAGCAGAGGGACCAGAGTGTGAGTGGAGGGGCCGCGTAGGGATCAGAGATGATGAGGATCAGAGATGGAAATGGCAGACAGCAGAGGGTGAGGTAGGAAAAGACTAGATGCAAGATTGCTTATGACACATGGAAGGCATTTGAGACACTACATACAGGAGAGAGAGAATATGGGTGTAGGGCAGTGCCTGGGAAGGAATGGCATTACCGAGTGTTCGTGGTTGAGGCAGACCTCTGAGAGGAGAGCAAGGCATCTGGAAGCTGGGGGGGGGGAGGTTTGGGGAGCTGGGGGTAGGGAAAGTGTGGTCAGGGAGCAGGATAGGCAGGCCTGGATTCAAACCTTTGGTAGCTTACCACAGCAATATGGGGGCCTTGGTCCCTTCTAGGAAGCGTTATTGTAACGATGGGCTGCTGGTTAGCTCAACTTCTGGAGCTGCCAGGAGCCTTCAGAGGGTCCATCCATGGATGTGGTCAGCCAGACCTGGCTTTGTGTTTGAGACTGCACTGCCATCACTATGTGACCTTGAATGAGGGACTTTGCTTGTCAGTTTCTTCGTGTCAGGGGAGGCTGTTGATGGCTTCTTTATGAGTGGTGGCTGGGCTGATGTAGAGTGAGGTCCACAGGATGGGGCCGTAGCCCAGACCCGGCTGCTGCCCACATTGGCTAGGATCTGAAGAATCACTCCTCCAGTTGCTCAGGGGAGGATGTGAGCACAATAGGTGCCAGCAAAGAGGACAGTGGGAAGCTGAGCATCTCCTTAGATGAGAGATGCTTTGGATCCAGTGAGAAGAGGTAGAGCTAGGAAGGGTTATAGCTTTTGGCATGGGTACCTGTTAAAATTGTGTGTGCTTGGGGCTGGAGAGATGGCCTGGCAGTTAAGAGCACTGCCTGTTCCTTCAGAGGACCTCGGTTCAATTCCCAGCACCCACGTGGCAGCTCTCAGCTCTCTGTGACTCCAGTTCCAGGGCTTCTGGCACCCTCACACAGATATACACGCAGGCAAAACACAACAGACATAAAATAAAGATGAATTATATATGAGTGGGTGTGCTTTATCTCTGATAACTTGGTGGGATGACCCTCTGCGTTGACTTAACCCCTCTGGGGGGGCTTAGCTTTTGCATCTGAACGCCATCCCTAATAGCATATTGCCTGCAGAGGTTTGTTTGCTTTTACTTGACAAATGCTGTTTGATTGCGCCTATGTCTCTGTCTCTACTTGAAGTACTAGGGTCACCGCTATGTAGAATTCCTAGTCTTGGGCTGTGGCTGAACAGTAGAACAGCCAGCTGCCCAGCATCTCTCAGTGAAGGGCTGAGGGCAGAGCTTGATGGTAGAGCGCAAAAGTACACGTTCTTTAGAGCATGTCTTCCCTAAGAGGGATAGAAAGTAAACAGAAGGGAACACAGTGTGGTCTGCCAATGCTGGTGCTGTGAGGAAGGAGTGTTGGGACTGAAAGGTGCTGGCATTTAAATAGACTCAAACAGAATGAGGAGCAAGGGGTCAGTGCTGCGCTTTGCTGAAATAGGGTCCACGCAGAGAGTAATGTGTTCAGAGGTCCTGAGGTTGCAGCATGCTTACGCCAGATACGTGGAACTGGGGAGACAGAGGTGCTGGCAGGCCCTGAGCGCTGTGGCCCTTCTGTGGCTAACCTGAGAGCTGTAGGACGCTTGAGCAGAGGAGGGCAGTGGCTTACCGAATCCCTCTAGAACCAGGTATGGTGGTGCGTAGCTCCAGGAATGCACTGACAGGAGGGTGGTGAGTTCCAGGCTAGCTTAGGCATGACCATGTCTCATGAAGAAAATCCAAAACTATTGAATGATTGCTCCAGCTGCTGTGAGAATTGAGAAGTTAGGATGACAGCCAGGAAGCAAATCAAAGGTGTCACAGGCCTCCAGACTCCAGAAGTGGCCAATGGAGCGAGAAAGGGATGCTGAGATGTGAGCACAAGCAAAGCGTTGTTGGAGTCGCATGCCTGTAGCGTTTGGAAGGGTTCAGCGCCGGGGCGTGACGAGGAGGATAGTCTGCCTCCGTAACAAGACTTGGCTCAAAAAAAAAAAAAAAAGAAAGAAAGAAAGAAAAAAAGAACCTCTGGGGGCTGGAGAGATGGCTCAGTAGTTAGTTAAGAACACTTGTAGAGGACTAGTGGGTTTGGCTCCTAGCACCCACATCAGATGGGTTACAGTTGCCTGTAGCTCTAATTCCAAGGGATTTCACACCCTTTCCGGCCTCCAAAGGCATGCCCATTCTTATGTCCACACATACACATAAAATAACCCAAGCAAAGCCAAAGGGTCGTCAGGTTTGGGGCCAGTTTTGAAGGCTTTGCAAAGAGAATTTGTGTTGGGTTTAGGGAAGGAAAGAGAAGATGGGCAGGCGTGGCTGTAGTAACAGGGTGCGGAGCAAAGACACAAGCTCAGCCTGGGGCGGGTTAGCCACTGGCCTGGCCTGCAGCACCACCACTGCCCTCTCCTTGGCCCAGCAGCCATGTGTTGAGTGGCTGGTGTGTTTCACCCCTATGACAGCACTGGGGCACAGTGGCAAATAAGACAGATGAGTGTATACTTCTGTGCAGCTGTGATCCCACTTGAGCGGATCACAGCTGTCCTGGCAGATGGATGTGTCTTTGTGGCCTGAGGCATGTCAGACAAATGCAAACAAAGCCAGGACTGGAATTCAGGCCTGTCGCCAGCTATTCCAGAGGCTGAGGCAGGAGGATTTCAAGTTCACAGTCAGCCTTGGCCTGGCTAGATGTCTCAGGGGGTAGAGGCACTTGCTGCCCAGCCTGACATTGGTTCAGTGCTGAAGTCACGTGGTGGAAGGAGAGAACTACAAGCTGTCTTTTGACTTCCACACACATACACAGATAAATGCAATCATAATGGGAAAGTAGCCTTGTGTTATAGAGTGAGTCCAAAGCCAGCTGGAGCAACGTAAAGACGCCCTGTATTAAAATAAAACAGATGGTGGTGGCCCAGGGCTTTAATCCCAGCATTGGAAGCAGAGACAGGTGAATCTCTGAGTTCAAGGCCAACCTTGAACTAGGTCTACAGAGGGAGTTCAAGGGTACACGGAGAAACCCTGTCTTGGGGGTGTGTGTGTGGGGTCTGGAGAACCCTGTCTTGGGTGTGTGTGGGGGGGTCTGGAGAACCCTGTCTTGGGGGTGTGGGAGGGGGTCTGGAGAACCCTGACTGATCTTCCGGAGAACCTGGGTTTGATTCCCAGTACCACATGGCCGCTCACAAACATCTGTAGCTCCAGCCCCAGGGGATCTGACTCCTTCCTATGGCCTCTGTAGGACCGCACACATATGGGACACAGTACTTTGGTAGCATGTGTCACCCCTGAGTTCCATCTCTGGTGCCCCAGGGTGCATCTCCAAGGACGTGATGGCTCACTCTTGTCATCACCAAGGCAGGCAATTTTAGGTGTGAAGCCTGACTTAACTACACAGCAAGAACTTTCTCAGAACAAACAAACAAAATTGTAATGGCTGGCAAGCTGGCTCAGTGGGTAAAGGTTCTTATTGCCAAGTCTGAGGACCTGAATTTGATCCTGGGGATCTACGTGGTAAAAGAAGAAAGCTGACTGGCAGAAATTGCCCTCTGGCCTCCACACTTGTGCCCACATACATAATACACATAACAAAATCAATAATAATTGACAAGTGAGAGCAGTCAGACCTAGGACTTCATGTGGATGAAATGTTAGAAAAGGCTGGACCACAGAGGAAGGCAGAGCGGAGGGGACTGTGGGGTCATGGCGGATGGATGGAGCATGATTGGTCAACCATACAGGCCTCTGTGTGTGTGTGTGTGTGTGTGTGTGTGTGTGTGTGTGTGTGTGTGTGTGTGTGAGAGAGAGAGAGAGAGAGAGAGAGAGAGAGAGAGAGAGAGAATATTCTGGGTTAGACACTCATGATGATTGCACAGTTCTGTGAACAAAGAATTTAATAGGGTGAGTTTCACAGTGTGCAACCTTTTTTGTTTTTTTTTTCTTTTTTTGTATTTCATGCTGTTTTTTGAGACAGGGTTTCCCTGTGTAGCCCTGGCTGTCGTGGAACTAGCTCTGTAGACCAGTCTGACCTCGGACTCAAAGGTCCACCCACTTCTGCCATCTAGGCGTGTGCCATCACTGCCCAGTCACAGTGTGCAGATTTTAACTGGGATTTTTCTGAGCTTTTCGTTTTCTGAGCAGGGATTCATGTAACCCAGGCTGGCCTTGAATTCATTACGTAGATAAAGCTGACCTTCAGCCTCTGACCTGCCTGCCTCTACCTCCCAAGTACTGAGATAACAGGTTGTGATTTATTTTAGTGTTTGTTTTTGTTTGTTTGTTTGTTTGTTTGTTTTAAGGTAAGATACATGTGCACCTGTTGTAAGCCTAGCGTGTGTGTGTGGGGGGGGGGTTCTGTCTGGGCTGTGTTTCACCAGACGCTCTGAGGGTGCAGAGGGCTGTAGAGGGATGAGTCAAGCCATAGGTGGTTCAAAGGTTCTGAGGTCAGGGGCTTGTGGATAGAGTGGATAGAGGCCACGCTAATATTTGTTCTGAGAGCATGGCAGGGGTATAAGTAGAACTATGGGGAAGGAAAGGATGGGGTCGAGTTTGGGAAGGAGGGAGCCCTCTGTCCGGGGGAACCATGAAGTTCAGCAAGTAGGCTGTGTGCAGGGAGTGCAGGTTCTAGGGATAACGATGAGGCCTCGCTGTGTGGTGCAGGTTCTAGGGATAACGATGAGGCCGCGCTGTGTGATGCAGGCTCTAGGGATAACGATGAGGCCACGCTTGTGGTGCAGGTTCTAGGGATAACGATGAGGCCGCGCTGTGTGATGCAGGCTCTAGGGATAACGATGAGGCCGTGCTGCGTGATGCAGGCTCTAGAGATAATGATGAGGGCATGCTGCGTGATGCAGGCTCTAGAGATAATGATGAGGGCATGCTGCGTGATGCAGGCTCTAGGGATAACAATGAGGCTGCGATGCGTGATGCAGGCTCTAGGGATAATGATGAGGCCACGCTGCGTGATGCAGGTTCTGGGGATAACGATGAGGTCACACTGTGTGATGCAGGTTCTAAAGATAACGATGAGGCCACGCTGCGTGATGCAAGTTCTAGAGATAATGATGAGGCCACGCTGCATGATGAAGGCTCTACGGATAACGATGAGGTCGTGATGCAAGTTCTAGAGATAACGATGAGGCCGTGCTGCGTGATGCAGGTTCTAGGGATGACGATGAGGATAATGATGAGGCCGCGCTGTGTGATGCAGGCTCTAGGGATAACGATGAGGCCGCGCTGCGTGATGCAGGCTCTAGGGATAATGATGAGCACCGAGAGCTAGAGATAATGATGAGGCCGCGCTGCGTGATGCAGGCTCTAGGGATAACGATGAGGTCGGTGCGGTTCTAGAGGTAACGATGAGGCCGTGCTGCGTGATGCAGGTTCTAGGGATAACGATGAGGTCGTGATGCAGGTTCTAGAGATAACGATGAGGCCGTGCTGCGTGATGCAGGTTCTAGGGATGACGATGAGGCCACACTTTGTGATGCAGGTTCTAGGGATAACGATGAGACCACGCTGCGTGATGCAGGTTCTGGGGATAACGATGAGGTCACACTGTGTGATGCAGGTTCTAAAGATAACGATGAGGCTGCGATGCGTGATGCAGGCTCTAGGGATAACGATGAGACCACACTGTGTGATGCAGGCTCTAGGGATAATGATGAGGCCACGCTGCGTGATGCAGGTTCTAGAGATAATGATGAGGCCACGCTGCATGATGAAGGCTCTATGGATAACGATGAGGTCGTGATGCAAGTTCTAGAGATAACGATGAGGCCGTGCTGCGTGATGCAGGTTCTAGGGATGACGATGAGGATAATGATGAGGCCACACTGCGTGATGCAGGTTCTAGAGATAATGATGAGGCCACGCTGCGTGATGCAGGCTCTAGGGATAACGATGAGGTCGTGATGCAGGTTCTAGAGGTAACGATGAGGCCGTGCTGCGTGATGCAGGTTCTGGGGATAACGATGAGGTCGTGATGCAGGTTCTAGGGATGACGATGAGGCCACACTTTGTGATGCAGGTTCTAGGGATAACGATGAGACCACGCTGCGTGATGCAGGTTCTAGGGATAACGATGAGGTCGTGCTGCGTGAAGGTGTGGTCCTGCCCTCCCAGAGCAGAGGAGTCTTATCAAAGGGGAGCTGCTGCTGCAGGACTGGGGCTGTCTCCTATCAAGTCCCTGCTCTATTGGAACAGGTCCATGAAGAAGGCCTTAGAGCTGGAGTGCTGACTCCCTCAGCTCAAAGCACATCCCGCCCCACAGTAGATCCTCTGTGGTGGTGACTTTTGCTTTGGTCCTAGGATCAAGGCCTGGGCTTCACCCTGTTCATCCTCAGCTCTGACCAGAGTTCAGTCCTGGGCTCACATAAAGGTGATGGAGAGGAAATACACAAATACACAGTAGTCCACTGACACACACACACACTCTGGGTCACGCCTGCCATGTTTCTGGTGCCTCACAGCACGGGAGTTTCATGGCTTCCCCGAGTGGAAGCATTGACCACCTGCTGGGCTTTGGGCAGGGTCCAGGCCAAGGCACACAGGGTCCTCCAGGCAGGGCTAGGCTGGCCCAGATTCCTTTGAGGGTAATTACAGACGCACTCTGCTGCTGGTGCCTCTGTTTAGCCACTTAGAGAAGTCATCGCCCCTATGCACCTCCAAGCTGGAGTAAACTCCATCATGAAGGACAGTACTCCTGGGGACATGGCCCTGCCACTCCTGACCCTCTTTTCTGCATACCAGCCTGTCAATGGCTTGAACTCAGGTCCCATTCTCCTGCTTCCCGTCTTCCCAGCTGCCTGTCTGCCTCTTCCCAGTCCTTTTGCCTGCTGCTTCTGTTGCCTCGTCTCTGGTCCTAACCTGGAAGCCTTCCTCTCCTGGTACAGTTGTAGCCCCCACAGGGCTTGCCTCTGTCGGGACACTCACCATTGCCCCCATCTACCTCCACCAAACCAAAACTCAGGAGCAGGACAAGAGTGACGCAGTCATTCCCAAGCCCACTCAAGAAATGCCTTGGTGCCGCGTGTGGTGGCACGTGGGAGGGAGAGGCGGGCAGATCTTTATGAGTTTGAAGCTAGCCTCCTCTACATGGTGAGTTGTTGAGGACGGCCAAGACTATTTAGCTGACGGCCTTCCATCGGCCATCACAAGGAAGGGAGGAAGGAAGGGTCTCTATGAAGGAGAGAGTTGCTTTAAGACTGCGTGACACACTGCGTGCCAGCTGTGATGGGTAGATGGCTGCTGTCTACCCTGAGTGCCGCATAGTCAACCTTACCAGTGTCCAGTCTGTCTGGTTGCCTCTGGGGCTGTCACTCCTGCGCATGCTTTAGCAGGTCCAGACACTGTCCCTGGCTTTGCCTTTTTTTCTCCCTTAGTCCTGGGAATGGGAGCCAGAGCCTCAAGCAAGGGATTTCCCTCTCTCCCTCAAGAAAGGATCTCCTGCCACCTAGACTTAGCCATGATACCTTGAACTCCTGACCCTCCTGTCCCCACTTCCAGTGTTACGGATTCCGTCCAGCTTCAGCTCTTTTACTTTTTAGTTTGCGGTACAGCATCACTTAGTAGCCCAGGCTAGCCTTGAACTCCTCCTGGCCCAGGTTGGCCTTCTGTGATTGCCTTCTCTCCGTCTCCCAATGTCATCCAAGGATGCCATGCTCCCCCCAGGCCTGGCTTGTGCTTTCTCTTTTAGAAACTCCATGCTTCAGTTTTGAAATTAAAAAACAAACAAAAAGGGTATGGATGTTTTGTCTGCTTGTGTGTATGTAGCACTTAACATGCCTGGCACCTTTGGACTTCACAGAGGGCATCAGGACTGAAGTTACAGATGGTTCGGAGCTGCCTTGTTGGTGCTGGAAATTGAACTCAGGCCCCTGGAAGAGCAGTCAGTCCTCCCCCTTCCCCCCCAAGACAGGGTTTCTCTGTGTATCTTTGGCTGTCCTGGAGCTCACTCTGTAGACCAGGCTGGTCTTGAACTCACAGAGATCCACCTGCCTCCTGAGTGCTGGGATTAAAGGTGTGCTCCACAGAGCTCCGTTTCCTGCCCTCCTGGAGCCGGTTAGTTCAGTTGCCTGTGTAACCCAAGGCGGCCAGAGTTTGCTCTTCCTCCCCAGGTCAGGCCGGGCTGTTAGTCAGCTCTTGAGTGATGTGCAGTCCATCTAGGAAACACTGGCTTTTTTGGTCCCCTCCGGAATAACAGTAAGAGAAGAGCCTGCATGCTCAGGAATGGGAATGCCTGCACTCCGGAGGTCACCTGGCACCACCGTGGTCACCGGCATTCCCTGGGAGGGAGGCACTGGCCGCCCTCTCGGCTGCCTTCGTGGGCGGGTTCAGTCCCACCTCTGGCTGGTGATCTGGCAGAAACCTCCAGGCTGAGCCTTCCTCATCTCTCAGGTCCTCCTCAGACATCTCCTCAGACATCTTCTGGCTGCTTCCCCACACTGCCACTGCACTCTAGGTAGCCTCTCAGACTCAGCGGTGCCTGAGGCCCCACCTACCCTCACCAGGTCAGGACTTCCCGGGACTTGTGTTCGTAGTGTTGGAGCCTCTTCTTGGGGCAGGCGAGGACACCTTCCTTGGATTACTTAAATGTTGAAGCTGGGCACGGTGGCCCAGCACTAGATCTCAGCACTAGGGAGGCAGAGGCAGGTGGATTTCTATGAGTCCCAGGACAGTCAAGGCAGCACAGAGAAACCCTGTCCCGAAAACCGAACACAAATGATGAAGATCAGGTGTTTTTTGAGTCAGGGTCACATGGGGTCACATTGTGCTGAACCCATGGGGCCACACTAGGCCCAGAGCCCGCCCTTTCCTGGGGTGGAGTGGACTCCTGCCCTGCCCAAGGCCCCTCACTTTTTCTTTGTTTGTTTTTGTTTTTTGAGGCAGGGTTTCTCTGTGTAACTGCTCGAGCTATCCCAGAACTCGCTTCCTGGACCACGCTATTTGATCCTAGCTTGGAGCGGTAGGTCTGTACCTGAGTGATAGTCAGGGCCATCGTGGTGCTTTAGTACCCTTAGTAGAGGAGGCTGTGAGCAGGAAAGAGGCTGACCTCACCCTGGAGGGGCTCCCTGCCGGGGCTGGACACAGGCAGGGGTGGCAGCTGCTGCTGGTGTGACTTGCTAGCTACGTGTTTCTGGACTGGAAAGAAGTGCTCAAATGTCATTCTCTTGTCTGTGCTTGCGTGTGTGTGTGTGTGTGTGTGTGTGTGTGTGTGTGTGTGTGTGTGTGCGTGTGTGTGTGTGTGCACTGTGAAGGCAGGAGGTGTGTCCTCAGCTGCGCTCCGCCTTATCGATGGAAGTGGCCTCCCTGAACCTGGCGTCTGCCCCCAGCGCCGCTGCACTGGAGTTGCAGCTGTTGCGTCTGTGTCCAGCAGTGAGGTGCTGGGTTCCTCAGCTTGCGTTCTCATGTTTACACAGTAAGCACTTCACCATGCAGCCATCGCCTCATCCCCAAATTAATTTAGCAGTGTTACTCGACCCTGCACAGTGAGTGCTGCCAGTGGAGTCGTACCTTAACATTCCTTCTGTTTCTGCAGCGCTGGTGATGGAGCTCGGCTGGTCGGGTGGCCAGCTAGACAAGCTCGCCCACACTGAGCCTGCCCTGCTGCCCCTCGGGGCTGCCCCTCGGGGTTGGTTGCATTTGGGTTGTATTTGTTCTTTGAGATAGGGTCTCACTAGGTGGCCGTCTCCTCCATCTCCCCAGTCCTGGGAAGCATAGGTTACGCCATTACGATGGGCACACCTGTCATTCCAGCCCTGTGTGCTGTGTGCTTTACTACCTGTCTCAGGATGAAGAGCCTCCGCGTGGGTACTCAGGAGCCTTGCCTGCCACTGCCACACAGACTGCAGCTCTAGGGTCAGGGTGCTAATCCCAGGGACTCCCTAGAGGATGCACTGTCCCAGGTGGGGCTCGTAGGAGCTGCTTGGGGATTAAGGGCAGAGGTGAGGGGGTTGGTGGAAGAGGATGGTATGAATGCTTCTCTTCCCTCGTTCACTTGAGGCACCCTGTATCTGCCCGACTGTTGCCAGAGTGCCTGCTGTATGCCAGCGCTGGCTGCAGCCCTGCAGGCACTTACAGTGTGAAGTGTGGTGCAGCTGAGCCCATACAGATGATGTTTGTGAGATACCATAGGGAGCCTGGGATTCTGTTTTGTTTTTGAAGACAGGGTTTCTCTTTGTAGCCCAGGCTATCCTGGAACTCGATCTGTAAACCGGGCTGGCCTCCAGCTCACAGAGATCCTCCTGCCTCTGCCTCCTGAGTGCTGGGATTAAAGGTGTGCACCACCACCACCACCACCAGGCCAAGGGTTTTCTTTTTTTTTAAAAGATTGAATTTCTGTGCATGAGTGTTTTGTCTACATATATTTCTGTATACTGTGTTCATGCCTGGTGTCAGAGGCATGACACCAGGCAGAGTCAGAGGAGGACCTCAGATCCCCTGGGGCTGGAGTTAAGAGTTGTGAGTCTCCATGTGGGTGCTGGGATTGGAACGTGGGTTCTCGGCAAGAGCAGCCAATGACCTTAACCCCAGGCCTGGGGTTTAAAATGCTAGGGCAGCAAGAACTAGGAGTGTGGCACAGGCCTGTTGTCCCAGCACTCAGGAGAGGCTAAGGCTCCGGACTATGAAGCCAGCTGGGGCTACATGAGATTTCCAGATGTAATAACAGGACTGGAGAGATGGCTCAGTGGTTAAGGACACTTGCTGCTCTTCTAGAAGACCTGGGTTTGGCTCCCAGCACCCACATGTGGCTTACAATCATCTGTAACTCCAGTTCTAGGGATTTGATGCCGTCTTCTGGCCTCCATTTGCCCAGACATGCCAGTGGTATGTAGTTATACATGCAGGCCAAACACACACCTGGAAAATAGAATAATTATAATGATGCATTTCTTGTACAGAAGGGAGTGGAAAGCGTCTCTCTGAGAGAGTTGTAGGAGCTGAGACCAAAGGGATAGAGGTGTCTGGAGGCAGCGGCTGGTGTCCCATGGCCCAGAGTATTGGGGTGCAGGAATGGATGGGAAGGACGTAGAGAGGCAGAGAAGGCTGCCTGCCAGAGGCACCTGAGCATCGTGTCTGGGTGAGGTGAATGATGGTGGTGCGTCACAGCACAGCGTCCTGTGTGGAACGGGGTTCTGTTTAGCACGGCACCTGGACGCGAGGCCCTGAGCTCCAGTGGCAGTGAGGGTGGCTAGAAGACAGGCAGCACGGGGACAGGGTGCTTGGGACACCGGAGAGGCCTGGTATCGCAAAGGGGACCTGTGCGTCATAGCAGAGGCTTCGGGACAGCATGGACCTAGGAACTAGGAGACCTGGGTCAGTGAGGAAGGAGGGTGCTGGGAGACCCACAGGTGCTGCTGCTGAGGAGACGAGCGGCCGGGCAGCTCCGCACTCACTGCTCACACACAGCTCTGCTGTGGGACGCTGAGGCGGGACAGCAGGCGCGGGCCTTTGGGCTGCCGTGGCAGTATGTAGTCCCCCTCGAAAACAGGCCCGGCACGCTGGAGTTCGTGGGTCACCAGGAGGAGGAAGAGGGAGGGCAGAGAGCTTGGACTGGTGGTTGCCCAGATGCAGAAGGGCAGGCTCCCCGTGAGCGACTCATGTGCTGTGTGGGGATGGGCATTTTCAGCCCAGGCCCTGGGGGGGCAGTAAAGGCAGGTGGCTGCGGGTGGCCTCACATACCTTGCTCTCTCTCCACAGGCAAGAGCAAAGAGGCTGAGATCAAGAGAATCAACAAGGAACTGGCCAACATCCGCTCCAAGTTCAAAGGCAGGCTGCTGGTGCAGAGGCGGGGTGAGGGGGGGCCAGGCTCAGGGTACTTGCAAGAGTCTGCCTCATGTGGCTCCGTTTCCCTCCTCTGCCTCAGGGGACAAGGCCTTGGATGGCTACAGTAAGAAGAAGTATGTGTGTAAGCTGCTCTTCATCTTCCTGCTTGGCCATGACATTGACTTTGGACACATGGAGGCCGTGAACCTGCTAAGCTCCAACAAGTACACAGAGAAGCAGATAGTGAGTGCCAGAGGGGCCGGTGGGGGCCGGGCGGAGGGCGGGGCCGGGGTGGGGGCGGGGCGGGGCAGAGGGCGGGGCCGGGGTGGGGGCGGGGGCCGGGCTGAGGGAGGGGCCGGGCGGGGCCGGGCAGAGGGGAGGGGGCCGGGCAGAGGGAGGGGCCGGGCAGAGGGAGGGGCCGGGCAGAGGGAGGGGCCGGGCAGAGGGCGGGCGGGGCCGGGCAGAGGGAGGGGCTGGGGGCTGGATCCCTGGGTTTGAGGGAGAGGACTAGGGCCTGCACCCCTGCATGTTAGAGTTAGTCTGGTGCGTCTTAGCCACAGGTCCCAGCTGTCCCTCCCTACCCCACAGGGGTACCTGTTCATCTCAGTCCTGGTGAACTCAAACTCAGAGCTGATCCGGCTCATCAACAATGCCATCAAGAATGACCTGGCCAGCCGCAACCCCACCTTCATGTGCCTGGCCTTGCACTGCATCGCCAACGTGGGCAGCCGTGAGATGGGCGAGGCCTTTGCCGCCGACATTCCCCGAATCCTGGTGGCTGGGTGAGGCACTGGGGGCCACAGCGAAAGGGCAGAAACGACACTGAGGGCAGCTTTGTTTGTGGCGCCTGCCTACGTCTACCTGTCTCGCATGTCGCCAGGCTGCCGGGGGGTGTAAGGACCTGGCCCCTCCCCACCTGGTGGCCTCGTGTCCGATGCACAGTGTTAGTGTCTCCTCATTCAGGAAGCAGCATCTGCCCTGTGCCTACAACACCGAGGGCTGACAATAGTGTCGGTCCCAGTGTTCACAGCCAGGAAGGTTTCCCAGTGGCTACAGCTTCCGCTGGGTGAGGCGAGGCGGGGTTTTCAGGCTGGGTCAGCGGCCACAGCGGAAGTAGGCCGTGTTCCCGAGCGCCAGGGTACCTGAAGGAGATGCACGGGTGGGCTGGGGCTCTGCTGGCACGGTGCTTGCCTGGCCCGCACAAGGCCCCGAGGCCCCTTCCGTCGCCAGCACTTGTGAACTGGGTATGGAGGCAAAAGGAGCTGAAGTTCAAGGCCATCTTCTGATGCTTAGGGAGTTCAAAGTCAGCGGGCTGTATGAGACCCTGTTTCAAGACTATTTTTCTTCTTTTGCTTTTTTTGAGGCAGGGTTTCTCTGTGTAGCCTTGGCTATCCTCGAAACTTTGTAGACCAGGCTGGCCTCGAACTCAGAGCACTGGGATTAAAGGCGTGCACCGCCACCACACGACTGCATCCAGTGCTCTGAACAGCTGAGCTTCTCTCTCTAGCCAAAAAAACAATGTTTTCCTTGTTTGTTTTTTCCTAGTAAGAGAAGAAATACACAGGGTAGTGAGCATACCAGAGGGTGGGTGAAAAGTAGCTTGACCGGGTTTTTTTCCCTTTTCTTTCTTTTTTTCTTTTTTAAGTAATTTATTTTTATTTTATGAGTATTGGTTGTTTTGTCTGCATGAGTGTCTGTGTGAGGGTGTCAGATCCCCTGGAACTGGAGTTGTAGACAATTGTGACATTTGGGTGCTGGGAATTGAACCTGGGTCCTCTGGAAGAGCACCTGTGTTGCCATTTTAAACCATGTGCAGGTATGTTTGCCTATGTGCGGGTATGTGCAAGTGGGTGCGGTGCTCTTGGAGGCCAGAGGCATGGGGTCCTCTGGAGGTGGGGTTGCAAGGGGTTGAGTGCTGTTAGCGGCTGAGCCATCTCTGTGGCTCTGAAGAATGCTTTCATGAGCACGTCAGGGGTCAGAGGTCACTGGAGGATGTGGATGCCTTTCACAAAAGGTGCATCAGTTGCCAAGACTCTGGGTGTAGGTGTGTGGTCTCCGGGATTCTCTGGGTGGAGTGTAGTTAGTATGGGGGCCTTGGGAGAGTCTGCCTCTGCTTGCCGTGGAAGTGTGTGTCGGGCAGTGAACAACAGTGTTGTCTTTGAGAAAAATCACTGTGGCTGCTGTGCTCAGCGGTGAGCGTTCTGTTTCTGGCGGTACAGACAGGTGCCCCGGGGCTGCTTGACAAGTGGCTGGTCTGGGTGTGGTGGGCCCTGTAGGAGGCAGGAGGACTGGACAAGCCTGAGACCCTGAGGGAGGGAGAGAATATTGGTTAATGGCATCTCGAGCCGGTCAGTTAATGAGGCCCACATGGGCCAGCCAGGAGTACCCAACCCGCTGGGATCTGGGGGAGCTATACAGCCTCTAGGGGCAGAGGAAAGCTTGTCCAGGTACAAGCTGTGGGAAGCCACACATCAAAGTGTGGGTGACCCAGAAATAAACGCCCCTGAGAATGCCATACAAAATTACCTGTCTCCAACCTTGGCATAGAGCAACCAGGGCTGGCTGCCAGCCTGCTTTTTTGATTGTTGATTTGAAGCAGGGCATCGTGTAGCCCAGGTTGGCCTTAAACTGCTCCTTCTCTTCCCACCTCCTAATGCTGGGATTGCAGGCATGCACCACTGCCCTGCCTGGGTCACCTTTGAAATGATGCAGACCAGACAAGGCTGGGCACCTGCTGTCTCTTGGGGTCATAGATTATTGTTACTCTATGTGTATCACGGTTGGCCTATATGTGTGTATGTGCAGTGCCCGCTGAGGGAGGCCGTCCGTGAACAAGGGGAAAAGGAACTAAAGGCGGGTCCTGAGGTGCCCGATGCACTGTGTCTGGGTAGGGCCGGAAGATGGTCTGGTGAGCAGTAGGAGAAGGATGAAAGTCCTGTTATGGTATGCAGACCTGCCATCCAGCATTGGGAAACCGAGGCAGAGGATTACGAATTCAAGGTCATAGCTGGACACAAGCCTTTAATTCCAGCACTCAGGAGGAAGAGGCAGGCTATCTCGAATTGAGCCAGCCTGGTCTACAAAGCAAATTCCAGGACTGTTACACAGAGAAACCTTGTCTCAGAGGGGGGAAAAAAATTAAAGGGAAAACTAAGCAGCATAGCCAGATTCTGTCTCCTAATTGATGAGTTAATAATTAGAACCTCACTGGTGGTGGCGCATACCTTTAATCCTAACACTAAAGAGGCAGAGGCTGGCAAATCTCTATGAGGTGGAGGCCAGCCTTGTCCATAGAGCAAGTTCCAGGACAGAGACACACAGAAACTCTGTCTCGAAAAACCAAATGGGAAACATATTTTAACCTCAGAAAATGTTTGAGATGTGTTTTTTGAGATGGTCCAGTGTGCTCCAGGCTGGCCTTGAACTGTAGCTGAGTATGACCTTGAACTGTCCCTCCTGCTGCTTAGCCTCTGGAGTGAGTACTAGGGTGATAGTGTGATACACTGTCCAGCAAAATTCAATGACTATTTTGTTTTGTTTTTTGTTTGTTTTTCAACACAGGGTTTTTCTATGTAACCCTGCATGTCCTGGAACTCACTATGTAGACCAGGCTGCCCTTGAACTCAGAGACTCATCTGCCTCTGCCTCCTAAGTGCTGGGATTAAAGGTCTGCACCAACACCTCCTGCCTACTTGTATGTTTGTTGTTTTTAATTTATTTATTTTGCGTACATTGGTGTTTTGCCTGCTGGTATGTCTGTGTGAGGGCATCAGATCTCCTGGAACAGAAGTTACAGACTTCTGCCATGTGGGTGCTGGGAATTGAACCTGGGTCCTCTGGAAGGGCAGCCAGTGCTCGTAACTGCTGAGCTGTCTGTCTCTTCAACCCCCTATTTGTAGATTTTTGCAGCAGGGTGTCACTCTGTGGCCCCAGCTGGTGTGGGACTTCTGGTGATCTTCCTGCTGTCCTCCTGAGGGTTGCCATATAGTCATGTACCACCATGCCCAGCTCAGATCTGCTAATTGTGCATGGAGCTGTGGTTTTTAATGTAATCTTGTGTGCGACCGTCATCACCACTACCTAATCCCAGAGCATTGTTGTCACTCCCAGAGACAGCAGTCCCTAAGTTTGTCAGCAGGTCCTGTCACACACACACACCCCATCCCTAACTGTAGACAACGAGTCCATCCCATAGGTCTGTCTGAAGAGACATGGAATGTGAATGAATCACGGCTAGGTCTGGTGGCTTTCTCTCAGCAGGGTGTTTATGGGTTTGTTTATCTGTGGATGTCAGACTTCACGTCTGGGGCTGGTGAGACAGGTCAGTTGAGAAAGGACTTGTCCTGTAAGCAGAGAACCCCGTGTTCAGAACCCACAAGCTCACATAGATAGCTGAGCATCACTACTGTCGCTATAATGCCAGCTGTGGCCAAGACAGAAGGACGCCAGGGCTGACTGACAGGGCTGACCTTCGTTATCAGTGAGCCCCAGGTTCAGTGAGAGACCTTACCTAAAAACATAAGGTAGAGAGCTACAGAGGACGTCACCCAGTGTTGACCTCACATGCATGTGCACCCTCATCTGTGTACACATACACACTCTACCTCTATGTGCGTGCACACACACACTGCACCACATTTCACACACACAAACTGCACACTACACACATCACCCATACACATGAACACACAACTGCACACTATACACACATCACACACTGCACACACATGCGTGCGCGCACACACACACGCACGCACACACACACACACACACACACACACACAGGAGCCTGACAGAGCATGTTTTATTGTCCATTGTCACAAAACTGTTGCCTGGCGGTGGTGGTGCACACCTTTAATCCCAGCACCCGGGAGGCAGAGGCAGGTGGATCTCTGCGAGTTCGAGACCAGCCTGGTCTACAAGAACTACTTCCAGGACAGGCTCCAAAGCCACAGAGAAACCCTGTCTTGAAAAAACAAGCAAACAACCTTTTATCTTTCGGCAGATGCACTGTTGTCATTTCAGTGCTGTCTGAAGTGCTCTTGTGGGTTCTTGGGAGTGACAGTGCTGGGTGGATTGGTGTTTGAAACAGGATTTTGTTTGTTTTGGGGGACATGGTGTCATAGAACCCAGGCTGACCTTGAACCCACTGTGTAGCCCAGATTGTCCATAAATTTCTGCTCTTCCTGCCTCAGCCTTGCAAATGCTAGTATTACTTGAGTGAGCTCCTAAGTTATCTCCAGGCTCCCCTTTTACCTTGTTTCATATTAGATCATATTTGCGTCCTTGTGCCCCAGAGTAGAGGTGTCCTCAGAGGCTAGAGGAGAGTAGGTCCCCACAGTTGGAGTTTAGGTGGCTGTGAGCTGCCACCTTGGGTCCTGAGCAGTGTGTTTTCACCTCCTCTCTCGCCTCCACCCTTCTGATTTGATTTTAAGACACTGTCTTGCTGGCATGGTGGCATGTGCTGTTATTCCCAGCACTCAGGACAGGCAGATGTATGTGAATCTGAGGTTACTCTCAGACACGTGTTGAGTTCTGGGCTAACCAGGGCTATGTCGTGAGAGACTGTCTCGAAAGGGAGGGGGAGGGTCCAGTTCAGTTGCCAGCCTGACCTTGAACTCACTCTGTAGTCTACACTGGCCTTGAATTTACTGGCATCTTGCTTTGGCCTCCTTAGGGCTAGGATGACAGGTGTGTGTCACCAGCCCCAGCTTATCCCTCTTAAAAAAACAAAAACAAACAAACCCTGTCTTTTAAGACAGGGTTTCTCTGTGTAGCCTTGGCTGTCATGGAACTCACTCTGTAGACCAGGCTGGCCTCGAACTCAGAGATCTGCCTGCCTCTGCCTCCTGAGCTTCAAAAGTATTTATTTATCCGTTTTCATGCATATGTGCGCTTTTGTGAATTTATGTGCCCCGGATATGTGCAGGGCAGCACAGAAGCCCTTCCCTGCCCTCTGGCCCCTCCCTCCCTCCTGCTCCCCTGAAGTCAGCTGGGCCGGGACTCACATCTGTGTCCGTCTTTCCTGCTGGGCTGTATCTACCTGCACTGCGGTTTACCCAACCTACGCTGCACCTTCTGTCTAGTTTCAAAGTTACTGAGAAGAAGGGATGCGTGGAAGCAGGCTGGGGCTGAGCTCCACTGGCCGAGTGCTCACCTAGTATACCCAAAGCCGTATCTCCATCCCCATACCACAGAACCCCGTGTGGTACCCAACACCACTCATCACTCGGTACAGGGAAGGGATCAGGAGTTGAATAAAGTCCTTGGCTAAAGAGTGAGTTCCAGCTGGGGGTAGTGGTGCACACCTTTAATCCCAGCAGAGAGGCAGGCAGATCTCTGAGTTTGAGGCCAGCCTGGCTTACAATGTGAGTTCTAGGACAGCCAGGACTACAAAAAGAACCCTGTCTCAAAAAAAAAAAAAA
Source organism: Cricetiscus sungorus (assembly GCA_030556225.1). Taxonomy (NCBI): domain Eukaryota; kingdom Metazoa; phylum Chordata; class Mammalia; order Rodentia; family Cricetidae; genus Cricetiscus; species Cricetiscus sungorus. The sequence continues at coordinate 1,906,613 of JANBXA010000732.1, forward strand.
AATGAGTTCCAGGCTAACCTGGATTATATGAGACCCAACAAATAAATAAATGAATGGATAAATAAATTTATTTATCTATTTATCTAGATAAGAAATAAATAAAGGGTCTAGATCCACTATTAAAGAGAAAGCCAAAGCTGAAATACAGCTGGATGGGTTCCCTGTAATCCCAGCACTGGGCAGATGGGGGCAAGAGGAGCCAAAGTTTCAGACCAACCCTCGTGCAAGAGGCTATAAGCACAAACTTGACGGCTTGGAACCCTGGATAGGCAAGGTTGGGTCTCTCTGGGCCTCCAGGACTCCCAAGGAGCACGGTTCCCTGCCACTCCCCCGTGGATCTGTTCTTTCCCCGACTCATCCATTACTGGCGAGATCATGCGCCCAGGTGTGTTTGCCAGTGCGCCTGCCAGTCTCTTGATAATCGTCTACGGTCATGTGGGGTACACGCAGGCGCTCAGGATGTAGGCCAGAGCCAGCTGCATGTTTTGTCTGGTCCTGCCATCGGGAGGATGAGACAGTCCTTGGGGCAGTCAGGGCAGCATCCAGATGCTTGGGGGTCGTTCTGGCTGCCTTGTCCTATGCTGGCCACATGGTGGCAGATGGGAAGTCGGGCACCCTGGGCCCAGGTAGGCTGAGTGCCCTGCGCTGTGCCCACAGAGACAGCATGGACAGCGTGAAGCAGAGCGCAGCCCTGTGCCTGCTCCGGCTCTACAAGGCCTCCCCTGACCTGGTGCCCATGGGCGAGTGGACAGCACGCGTAGTACACTTGCTGAATGACCAGCACATGGTAGGCGCCCCGATGTCCCCAGGGCCTGAAGCCCAGCCCAGATGCCATGTCCCCGGTGCCTGAGACCTGCCCAGTTTTCTAGAAACCTCCTTACCTCCTCGACATCTCCTTGGCTGCCAGGGACTGTCCCCATCTCTGACCCAGCCGCTTACAAAGCATCCTGCCTATTTCTGAGCCTACAGATCCCCTAGCAAGGCCCATTGCCTGCCTCTAGGAAAAACATGACTTGCCCCACCCAGCACTCCCAGCACCCCTCCAGAGCTCCTCCCTGAGGTGTCCCACCCTGATGCCATGTCCCTGAATCTGGTCTGTGAGGTCTTAGCCCTTCCCGTGGAGTAAATCACCCTTGTATGCATCTTGCTCCTATCTGCCCTTGGATTTGCCTGTCCCCATCCTGGCTCTGAGCCTGGGCCCTCATACTTGAGCTTCTTACAGGGAGTAGTCACGGCCGCTGTCAGCCTTATCACCTGTCTCTGTAAGAAGAATCCAGATGACTTCAAGACCTGCATTTCCCTGGCTGTGTCTCGCCTGAGCCGGGTGAGTGTGCTGTCACACTAGCTCCCCCGTGTCTGACACCTGTCTCTCTTCCTTCCCTAAAAGGCAAGCCAGGCTGGGGAGCCACAGGCAAGTGGCTGACACCAGCGCTGTGTGTCATGGCTGCTGTGGATACGTGTTGAGAACAGAATCTGGGGCCACCGAGCGCCCCAGAGCCATCTGCCTGGCCCGTCCCTCCTCTCTCGTCTGTTCTACTCTTTGCTCCTTATCTTCATGCCCTTCCTTTTGCCACCTCCACTGTCCCCAAAGCGCCCTGAGCCTTCTGTGTGCCTAGCTCTCTGTGAGTGAATCAGACCTCCACTGCTGGGAGGGACAGTGTGACAGGGATGGTGACTCAGTCACAGACTGCCAAGAAGGGCATCATGGAGGGAGCTCAGAGTCGTGGGCACCTAATGGAGATCCTCACCCAGGCTGGGAGCCAGGAGAGCGTCTCCAGGGCAGCAGCCAAGTGGGGACTCAGAAAACTTAACTATTGTCTGGGAGGTCAGAAGCGTCTCAGATCCTTGGGCCAAAGCATCGCCTATGCCCACCGTTCGTCTGTTCCCAGCCCCTCATTTCCCACACATCTGAGTGTGCCAGGCCCACTGGCCCAGTGTGAAGCGGGGAAGGCTTCCTGGAGGAGCTTTTGGATTTGTTTTGTCCCATCCCATCATGTGCCATCATGTGCCACCGTCCACCCCTGCCCCAGACAGGGTTTCTCTGTGTGGCCCTGGCTGTCCTAGAACTCACTCTGTTGACCAGCCTGGCCTCGAACTCACAGCTTTTCTCCTGCCTCTGCCTCCCATGTGCTTAGAGAAGGACTTCAGGGTGGAATAGAAGGCTGCCCTGAGGAGAGATGGTCATATGGTCTTTCACTGGCCCCTTCTCACCTGAGTTGGACCAAGGACCTAGGAAGGATCAGACCCATCTCCAGACTCTTGAGTAGTTTCCCATGGTGCTCAAGATGCAGGAACCTGGGTAGTCAGGAGAGGCTCTGGCCTGCCCTAGGGTGGCCTGCGCTAGGGACTGTCACACAGGGGACTGGCAGCGAGAATTCAGAGCCAGGTATTGGGGCCCAGTGCAAGCGAGCAGGAGGGTTCTTGTGGGAGACCAGCCTGAGCTATTTAGTGGAACTCTGGTTCAAACAGCAAGGAAAGGGTTCCCTTTCTGTAACCCTGGCTGTGGTGCCCGTAGAAGGTCTCTTGCGGGGACAGGCCTGTCCTTCCCCCGCCCATCACTCCCTCCTCCTACAGATTGTGTCCTCGGCCTCCACCGACCTCCAGGACTACACCTATTACTTCGTCCCTGCTCCCTGGCTCTCTGTGAAGCTGCTGCGGCTGCTGCAGTGCTACCCACCGCCAGGTAAGGCCTGTGGGCTGCCTTACCCGTGTCCCCTCCAGAGCCAGGCTGTGCCTCCAGACTGCATGGGAGGCCGTGGGTGGGGGTCAGCCTGCTGTTTTACCCTGCACATCGCCTGGGTGGCACAGCTGCTTCTGTCTTGGGCCCACTTCCTTCTAAGACCCCTCTTGTGTGGAGAGAGCTTAGTTGCCACGCATACTTTACAGAGCAAAGGACCAAGGCCAGAGCAGAGAGTTCTGGCCCAGAGTTGCCCCACTAGACTGCCCGGCAGCTGTTTTATGAGCTGCAGCCTGGCTAGTAACCCTCTACCACAGCAGTGAGGCACTTTGATCCCTGAGCTGGGCAGTGGTGGCACACATCTTTAACCCCAGTGCTTGGGAGGTAGAAGCACGCAGATCTCTGTGAGTTTGATGCCAGCCTGGACTACAGAGTGAGTTCCTGGACAGCCAGGGCTACACAGAGAAACCCTGTGTCAAAACAAAACAAAACAAAACAACTAAAACCCTCATAATCCCTGGTGCCCACATAGTGTGCAGTGGCTTCTGGGCTGGGAGCCGAGGGTCGCTTGCTGATGTCTGTGGATAGCTCCTGGGGGGTGCTCGGGCTCCGGGGTGGCTCTGGAGAAGGCTCCTGGGATTTGCATCCTTCTGTGAGAAACTTGAGTGTCACTGCAGCAGGAGAGGAGGCCGAGGCTCACTCACAGCAGTCTGCGTGCAGTGGGGGGAGCCCAGGCCCCGAGATAGATGCTCTGCTTCGGAAGGTCCAGCCTGGGACTGCAGGGCTTAGCGGAAGCTGGGCCCCTCCTGTGGGGGGTGAGCGCTGGGGCAGGCTGCAGACCTCAGGGAGCGCTGGGCAGAGAGCTCGGCCGCCCGCTTACCCTCCGTTTCCCCAGAGGACGCAGCTGTGAAAGGGCGGCTAGTGGAGTGTCTGGAGACTGTGCTCAACAAAGCCCAGGAGCCCCCCAAGTCCAAGAAGGTGCAGCACTCCAACGCCAAGAACGCTATCCTCTTTGAGACCATTAGCCTCATCATCCACTATGACAGGTGCCGCAGGCAGGCACGGGTGTGGGGAGGCACGGCCACTGGCCCGAGGGGGACAAAGAATGCAGGGCCTGAACCCCACAGTCAGGAGGAGACTGGGGCCTGGGACCCTCGCTAAGGGGGACAAAGGTGTGAGATAGTCGCTAAGGGGGACAAAGGTGTGAGATAGTCCTGGGGCCCTCGCTAAGGGGGACAAAGGTGTGAGATAGTCCTGGGGCCCTCGCTAAGGGGGACAAAGGTGTGAGAGTCCTCAGGTGCACGCAGTCCCTGCATATCTTGGGGAGTCTCACCGCACACTGGGGATTGGAATCAGTTCTTGCTGCCCGTGCTCCCCACTCCAGGACATACGGGGTCTTAGGAGGGTTAGAGCAGGGGGTTGGAGTGAGCGGAACTGAGGACCTGGATCCTCGGGGAGCTGAGATGGGTCAGTTCATGCCCCATCTCCAACTGTACTCACTCTTGCCTGGCAGTGAGCCCAACCTCCTGGTCCGCGCCTGTAACCAGCTGGGCCAGTTCCTGCAGCACCGGGAGACGAACCTGCGCTACCTGGCCCTGGAGAGCATGTGCACGCTGGCCAGCTCTGAGTTCTCCCATGAAGCTGTCAAGACCCACATTGACACCGTCATCAATGCCCTCAAGGTGCAGCCTCCGCCCCACTCAGAGTGGCCAGGTGCTTGGTGGCCCTGCAGTGGGCCCAGGGCAGTTTAGACCCCAGCATGGCTGTGTTCTTCTTCCTCAGACGGAGCGCGATGTCAGTGTGAGACAGAGGGCGGCTGACCTCCTGTATGCCATGTGTGACCGGAGCAATGCCAAGCAAATTGTGTCAGAGATGCTGCGGTACCTGGAGACTGCTGATTATGCCATCCGAGAGGAGATAGTGAGTCTGGGGCAGGGCTGGACACCTGGATGTGAGGGAGGGTAGCCAGGGCCTGGACCACAGAGTCTAAGGGAGGAGGGCTGGGGTCTGACCCCTTAGGTTGGAAGGAGGAGTGCGGGGCCTGGACCGCTGTGTCTAATGAAGAAGACTAAATCGAAATCCTGAATCTACGGAATGAGACCAGGGAGAGGCCGTGGGCGTTGGGATGGGGTCAACAGTGATGGTAGCAGGTTCAGGAGTGGCAGTAGTCACCCTCCTGTGAGCATAATGGTCCACTCACACCTTGCCACCTCCTGCCATAGGTGCTGAAGGTGGCCATCCTGGCTGAGAAGTACGCAGTGGACTACAGCTGGTATGTGGACACCATCCTCAACCTCATCCGAATCGCAGGCGACTATGTGAGCGAGGAGGTGTGGTACCGAGTGCTGCAGATCGTCACCAACCGTGACGATGTCCAGGGTTACGCTGCCAAGACAGTGTTTGAGGTTAGCATCCTTCCTTTTAACCCCGTGGTGGAACTCAGCTGCCAATCAAAAGCAGCTAGTCAATAATACACCCCACCAGTAGGGGCCAGCATCCTGAGTCACCCAAGGGACATGGGACGGGCAACCTTGGGACCTCCCTGGAGCGAAGGGCACAGCATGGCTGTTGCTCCTATGTGCTTTGGTCCTGTCCAGGAGATCTGGCCACTTTATTCAATCCGTCATGACAAGGAAGGCATGTGTGGCAGGGGAGGGATGTGTGGCTAGGGCAGCAGGTAGAGTGCCTGCTGTGGAAGCACGAGAGGCTGATTTTCAGTACTGCTCATGCAGAAATTGAGTGTGTGTCTGTAACCCTGGCACTGTGGGGGCAGACAGGCAGGTTCCCGGGGCTTGCCAGCCATAGTCTAGCCAAAATGGGAACTCTAGGTCCAGTGAGAGATCCAGGCTCAAGGTGGAGAATGATTAAGATGCCTGACATCTCCTGGCCTTCATAACCTTGCACAGAGGCATGCACTCCTGTGTGCACACATATGCACACAGAATGGGGTGGGAGCTAATCATGGTGTCCAGGAGGTGACCGAGAATGACGCACTCCCTAGCGCCCTCCCTTCTTCAGGTAGCTTCCACCGCCCACACTTTCTAGTTCCTTACAAACAGCGCCAGCAGCTGGGGATGAAGCACTAACATCGAGTGTGGAAGATGGCAGTCACACGGGAACATTGAGTTTAGGCTACTACTTAACTCCTCCCATGCCTCAGTCTCCACTCATGACCGGCCCATGTACACCGCAGAGCTCAGGGGCCCTCCTGTCCTTGTCCTCAGCTGCTCTCCCTTGCTCCCTCACAGGCTCTCCAGGCCCCAGCCTGTCATGAGAACATGGTGAAGGTCGGTGGCTACATCCTTGGGGAGTTTGGGAATTTGATTGCCGGGGACCCACGCTCCAGGTGAGGGAGCCTCATTCTAGGGGACCTACTAGGGGCTGGGGACCCCCCTGAGGCTGAGCGTGGGAAGGGGCGGGCTCCTGGGAGCCGGCTGGGCGGGGGCGGGGGCGGGGGCGGGGGCGGGCGCTGACTCAGCTCCTTCGCAGCCCGCCTGTGCAGTTCTCCCTGCTGCACTCCAAGTTCCACCTGTGCAGCGTGGCCACTCGCGCCCTGCTGTTGTCCACCTACATCAAGTTCATCAACCTCTTCCCCGAGACCAAGGCCACCATCCAAGGAGTGCTGCGTGCCGGCTCGCAGCTGCGCAACGCCGACGTGGAGCTGCAGCAGCGGGCCGTGGAGTACCTCACCCTCAGCTCCGTGGCCAGCACCGACGTTCTGGTCAGAGCCCTGCCCCACCCCTCGGGACCCCTCCCCCCGGGCCATCAGTGCCCCTCACCTCCCCTCCTGCCCACAGGCCACTGTGCTAGAAGAAATGCCCCCGTTTCCTGAGCGCGAGTCGTCCATTCTGGCCAAGCTGAAGCGCAAGAAGGGCCCCGGGGCAGCCAGTGCCCTGGATGACAGCCGCAGGGACACCAGCAACAGTGACATCAATGGGGGAGTAGAACCCACCCCCAGTACCGTGGTGAGCCCCATGTGGACCACATGGCCAGGCGGGGTCCCCTGCCCCTTGCCCCGCCTCACTCTACCCTGTCTCACCTTCACTGCAGTCGACACCCTCTCCCTCCGCGGACCTCTTGGGGCTGCGGGCAGCCCCTCCTCCCGCTGCACCTGCCGTTCCTGTAGGTGGGAACCTCCTGGTGGACGTCTTCTCCGATGGCCCCACTGCACAGCCCAGCCTGGGGCCCACCCCTGAGGAGGCCTTCCTCAGGTACCTCCTGCTCCTGTCCTGTCAGCCCCGCCCCCTTCCGTGCCGTCCTATGCTGGATTCTGCCGCCCTGGCTGCTGTCCTTTCCTGTAGCTGTATCTCAGCCCACTTTCCCTTCTGAACCCTGTCGCCTCTCTTTCCCTGGCCCTCTTGCTGCCTCTCTGGAATTGGCTGCCTGCCACACCTGTCTTCTCTGTCTGCTCTGGGATTGGATGGCCCAGCGAGCTGGAGCCCCCTGCCCCTGAGAGCCCCATGGCTTTGTTGGCTGACCCAGCTCCAGCTGCTGAGTAAGGGGTGACCTGTGGCTATTGGGGTTGATGGATGTCCCCAGGGTGGGCTTCAGGGGTTTCTGATGACTGGCAGGGGTTAGAAAACAGTGTGGAAGTCGTGGTCCTTGGGAGATCCCTGTGCCAGGGTCCACTCCCATTCCTGAGGGTTCTGGGGAATGAGCCTTCCAAGGGAGTGCTGCCCATACCTATTTCCCCGAGCTCGCTCGCGTGCACCTCACTCCTTCCTCCCTCCAGCCCAGGTCCTGAGGACATGGGCCCTCCCATCCCCGAGGCGGATGAACTGCTGAATAAGTGAGTTCTGGGAGGGGTGAGCAGGGGAGTGGGGACAGACAGGGTGGTCAGGAGCCCCCCCATCCTGACTCCCGCCACCCTGCCAGGTTCGTGTGCAAGAACAGTGGAGTGTTGTTTGAGAACCAGCTGCTGCAGATTGGAGTCAAGTCTGAGTTCCGGCAGAACCTGGGTGTGTCCCGTGGCCTGGAGGGGTGCTGGGGTGCAGGGGTGGCTGAGCAGGTGGCAGGGGTGGGATCAGAGGAGCTTGGATGGAACCCTTACCCACCCCCTGCAGGCCGAATGTATCTCTTCTATGGCAACAAGACTTCTGTGCAGTTCCAGAGCTTCTCGCCTACCGTGGTCCACCCCGGAGATCTCCAGACTCATATCCTCTGCTCTTGACCGTGACAGTTCCCAGCCCACCCTGTAGGCCCACGGGAAGCAGAAACTCGGGTCCATACCTGTTCAGCCCCTCACTCTCAATTAGGCACATGCCACTTCTGAGACTGAATGCATACCAGGCACAGATGACAGTGACCCAGGGCACGGGACGTGTGACTTCCAGCACCCCAGCTACCGTGCCAGGCACCTTGCCTTTACTGGTATGGTCTGTGTAGGGTTTCACGGGGCTCGGGGCTCCTGCACTCAGGTTAACCGGGGACGCTATGCACGCTGCTAGCCTGCATGCCTCCTCACCCTCCAGGCAAAGCAGATCTCCCTCTCTCTGCTTACGAGGACCCGTTGTTTTGAAACTTTAGTGTAGCCTAGGCTGGCCTCTCCTCACTCTACACATCGGGCTGGCTTTGAGTTCAAGGTCGAACCCTCTGCCGCTGCCCGTCAAGTGCTGTGATCACAGGTGTGTATCGGAAAGCCTGGCTTCCTGGGCCTTTTTGAAAGGCCCAGTTGGGATGTTCTGGAAGTTGTGTGGCAGAGCCAGGCTCCCCTCCCCTATGTGGTCCTCAGTCCTTCACCCTCTGCTCCGTCCACCAGCTTTTCCAGAGCCCAAGGCAGACCGTTGTGTGCAGTGGGGCAGGGTAGGTGGGATGTATGTACCGGCCAGCCTTACACATACATGTTCTTGACATGAAAGCAGGCCTGAGTATAGATGGTGACATTAATTGCTTACATCTGGGCGCATGGCCGCTGCTATTTAGACAGACGTGCTCTAATGGTGGATGGTTTCGTTGGCTCCACTGGACATTTACATGTACCCAGTTGCACTCGAGGCTAAGAAAATACTACGTTGCCCACCGTGATCCATGTGGTTATTCACCCATTTGGGCCAGGCGTGGACCCAGGAGGAGATGCCGCGGGTGGAAGGGTGTGGGAGTTAAATGTGGGTGAGTGTGGCCCTCACCCTCTGGCAGACCCTGGCAGGGGCTCGGGTTGTGCCACCCGTATCCCTGGCTTCCTTGACTACGGGGCCACAGCTGGCGGTGCAGACCAAGCGTGTAGCCGCGCAAGTGGACGGCGGTGCGCAGGTCCAACAGGTGCTCAACATTGAGTGTCTGCGAGACTTCCTGACGCCACCGCTGCTGTCAGTGCGCTTCCGGTGAGTGGACCCAAGTTTGTAGAGCGTGGGCGGCGAGACAGGGGCTTCAGGGATGGGGCCTGGCTGAGCTGCTTCTCCTCTGTCCAGGTACGGTGGCACTGCCCAGTCCCTCACTCTGAAGCTCCCAGTGACCATCAACAAATTCTTCCAGCCTACAGAGATGGCCGCCCAAGACTTTTTCCAGCGCTGGAAGCAGCTGAGCCTGTGAGAGGCGGGGCTGCTGGTGGGCGGGGCTGCTGGTGGGCGGGGCCTCCAGGGCCTGACCGTGCTTTCCACCTCCCAGCCCCCTGCAGGAAGCACAGAAAATCTTCAAAGCCAACCACCCCATGGATGCTGAAGTTACCAAGGCCAAGGTAAGAGAGAGGCTGACCGTTTACTGGGTGCGGTCTGCCGGGTTTGTCCCGGGAAAGCCTGGAGGCCTCGGCTCTGCTTCAATACCCACCCCATTCTAGCTTCTGGGGTTTGGCTCTGCCCTCCTGGACAATGTGGACCCCAACCCTGAGAACTTCGTGGGTGCTGGAATCATCCAGACGAAAGCCCTGCAGGTGGGGTGTCTGCTTCGGCTGGAGCCCAATGTCCAGGCCCAAGTGAGTGCTGAGGGAGGACCGTGACTCCCGTTCCGCTCCCAGCCGTCCTTCCTGTGCCTGTCACTTGTCTTCCCTCTTAACACCTTACCTCTCTGACCTTGCACCCCCCCATATCCACCCCCACCCCCGGCTCTCTCGTCCGTCTCATACGGCTGTTATGTCCACACAGATGTACCGCCTGACCCTGCGAACCAGCAAAGAGCCTGTGTCCCGTCACTTGTGTGAGCTGCTGGCCCAGCAGTTCTGAGCCCTGGACTTGCCCTGGGATGTGGCCAGTGCCAGGCAGCCCGTGGATGGAGGCAGCTGTGGTGGAGGGGGCAGTGAGGCGACCTCCAGTGGTGACAGCAAAGACCCCAGGGGTGGGGCATGCCTGGGAGCTTCCTCTGGCCTTTTGTATTTTTATTTGTTCATCTGCTGCTGTTTACATTCTGGGGGGATCAAGGGAAGCACCCTCCCTCCCTTGTCCCCCGGAGCACAGAGGGGAGAGGGTCCGGGAAGTCGGTACCCCCTCCCCTCCCCCCCATTGTCGCCCTCCCTCCCTTTCCCCATCTGGGGCCGTGTATTATTGTGAGCGAATAAACAGAGAGACGCTAATATTACCCCATGTATTGACTGCCCACCTCTAGGTGATCAAAGGAATGGGGTGAGGGCTTGTAGAGTGTGGGTGGCCAGGCTCCGCAGCCCATGGGTGGGGCTCTGAGGAGACAGCAGCAACAGCAGCAACCGCAGCCCTAGCTGCAGAGCCACCAACTGCCACCCCATGCCTGGCCCTAGCACCAGATAGCAGGCTCTGGGGCTCTGGGCTGGGGGCCCTGCATCCTCTTCTTTCTCTGCAGGCCCCGGCTCTGGGAGAGGACAGGGAAGGCTGTGGTGCATTTGCCTGTCACCAGCACTGCTGTCACCCCTCCTGAGGTCACCCTATTCTATGCTGCCAGTACAGAAGTCCAGCTGTACACACTCTGGCATCTCTATCTGGCTGGGCACGGCCAGTCCTGCCCGAGTCTCCTCACTCCCCTCAGCTTGAGCAAAGCTCTGCCGGCAGGGCACAGGGGAGGGTGGCAGGGATGGGGACTGAGCTCCGCCAGGCAGCCTTGCTTGGCATTTGGGGTAGACGTGGCTGATAGTCCTTGCCCAGGAGGGTGAAGCCATACGTCCTCATTTCTTTTGAGGCCCTATATATAACAGGCCACCCTCCACTCATGGTTCTCCCGCCTTGGCCAGCAATGGGTGGGGCTGAAGTTCCCTGTGTGGGACAAAATACTCATCCCCAACCAGGCCCTACTGTGGAAGCGCTGGCTGGAGGTCCAGATTCAAGCACTAAGAGTGACCAGGGCAGTTCAGGCATTCGCTGGGCTCTCTGCTCCCGAGTGTGCATGCCATGCGGGATCCCCGCCTGCCACTCACCTGGAGAGAAGTGTGGGGTGACCACCAGAGTGTAGAAGTTTCTAAGGAGGCGCCGGCGCCGCTCGGGGGAAGGCTCTAGAGAAAAAGTGAGCAGCGGTGACTAGGTGGCCTCTCGCGCAAGGCCTGCCCACCTACCGCTTCCCTGTGCACCTTTATCCCGCGACGGCTCCACAGTGAAGAGGCAGCGTCTCAGTTCCAAGTGCAGCATCAGCAGACTGGGGAAAGGCACCATCAGCCCGCGGGGAGCTCACAGGGCGAACGGGCCAGGCCGCCCTGAGCCCTGCCACAGAGCCTTACCCGAGAATGTCGCTGTGCAGCGGGAACCCTTCAGGCAGAGCCCTGGGGCCCAGCGGCAGGCAGGCCCGGAGGGGCTCCAGCAGCGGCTGCCACCAGCGTTCCAATAACTGCAGGAGGCGCAATGGGCGTGAGAGCGATCGGGGCTGGGCTTGGGGAGGAGCCAGCGCCTGGGGAGCCGGCTTGGCTAGGAGGTGGCCGCAGCAGGAGGGGTGTGGCTGGGCCAGCAGCCTCACCTGTGGGTCCAGCTGGCTGAGGGGCGGGCGAGGGCCACACAGCAGACACAGCTCCAGGCCCCGCAGTAGCGTTAGGGTCAGCAGCCGGTGCGGGACCTGCGGCAGTGGAGGGTGGGGCTCAGCAGGGCTGGCCCCGCCCCCTGGGCCCCACCCACTGGAGGCCCCGCCCCTCCCCACTCACCTTGGGGCTCCCGTGAGGCAGGTACACCGGGTAGTCGCGAGCCGCCTGTGGTGGCAGGGAGCCCACCAGCCAGGGGAGCAGCACGGCTTCAGGCATGCCCAGGCGCCACCAGCCCTCGGTTGCTGCCACCACTCGGCCTGATACCAGCAGGCTGACGAAGGCCGTGCCAGCCGCCTCCGCGAACCCTGACAGGGTTTCCTGGTGAGGGGGTCAGACTAGGAGTCAGAAAGCAGGGAGAGACCTGAGCCTGGAGTGGGAAAGCAGCCACAAGACCAAGCGCGTCGTGTCACACCCTCTCTGCGAACAGGAATGCTTTAGCTTCCTCTTTCAGCCAGGGTCCTCAATGCATTTCCCCTCGTCCAGCGATGAGAAGGTAACCCAAAGCGTTGCGCATGCTAACTGAGCAGCTCTACTGCAGAGCCACACCGATCTGAGTCATGCCCAGACTGATCTCAAACTTTGCATCCTCTCTCTCAGCCTCCAGAGTAGCTGCAATGGCAGGCCCTGTAACACTTTTAACAACCGCGTCTACAATTTGACTCCCACTGCTTGCCCAAAAAGTGCACAAGTCATGGTCTCCCGACGCTCTGGGAAGGGTCGGGCCACACTGCGAGGAGGCAGAAAAGGAAGGAGGGATTTGCCCAGATAAGGCAGAGCTCCCTGCAAGGTTGGGACCTGCAAAGTCTTGGGCTGTTTGAGATCCCCGAGAAGTTAAAGCCGATGCGTGGACGTCACACAGTAGGAGAGCGCCAGAGGACACGGCCTTGGGACGGGACACTGGGCATGGGGAGGGAGCTTGTCCCAGGGTTGTGGAAGCTGCAGCGGAGAACCGCAGTGTCGGGGTGGATTGTGGTGAAAAAATCCTTTCCAAAGAGCTGCAGGCACCAGGCGCCCGCTGCAGTGAGGGGAGGGTGCTGGGGTGACCCCAGAGGTGTGCCCCACCGATACCTGCATGAGGGACCCCTCTGGGGGGATGACACAGTCCACACACTGGGTCAGGTCCCCGATGAGCTCAGGGTTTCCCAGGAAGCTGTCGATGAGACAGTAGCTGGCCTGGCAGGGAGAAAGGGAGAAGCCTAGGACCCAAGCGGGCCCAGAGCAGGCTCCAGGGTGAACCCCCACGCTGTCCAGAGCTACCCATGATTATAGTTACAAGCAGGCGAGATCTAGGGATCCTGACCCTCAACTCCTTCTTCAGCCTCTCCACGTTCCGCACATTGGTCAGCTCCTCCAGTCCCACAATGAGAACCTAAGAGCGAGCGTCGCATGAGAAAGTGGGGCCCTTAACACAGGGCAGGGGACTCCAGTCAAAGGGAGGGCAGTGTGAGGCTGAGGCAGGACTCTGAGTGCAGAGCTCTTGAGTGAGGGACAAGGGGCCCAGGCTCACCATGGCCCCAAACACCATGTGGAGCATTCTTTCCAGCCTCAGCTCAGATGTGCCCTCCTCGGATGACAGAGCGATGAGGGTGATGCTGAGGGGGTGAAAACGGAGAAACGAGAGTGAGGTCAGCCTGGGAAGTGGGGCCAGATACAGTGGGTCTGTCAGCTGTCAACACGGCAGACTACACAGACTGGGAAAATCAGGGCTCAGAGGGTGAGGGGCTTCGCCAAGAGCCCACAGGCGAGCTGTAGTTTCGGGACTCGGGTCATCTAAGGCCGGGGCTCGCTCCCGCCAAGGGACCTGTCGTGGAAGCTCTTCCACACCACGGTGGTGTCTTCCGTCCTTGCGGAGTTCAGTTGCACGTCCAGATTCTGCCCAAACATGTGGACTCCGTTGAGGGAACCGACGACAGAAAAGGGGAGCTGGGGGCGGGAAGGCATTGTAGTAACTCCGAAGAGTGGCCTCCCCTCCGCGACGCTGGGGCCCGCTCTGCCGCCGCCGCCATCCCCCAAAGTTCCCCGGGAAAGCAGCCGAAGGCTCGCAGCCTCTGCCCGCTGCAGGGCGTCCCAACCCCTCCTCCAGGCCAGGAAGCCAATGCCCACCTGTGGACGGGAGGGGGCGCCGCCGCCGCTGCTCCTGCAGAACAGGGGGACCCCGCTGGAGGCTGCGAGGCACAGCAGGTGAACCGTGCTTCCTGTCCCCTCGTCCCCCATCTGGAAGCCAGAAAGTCACCCCCGGGGACTTTCGGTGTGGGTCTGGGAGCATGCGGGCAGTGAAGCTGACCTGCAGTCCGAAGCCGCCAGAGGGCGAGAAGCGAGATGGCCAAATTCCCGCCTACCTCAACTCAGACCCTCCAACCGGATTCGATTCTCTTCCGCCCCAATCGGAAGTCATCATGACCCTAACAAAGATGGCGACAAGTAGTGCTTGCCAGGCGTTCAAATTGGTGCCCGACAGCTTCACGTCCATCCTCTGTACACCGAGGATGAAGGTGCTAGCTTGAAGACGGCGATGCTGACAAGGTGTTGACTAGCAACCTTCCTGCGTGCTGCACTAATTTACATGATACTTCTTTTAAAGCTGGTGGAAGATGGTGACAGTGCTAATGCATTGCCTGACAACAACATTCTGCGTGGCTTTTTCTTTCCATAGTGGTAAAGACCTTGCTTGCCCCACTCAAAGATGGCGGTATGTTCAGGCATTGCCTAGCAACCACTATTGAGACTAATTTCCGTTCTGAAACTGTAAACAGCTGTGCCACCACCGCCTCCCTCTCACTTTTTCAGAGTGGTTTGATCCGGGCAGCGTTGCCTAGTAACCACCAAATGAGGTGGTTGTTTTGTTATTAGAAAAAGGCAAAAGAAAAGAAAACGTTTCCAAATCATTAAAAAAAAAAAAATTATTTCCGTAATGAATTCATGCTTATGATGGCATATCGTGTAGAAAGTCAAAGTACTGAAAAATTCGGTCCATGAAACAAAAGAATTAGCACCAAGTACCAGGACAGATTTTCACAAACATGATATTGTACTATCATTTCCATAGCTTTCCTCATCAAGAGGTTGGCTGGGGGCCAGTGAGATGGCTCGGCGTATTGGATCACACAGCGCTTACTTTGGAGACCTGTCAGGTGTTCAGTCCCTACTCTTTGTGGCTGGAGGGAACCCACTCCACACCTTGATATGCATGCCATGCATGGCACACTCGATATAATAACAAGTGCTTTGTATCTTTATTTTGTATTTTTTTTCTGAGAGAGTTTCAATCTGTAGGTCAGGGTGACCTGGGACTCAATGCAATCTTCCAGCCTTTGACCACAAATGCCAGCCACTGTCTTGTATTCTCCCTCTTCTTCCTTTTGTGTGTGTGTGTGTGTGTGTGTGTGTGTGTGTGTGTGTGTGTGTGTGTGTGTGCGTGTGTGTGTATGTGTGTGTATGTGTGTATGTGTGCGTGTGCGTGTGTGTGTGCGTGTGTGTATGTGTGTGTGTGTCTGTGTGTGTGTGTCTGTGTGTGTGTCTGTGTCTGTGTGTGTGTGTGTGTGTCTGTGTCTGTGTGTCTGTGTGTGTGTGTGTGTGTGTGTGTGTGTGTGTGTGTGTGTGTGTCTGTGTGTGTGTGTCTGTGTGTGTGTGTGTGCTGTGTGTGTGTGTGTGTGTGTGTCTGTGTGTGTGTGTCTGTGTGTGTGTGTGTGTCTGTGTGTGTGTGTGTCTGTGTGTGTGTGTGTGTGTGTGTGTGTGTGTGTCTGTGTGTGTGTGTGTCTGTGTGTGTGTGTCTGTGTGTGTGTGTTGTCTGTGTGTGTGTCTGTCTGTGTGTGTGTGTGTGTGTCTGTCTGTGTGTGTGTCTGTGTGTGTGTGTGTGTGTGTGTGTGTGTGTGTGTGTGTGTGTGTGTGTGTGTGTAGACAGGGCCTCATGTCACTCATGCAGACCTGGAAATTGCTATGTAGCCAGCTTAGGCCTTGCATTTCTCACCCTCCCTCCAATTTCTCCGAGGCCCTCTATGTCTTTTTGTAATTAGTTTTTATGCATGCAAGGAATTGAAAAACCTTCCTTTGACAAATTTGAGATTTCTTCTGATATGTTTCATAGATTGATTTTTTTCTGTTTTTTGTTTTTTGTTTTGAGACAAAAATCTCCCTGTGTGACAAAGGCTGGCCTTGAATCCATGATCCTTATGTCCCATCTTCCCCAGTGTTACCATTGCCACTGATTCTGTAAATCTTCCCAGAGGTAGCACTTTTAGCAGCTTGGTTACTGTGTATTTTAGAACAGTTGCTTTCATTTATTAAGCATATTACAAAACAATATTTTTTTTCTTTTTCAAGATAGGGTTTCTTTGTGTGACACTCCTGGCTGTCTGAAAACCAGGCCTACCTCTGCCTTCTTGGTGCTGGGTTTAGAGGCATGCTCTACCACTGGCTGGCTGAAACAATATTTTTTAATGATTTATTTATTTGTATTTCATGTGCATTGGTGTCTTGCCTCACGGTGTGTCTGTATGAGGGTGTCAGATCCCCTGGAACTGGGGTCACTGGAGTGAGCTGCCTTGTGGATGTTGGGACTTGACTACAAGTCCTGTGGGAGAGCAATCAGCCAGTGCTCTTAGCTGCTGTTGCTCCAGACCCTGTAAGACCCTCAGAATGAGGAGTCTCCCCATCTCCCCGTTTCGGTGGGTACCCCCCAAGAACTCAAAGTCCAGTCCAGTTGATGCAACCAACATGCAAGAGGCTTTAATGAACAGAATACGTTTGCGCAAGCCGGCTTCCCTCAGCACACAGGCTAGAGAAGCAACATTTTCTGGGTTCAGGTATATTTAAAGGAAAAACCCACAAGCTTAGGGTGGGGCTGTGACTCCCTGTCCACTGAGTACATGACCAGTCATGGGTTCTCCCCTTGAGGCCTGATGGTCTCACTGTTCGGATCAGCAGGACCTTAGGGCCTCGGGTGTGCTAATTAATCTTGTCTGGGCAAACGGGAGTTGCAGCTATCACTGACAGGAGGGGCAGCGTGAATTCTTGGTATCCTGCTATCCTAGGGCCCTGTGAGGGAAGTTGCCAGTGCTTTCTAGGTCAGACTGTCCTTCATTTTAAGTGAGGGGTTTCCTTAACTCTGCTTTTGGACTTTCAACCCTACAAACAACGTTATTAGCTAACTCCTAATTTTAAATTAATCCATATTTCTTTTTCCCCCCTTTTGTTTGTTTTGTTTTCCAGACTTGGTTTCTCTGTGTAGTAGTCCTGGCTGTCCTAGAACTCACAGAGATCCCCCTGCATCTAACCCTTATTTCTTATCTATGCTCTGCCACGTGGCTTGGCGCCTTTTCTCAGAACAGCAAGTTTGTCTCCTCTCTGAGCCTCCTCTGGCTCCCAGACTCTCTTTCCTGTTCAAGCTCTTTTTGTCTGCAAGTCCCACCTAACCTCTACCTGACCAGCAACTGGCCAGTCAGCTCCTTTATTAACACAATCACAATGACAAATACAGTGTGAAGAAATATTCCACAAATAATTGGCAAACGTATCCAGTACATGATGAAAGAAGCAGGTAGGTACAATAATTTTTTGTTTTGTTTTCAAGAGAGGGTTTCTCTGTTTAATAGTCCAGGCTGTCCTGACACATGCTTTGTAGAGCAGGCTGATTCTAGAACTAACTGGCCTAGAGTTCACAGCGTTGTTTACACAGAGAAACCCTGTCTCAAAAAACAAACAAACAAACAAACAAAAAAACCTAAAAACCAAAAAAACAAAAAAGCCAGGTTTGCTTTAGTCACTCTCTTCCTGGTTTTTTGGTTTTTTTGTTTATTTTTGCTTTTTTTTTTTTTTTTTTTTTTTAGTGCTGGAGAAATGGTTCAGTTGGAAAGGAACCAGCTTCAGTTTTCAGCACCCACATGATAGCTCACAATCTCCTTTAACTCTTAATTCTGTCTTCTGATCTCAATGACTGCTGCAAGCATATAGCACATATGTACTATATGAGGGATCCTCATACACATTAAGCAAAAATAAATCTTAAAAAAAAAACCAAAAAGCTGGTTGTGATTGCACGCACAGAGAAACTCTGTTTTGGGGGTGGGGTGAAGGAAACAAAAATAAAAAATAAAAATAAAAAACAAAAACCCCATCAAAAACCAGGAATTGGGAAATGGCTCAGTGCAAGCATGAGAGCCAGAATTCAGATTCTTTTTTGTTTTTGTTTTGTTTTGTTTTTGAAACGGAGGGGTTTCTATGTGTAGCCTTGACTATTCTGCTGTTCTGGAGCTTGCTCTGTATACCAGACTGGCCTGGAACTTAGAGATCCTCCTGCCCCTGCCTCCTGTGTGCTGGGATTAAAGACCTGTGCCACCACCGCTCAGCTCTTTTCATTATCTTTTCCCTGTTTACCTTTTTTTTCGAGACAAGGTTTCTCTGTCTAGCCTTGTCAGTCCTGATACTCTGTAGACTTGGCTGGCCTCAAACTCAGAGATTCGCTTGCGTCCAGTGTGCTGGGATTCAAGGCATGCGCCAGCACCCCTCCCCTCCGCCCCAGCTTTGTATATTTCTATTAATAAGCTTTGTTTATTAAGTTTCTGTCCACACATGTTACAGTAATCCTCCAGGTCATTTTATATTCATGCCGTTGGCTCCAATGGTGAGTTGCTGTTTTATTTATTTGCTTGTTTATCTATTTTTAAGGAATTTATTTGCTTCGAGCCAGTTCCTGGCTTCTTTCTCAGAAAACAGGGATCAGGTGTTGCCTAGCAACCTCCACTTGAGTTGGAATTCGCTTCTTTTCGAGCGAAAACATCTGCCCTGGTTTCCAAGTCGTCTGCAACTTTACAGTGTTGCCTGGCAACGCCGTTTCCGAAGATGTGATTGGACCGCTCTCTCCCGTCTGTCCCCGGTCAGAAAGACTAGAATTTATTAACTTAATCTCTGTGTGAGAACACAAGGGCTGGGTACGCGTTGCCTAGCAACCCGGCGCCACAAACTTCGCCTTCGGCTCGGAAACTCGAGACCGCCTCCAAGATGGTGACCGGATGTGCCGTTTTCCGATTTGTTTCGTTCTTGATGTTGTGAACGAAAGTTTGTTCGACCTCCAGAGCCCCCCAGGGGGAGTTGTTGTGCCCATTTTGAGAGTTTCATGGTGTGGGAATCGCCAGGGTGTGGATTAAACCGCCACTCCCGGATGCCCCGCACAAATATGGCCGCATTAGCTTCAGCAGAGGCTGCCAGACGTCCGGCGCGGGTGAGCGCCTCGCGCAGGCGCACTTCTGTCCGTCCCGGGACGGCGAAGGCGGCGGCGGCCCTGGCGGCGGCGGCGCGGGGCATGGTCCCCGGTTCCGAGGGCCCGGCTCGGGCCGGGGGCCTGGTGGCCGACGTGGTGTTTGTGATCGAGGGAACGGCAAACCTGGGGCCGTACTTCGAGGGCCTCCGCCAGCACTACCTGCTGCCCGCCATAGAGTGAGTGAGTGAGGGCCGGCGTCGCCTCCCGCCGCGGCCCGCGCCTCGGACGGACGCTGCATTTCCTGTCTTCGCAGGTACTTCAACGGCGGACCCCCCGCGGAGACAGACTTCGGCGGAGACGTGAGTTCGCGGCCGCGTCCCGGGGACGGAGGGAGCTGGGCGCGGGTGGGCGGCCCGGTCCCCCAAGGCCCCGGTTCTAAAGCCCTCTTGCCCTGTCCTCTCAGTACGGTGGCACCCAGTACAGCCTCGTGGTGTTCAACACGGTGGACTGCGCTCCGGAGTCCTACGTGCAATGTCACGCTCCTACCAGCAGCGCCTACGAGTTTGTCACCTGGCTCGATGGCATCAAGTGAGCTCTTCCCCCTTTTGGGCAGACTGGGGGCCCCAGCAGAACAAAACGTGGGTCCGGGCGAGCCTGCTTGTCCCAGGCAGGAACGGGCCACCCAGGGAGCCCTGGGGGCAGGGCACACAGCGTCGTAGGGTGCTGGGACCTGGCACACAGGACGCTGTGTGAGTGTCTGCTGTCACTGCTTGCCCTGTCCTGGCGCTTGCTTTGCAAACGAGTAACAGTGTAGACTGCTGGCTGCTGGAGCCAGGGCCTCTGAAGCTAATCTTTCCGTGTGGATCCACAGCCTGGCTGTGCTCAAGGGTTAGTGACCGTGCCGATCTAGGCCCAGCAGGTTCTTAACCTTCCTGATTTGGTGAAGTAGGCGTGCTTTGAATGTCGGCTGCGTTCTGGGTTTGTGTATGTGTGCACACGCAAATACATAGTGGAAAGCCGGCCCTTGCGGTTGTCAGGACGAGCAGTTACTGTAAAGCACGACTTCCCATGCTGGTCATTGTTGACACTTAGCACGCAAGGCTTTGGGGTTTTTTTGTTTTGTTTTGTTTTTTAAGATTTATTTATTATGTACGCAGTGTTCTGCCTGAATATGTGTCTGTACACCAGAAGAGAGTACTGGATCTCATTACAGAAGGTTGTGAGGCACCATGTAGGTGCTGGGAATTGAACTAGGGATCTCTGGAAGAGCAGCCAGTGCTCTTAACCCATGAGCCATCTCTCCAGCCCAGCACTCGTTTGTTTTTTGTTTTGTTTTGTTTTGTTTTTTTAAGTCTGGTTTATTTTTGTTTAAGGTGTACAAGTGTCTGTGCCCCTCTTGTGTGTTTGGTGTCCTTGGAGGCCAAAAGAGGCCTCCTTTGGAGCTGGAGTTAGACAGCGTGAGCTGCCATGTGGGTGCTGGGAATCCAACCTGGGTCCTCTGGGAAAACATTCAGAGTTCTAGAAGATTTTTATTTATATTGCTAGGCAATGGTGGATCACGCCTTTATTCCTATCACTTGGGAGGCAAAGGCTGGTATATCTCAGTGAGTTCAAGGCCAGCCTGGTCTACAGAGTGAGTTCCAGAACAGCCAAAACTGTTACATAGAGAAACTCTGTCTTGAAAAACAAAACAAAACAAAAAAAATTTTTTTTAATTTATTTTATGTACATTGGTGTTTTGCATGTATGTCTGTTCAAGGATGCCTGATCCTCTGGAACTGGTTACAGACTATTCTAAACTGGCATATGGGCATGGGCAATTGAATCCTGGTCCCCTGGAAGAGCAGTCAATGCTAAGCCTTCTCTCCAGCTCCTGAAACTGGATAAGTCTTTGTGAGGCCTGTCCTGGGAGCTGTGAGATGTTGGGGATATGTGTGTTTGTGCTGCTGGGACTGAACCCAGGGCTTTGCCAGTGCTAGGCAAGTGCTCTGCCTCTGAGCCATATCCTAGCACGTGAGAGAATGTTTAACACTGCCCCTGGTCTTTCCCTGCTAGCTGCCAATGGCGCACCTACAAAGTGGTCTGCAGGCATTGCGGAACGGCTCCTCGAGGGCAGATGGGCCTTAGTTAAGAACTGCTGGGCCAGATTACAGTGAGACTCTAGCAGCCACCTGGAGCTCTGGGAAGCCCCACGGCCCACACGGCTGCCTGTCAGGGTTGGTGTACATGAGGCCTGCATCACACTTGGTTAGGCATGTGTCTGAGAGCCAGTGCCAGCCAGCTCTGTTCTGTTGCACTCCTGCTTGGCTGGTAAGTCTCCTGGGTACATTTCTGTGCAAGGAATTTGCAAGACTTCTCTTATGGGCCAGTTGTCTCTGATTCCTGTCACTGCCTTCGCTTCTGGACCTCCGTGGAAGTCCAGTACCTGCTGTCCGTCCTCTAGACTGCTTCCAAGTAGGCTTAAGGAGATAGCTGTGTAAACAATGCCTGATAGCTGCTGGGAAAGCCCCTCAAAGATACCAGGCCTCTGTGGTACAGAAGAGTGGGCCCCTCCCTTAGGAAAAAGACTAGCCATGGGCACTTGAAGATAAAAGGGAGCTACTATGTGGACAGTGCACTGTGTCCTCTCCCATTGTACACTTAGAACCCTGTAGCCACAAGTGTCCCCATTTTGGAGGCCTCTGCTACTGCTGGGCATTTCAGCACTGTTTAACCCTCTCAGGAACACTGTTTGGTCAAGGCCTGTGGCCCATGGCCAGGATGCTCTGGGCAGGACTGGAATGGGAGTGGGGTCTGTATGGGGGTCTGTAGGACTTGTCCCTGCCTGAGGAGTCTCACCTGCTGCTTTGACGGTGCCGCTGGGAGCGAGGCACACGCTGTAGTTAGGGAGCAGCCGTGCTCTGGGCTTCTTTGTTTTGTCTTTTTGAGACAGGGTTTCTCTGTGTAGCATTGGAACTCAAGGAGATCTGCCTGCCCCTGCCTTCGGAATGGTGAGATTAAAGGTGTGTGCCGCCACCACCTGGCTGAGTTATTTTTCTCAATTAAAGTGTAGCTGACAGCACTGGACGGAGATGATCAGTAGACAGGTGTACAGCCTCCTGTGCCAGCACAGGGCCAGGCAAGTGCTACCCCCGCTACATTGCCTGTTCCCCATTCCCCCGCCTCAGGAGAGGAGGATGGGGCAGGATCCAAGACCCAGGGCGCTTGGGCCTGGGGACACAGTGTGGAAACTCATAGAGATTTCAGGTACATGTGTTCATCAAGCCATGCCCAAAGTTTTGTGTGGCCTCTACAAATTATAGAGCCGTAGCCCGTGACTGGGACTCCTGGGTGAAGGCTGCAAAGGTAGCCATGATGGGTGGGGCTGGGGAGGAGCAGCTCTGGTGGTGGATGTAGCTTCCACAGGGTCAGGATGATGGGCTATGATGGTGGTGTCAGGTGGGTGGGCTTCCTGGAGGAGGGCATGGCGTGCACATATCAGGATAGGTAACTTGGACTAACACCCAGACCAGAGTGTAGTAGCTTTCAGGAAGAGTCTGGGTAAAGATAGGTGCGCCGACCTTTCTGTGTGCCTAGCAGACAGAGGCCACAGCAATAGTGTAGGCCCAGCCAAATGTTTTACTGGCTAGACAGCCATTTATTCATTTACCGACCATTTCTACCATAGCCCCCTCCAAAAAAAAACAAAACCAAACCAAACCAGGGTTTCTCTATAGTTTTGAAACCTGTCCTGGAACTCACTCAGGCTGGCCTTGAACTCATAGAGATCCACCTGTTCTGCCTCCTGAGTGCTGGGATTAAAGTCGTGTATCACCACCGCCCAGCTACCACAGGCCTGTTAAGGACCAGACAGGTAGACTAGGCTGGAGACAAGAAATGAGAGGGCTCAGACCCCGTCCCTGCCTGTGGAGGGACAGTAGGGGTGGGGTGGGCTTCCATGCGGCCACAGGAAAGCGCCAGAGTTTTGAAAACAGTGTAGAGGCTGCAAGGCCAAGGCCATAGTTCTGGCGAAGAGGAAAACCCCTGAAACCTGGAGGAAAGGCTCCTTCCTGCCCTCTCTGGCTGCCAGTGGCCAGGAACTCCGTGGCCTGGTCTGTGTGTAGCCTGTCTGCGTGTGCTCCTGCCTCCCCCTTTTCATAGAGATTGGGGTCCTGTCTCCTCTACTTGTACAGTGACTGTTTCCAGGAAGGTTGCTCTGGTTAGCCCCACCATGGCGCTGGGGTGCTTCTCACTCGCAGCACTATGGGAGGCTGTGGTAGTGCTACTCCACACCCTCAGGACCGAGGAGGAGGGTTACCAGCTGCTTTCTAAAAGAGGCTGGAGGGATGGCTCAATAGTTAAGAGCACTGGCCGTTTTTCTACAGGACCAAGGTTTGATTCCCAGCACCCACATGATGGCTTACAACCACCTGTAGCTCCAGTACCAACAAAATCCAATAAAAGCCAGACATAGAGTGCACTCCTTTAATCCCCGCACTTGGGAGGCAGAGACGGTGGTCTCTGTGAGTTCAAGGTCAGCCTGGCTTAGTTCCAAGTGAGTTCCAGGACAGCCCGGACAAACCAGTGAAGCAGATGGCCCGTTCCGGAAAGGATAGCAGGAGGGTGGGCAGGGCACTGATGCCTTTTCCTATCTTTTTCTTTTCTTTTTCTCCCTGCTCAATGCTGCTTTGTCACCAAGTAAAACTGATGATATCGCATAGGGCGCAGTGCAGTGTGGGAGCTTATGGGGGAGTGCTAACTGGCTGCCCCACAGGTTCATGGGCGGTGGTGGCGAGAGCTGCAGTCTCATTGCGGAAGGCCTGAGCACTGCCCTGCAGCTGTTCGACGACTTCAAGAAGATGCGAGAACAGATGTGAGTCTGCCCACCTCCGGGGATCCTCAGTCTACACCCTGGAGGGGGAACAGGAGGGGCCCCGGGCAGGGCAGGGCAGGCCAGTGCCCTCTGACCAGACACTAGCTCGGGACCTGCCTCCTGGTGTCTTACCCAATAGTTGAGTTAAAGCTGTCACTAACCCTGAGAGCCTCAGAGTTGTCAGCTGCAGATGACCCCAGTGGGTGGGATGCGACCTCCAGCTCCCAGAGCCTGCTCCATCCCTTGTCTTGTCCCTAGCAGTGGCCAGACACACCGAGTCTGTCTCCTCATCTGCAACTCGCCCCCATACCTGCTGCCTGCAGTGGAGAGCACCACTTACTCAGGCTGCACAACGGAGAGCCTGGTGCAGAAGATAGGGGAGGTGAGTCTGGGGTGTGCACCGTGTGTGCGGAGGAGGCTGGCCACGCCTCGGGAGCCTCGGGAGCGGCTGGGGTGGGAACCCTGAGTCAGAGTGGGCAAGGGCTCTGCCCACTGATGATGGCCCAGCCTTTACCACCCACTCCCCGGCAGTCTGGTGAAAGCTATGTGGGAGGCGGAGGCCTCGTTCTTACCTGCCCCCTCCTGCAGCGTGGCATCCACTTCTCCATCGTTTCTCCGAGAAAGCTGCCAGCCCTCCGGCTTCTGTTTGAGAAGGCAGCTCCCCCTGCCCTGATGGAGCCATTGCAGCCACCAGTAGACGTGAGCCAGGACCCCAGGCACATGGTGCTAGTGCGTGGGCTCGTGCTGCCTGGTGAGTGAGGCGTGGGTACGGTGCGTGGAGGGAGCGCCCCTTCAGCACGTTCTTGATGGGCTCTGTACCCTCTTTTCTACGCCCTCCGCTTCTCCTGGGCCTCTCGCGTCGGCCCTGTGCTCAGTTGGCGGCAGCTCAGTCCCAGGCCCTCTGCAGCCCAAGCAGTCAGTTCCTCTGCCGCCAGCTGCACCCTCAGCAGCCCCGCAGCAGGCTCTGCCGCCTGGCCCGCCACAGTACCAGGTAAGGGTGGCCTAGTGAAACATTGGGTTACAGTGTGAGGGGAGGGCCCACGGGCCAGGGAGGGCCTCTGTGCTTCGGGACCCTGAGACTGTATAGTTTGCCTCATCTAGGGGTGCACGGTCTTCTCCCCATGTGACAGGTCCCTGGGAACCTAAGTGCTGCTCAGGTGGCTGCACAGAGCGCTGTGGAGGCCGCCAAGAACCAGAAGGCCGGACTGGGCCCACGCTGTGAGTCCCGGAAGAGGCAGAGGGGTTGGCTTCACAGGCTTTAGGATCCTGTTCCCACTCGTGCTTGTCTCTCCCACAGTCTCACCCATCAATCCTCTCCAGCAAGCTGCTCCAGGAGTGGGGCCCCCCTTCAGCCAGGCCCCGGCACCCCCGTTGGCTCCTGGGCCTCCTGGAGCCCCCAAGCCTCCTCCTGCTTCCCAGCCTAGCCTAGTGTCCACCGTGGCCCCCGGAACAGGCCTGGCACCCACGGCACAGCCCGGGGCCCCCTCTATGGTAGGCACCCTCTCAGCACCCAGCTATTCTCACGGGGCCCGGGAACAGCATCAAAGCTCATAGCTGTGCTTTGCAGCTCTGGGCGGGGCTGTGGGCCTCCAGCTGTTCTGGGGTGTCCTATAGTTTTGGGAGTCTAGTTCCCCATGGTTGCCACGGGTGGTCCCTGACATGCCTGGTGATGGTGTAGAGAAAGGACCTTTGTCCTGCCCCTTTGAGGGTGCCCACTCCCTGCGACGGTGCGGTCCCCTCATTGCATCTATCCTCAGCAGGCAGGCACTGTAGCCCCAGGTGGGGCCAGTGGTCCTTCACCAGCCCAGCTTGGGGCTCCTGCCCTTGGTGGGCAGCAGTCAGTGTCCAACAAGCTCCTGGCCTGGAGTGGGGTCCTCGAGTGGCAGGAGGTGAGTGGGTGTGAGAGCTGGGCGTGTGGAACGTGAGTTGCTCCCAGAGGGTTTAGCACTCGCTGCTGGAGGTTAGTCCAGGGCAGTTAGGGTTTGTGGACCAGACAGACGGCACAGTTGGGGTTTAAATGCTGAGCTTTCTCTTGGGCCCATGGCAGGAAGGACAAGTGTTGTGTCCATACTGCCAGAAAGCTCTCTTGGGCACAGCCCTGAGGCCAATCCTCATGGAGACGCCGCTCACGAAAAGGGACAGTAGGAGTTGAAGCCACACAGCCGAACCCTGCGCTCAGGAAGAGCGTCAGGTGCAGGTCGTTAAGGACGGCGGCTTCCGGCCTCGGTGGCGACTGCTTGACTTCACTGAGGGAAGGGCAGAGGTTCTGGTGCTGGATTTAGTCAAAAAGGCCACGCTCCGGAGCCCACTTCAAGGTTGTTGGAGTAGTCAGCCTTTGACCCTGTACAAAGGCGAGAAGGAAAGCCCAAGATGATAAATGTTGACAGTGGGAACCGTAATAATTTTCATATGACGGGGAGAATTATGTTGGGTCGGGTAAAGGTGATACACGCCTTTAGTCCCAGCACTTGGGAGGCAGGGGCAGAGACAGGTGGGTGTCTGTGAGTTCGAGACCAGCCTGGTGTATAGAAGTTCCAGGACAGCCAGGAGTGTTACACAGAGAAACCCTGTTTCAAAAAACAAAAGAGAGGGGCGGGGGGGGGGGGGGGGCAGAAAAAAATTGCGTTAGAGCCAGGTATAGTGGTGTATGCTTTTAATCCCAACACTTGGGAGGCAGAGGTAGGCAGATTTCTGTAAGTTCAAGGCCAGCCTGCTCTACAGAGTGAGTTCCAGACAGTCACAGCTAAAGACACATAGTGAGAACCCCACCCCCACTCAAAAAAATCTATGTTGAAGCTCAGTAGCTGAGCAATTGCCTACCAGGCACAAAGCCTCCATCCCCAGTCTCTCTCTCTCTCTCTCTCTCTCTCTCTCTCTCTCTCTTCTCTCACTCACTCTCACTCACTCTCACTCTCTCTCTCACGCACGCAAGCCTGCAGAGCAAAGCCTAGAATTTGGGCTCCCCCGCATTCTGGAGGACAATGATTATAAGACTTTGGGCCCAGGGGAGGGCCCGGGATTTGAGGACTTTGGGAGCCTGAGTTGAGGTTGCTGGGAAGGTAGGAGACACGGGAGCTGGTGGAGGTTGAGTTAGGAGGCCCTGGCTGATTAACCCTTTCTCTTTCAGAAACCAAAGCCTGCATCTGTGGATGCCAACACCAAGCTGACGAGGTCTCTGCCTTGCCAGGTCTATGTGAGCCATGGAGAAAACCTGTAGGTATTTGTCAGGGGTGGGGCAGGCTCAGCCTGCCCCTTCCTGATTTTCCTCTTCCTGTCTCCCAGGAAAACAGAGCAGTGGCCCCAGAAACTGATCATGCAGCTCATCCCTCAGCAGCTGCTGGTGAGTCCTGCCTGTCCCTTATCCCTTGTTCCCACATAGTGTTTCCGCTACTCGTGTTGCTGCCATATGATGCCTGCATTTTTCCAGACGACCCTGGGCCCGCTGTTCCGGAACTCAAGAATGGTGCAGTTTCACTTCACCAACAAGGACCTGGAGTCCCTCAAAGGCCTCTACCGCATCATGGGCAATGGCTTTGTGAGTGGTGGGCAGTGGGTGGCCACTGACTTCCCTCCCCTTCTCTGCCCAGGGGCCTAGGGCTAGGAGGTACTGTCTTTACCTTGGGTTTCATTTGTGGCAGTTAGGGCCTGGGCCTTGCTCGGCTCATGTCCTCGCGCCTGCTGCATCCCTGTCCCATGGCGCATGGGACATGTGATGCTTTGAGATAGGTCTTGCTGTGTAGTAAGACCTCCACCTGGATGTCCTCCTGCCTCAGGCTGCTGACGGCTGGTTCGTAGCTATGTGCAGTCTGGCCTGGCTCTCCGACCCCGTTCTTTCCTGTGTCCTCACTCTGTTGCGTAGGGCCTGCCGCATATGACTTTCAAGTTAGCTCACCTCCCTGCGGGCTAGCGGGGTAGAAATGTGTGTACTGCATCAGGAACAATGACTTCTGCCCGCTTTTCCCCAGGCAGAGAGTCCTGTTGGTCACTAGCCTCTCGGCCCTTTTCACCTCAGCTGACACTGTTGCCCGCCTCATGTCTGGGTCTGCCGGGGCTGTTGTCAGGAAGGTCAGCTGCGCCAAGAACCCTCTGGTGTGGGTGGCTCTGCTGTCTTCCTCAGTGAAAACACTGAATTCTGGCACAAGATGGCTACCTCAGCTTCTGAATCCTTTTAAACATTTGGAAGAGGCAAATCCATTCAGGAAATGAGAGATGTCCATAACTTCTGGCCAGGCCTCCTTCTATCTGGGTGTCTGGCTTTGTCTACTGAGAATCCCCCTCAGATCCATTCTCCTAGTGTTGTGCCAATGTACGTGATAGCTGAGAGTAGATTGGTAATTACTGAGGCCCTCAGAAGGATATTTGGCCTCATGATGGTTCATAGCCTGTGAATGCTGTAGCTATAACTGCAAATAGGAGGATTACTCCGATGTTTCAGGTTTCTACTACAGTGTAAGATCCATAGTAAATACCTCGGGCACCAAAGCCAGTCAGTTCCCTGGCAGCCATGGAGACACCCTGACTCCCAAAATGGCTGCCTGTGATGTCGCCATTCTCTGGTCCCCACCACACTCCTCTCCTTTCCCCTGTCCAGCACAGAGCAGGCAGTGCCAGCCAGGCCAGTGTCCTGGAGTGTCCTCCCTACAGGGATGCAGCTTGGAGGCCCTGGCAGAGAGAGCCACCCTCCAGGGTCGAATCCCATCTTCCTGGCATCCTCCTGCTGTAGAGCTCTTTCCAGTGTGACTTGATGAGGCGGGCCAGTGCTGTGTAATGTGAGGCGTGGGGCAGGTCCTCTGCTGTGGCCTGCTGTCTTCCCTCTCCTCAGACATGGGGCGGGTCCTCTGCTGTGGCCTGCTGTCTTCCCTCTCCTCAGACATGGGGCGGGTCCTCTGCTGTGGCCTGCTGTCTTCCCTCTCTCCTCAGACATGGGGCGGGTCCTCTGCTGTGGCCTGCTGTCTTCCCTCTCTCCTCAGACATGGGGCGGGTCCTCTGCTGTGGCCTGCTGTCTTCCCTCCTCAGTGCTCAGCAGATGCTTTGGTCTTGCTGTGACTTTTGAGTGCCTGTCACTCTCAGTCTTTTGTTTCCAGGGCAGCTGCCAAACTGACCTGGCCTCCTTGACCTTATACAGCGAGCCCTCCCTACCTCTTGCCCATAGGGCTTGTAGAATATTTTTTTTAACGATTTATTTATTATGTTTACAACATTCTGCCTCCATGTATTCCTGCACGCCAAAGAGGGCACCAAATTTCATTACAGATGGCTGTGAGCCACCATCTGCTTGCTGGGAATTGAACTCAAGACCTTTGGAAGAGCAGTCAGTGCTTTTAACCTCTGAGCCATCTCTCCAGCCCCAGGCTTGTAGAATCGTGTAAACTGCGGTAGGGTAGCCCATGCCTCTCAGGTGGACTGCTCCTGAAGGGTCTCTGTCCACAGGCGGGCTGCGTGCACTTCCCGCATACAGCCCCGTGCGAGGTGCGCGTGCTCATGCTCCTGTACTCCTCTAAGAAGAAGATCTTCATGGGCCTCATCCCCTATGACCAGAGTGGCTTTGTCAACGGCATCCGCCAGGTCATCACCAACCACAAGCAGGTCCAGCAGCAGAAGCTGGAGCAACAGCGCGGGGTGAGTGTGGGGTGGCGAGCAGTGTCCTCTGCTAGCTCCCCGAGCTCGGTCAGCTCGCCAGTCAGCTCCTGTGTCTGCTGCCCAGTGCTCACCCGAGCCCATGTGCCCCGTGTGTCCTAGCGGGGCAGCTCCCGTCCCTTCCCAGTCTCCACTTCAGTCCCTGACGTAGGCCTACCTTAATGCCAGGCCGGGTGTGATGCCCTGCTAGATGGTGTGTCCCCAAGAAAGGCACCCTACTCCTGCACACCAGGTCCGCCAACAGATTCAGACGCTTTCCCTCACCTGATCTGTCCTCTCTGTCCCCGTGCAGATGGGGGCACAGCAGGCACCTCCAGGCCTGGGCCCCATTCTGGAGGACCAAGCGAGGCCCCCGCAGAACCTAGTGAGGACTGGGGTGGGGACCGGTGGGTTAGGGGTGGGGGTTGGGTGGAGTTGCCCATCTGCTTGTCCTTCCTCATACTGTCTGTTCCCCAGCTCCAGCTCCGTGCACCACAGCCTCAGCCTCAGGGTGCTGTGGGGGCCTCTGTGGCTACAGGGCAGCCCCCGCCCCAAGGTGCTACCCAGGCCCCCACAGGACCACCCCAGGGTCCTCCAGGAACAGCCCCTGGCCCACCTCCTTCTGGACCCATCCTTCGGCCCCAGAACCCTGGGGCCAACCCCCAGTTGCGGAGCCTCCTCCTAAACCCGCCCCCACCGGTGAGACTGGGGAACAGAGCACAGGGAACTGCAGGTTTCTTACCCAGTGTCTGGGAGGAGGAGGTGGGCTGCGCCAGCTGGGCCCTCCTGGGGCACAGACTGGGCCCTCTGAGTCATTCTTTGTCTCCCCAGCCCCAGACTGGGGTCCCCCCACCCCAGGCCTCCCTCCAGCACCTGCAGCCTCCAGGGGCCCCCTCACTGCTGCCTCCACCACATCAGAGCCTGGGGCAGCCCCAGCTGGGGCCACAACTCCTGCACCCTCCACCTGCCCAGTCTTGGCCCACACAGCTTCCCCAGCGGGCTCCACTGCCAGGTAAGGGTGTTCTAGGGGAGGATAGAGGTCTAGTGTGGGGGTCCTTGCAGCCACTGGCAAGGACCCCCTTACCGAAGGGCCTCCCGTAGCTCTAGGGGGCTCAGAGGGCCATCGGGAAGCTCAGCCATGGGAGCAATGCTTCAGTGAGTGAGCACTTCCCACAGTTCTTGTCTGCTGCCCTGGGGTGCTGGGAAATGCCTTAGGGTCAGTGACGCTGTTGGGGGAAGGGCTCTCAAAAGGTCAAAGATAGGTGTCTATATCTAGTTGGGCTTAGAAGGATCTCTGGGTCTGGAGGTCCCTGGAGCTTCCTAGAAGCCTGACTACCTTTGGGTTCCCAGAAGAGGAGATGAGAGGCCCAGGGTCCTCAATGGCCCCAGGGACCACTGGGAGATGCAGTCCCTTCCCACTGCCCCCCAGGTCAGATGCTGCTGAGCGGGGGTCCCCGGGGCCCGGTCCCCCAGCCGGGCCTGCAGCCCAGCGTCATGGAGGACGACATCCTCATGGACCTCATCTGAACCCAACACCCAATAAAGTTCCTTTTAACGATGCCCGGCTCCCGTCACTGACGCCCCTAGGGCTGTCTTTGCTCTCGCCTTGCAGATTCCCCAAGGCCCCGGCTGGGTGATGCTGGGCCACGGGGGGAGTTGGAGGCAGCATGGTGTGGCCTGGTTCTGGGAGACTCAGAGGCAGGTGGGCAGGCAGTGTACAGCTCATGTGCACTCAGGGTTACAGAGCCCAGACTGCCTCCCAGGGTTCCCAGGGGCCTGGAAGGAGAAGCAGCAGTTGGGAGCCAGGAGTACTGAGGTGCAGAGAGCCAAGGCCACAGAAAAGGGACGTGCAGGGTCAGGAGGTGCATGCCCCCGGAGCATGGGCATGACAGGGAGGAGCCAGTGGGGCTGCTGTCAGGAGGCTGGAATGTAGGGGCAGGGCAGGCGATAGGCAAAGTCATGGGACATGACACATGCCACACCAGGAAGTCAGGTGTCCCCATGGGACAGTGTGCTGTGCTTGAAGCCATGGCGGTTCAGGCTGCACACAGCAGGCGCTGACTGGGTTCCGGTTGGAGGTGTGGATAAGTGAGGAAGCCCTGTCTTGCAGCGTCTTCTCAGCTCTGTCCGTAGGTGGTCTCCTTGGAGATGCTGTGAGGTAGCTGTCACACAGGCAGTTAACTGAGTGTGGTCTGTGCCTGGACCACCACTGCCTGAGTTTGGGACACTGGTTAATGTGCAGTCACCCCCCGTCCCAGGAGAGAGGCTTCAGTCTAGTGGCCTGTGGGCCACCACAGATGAGTTTTGTTTGGCCTTCCCTGTGTTAGCCTGTGTCACTCTCTTCCTTCCAGTTAGCTGTGAAATTCACACACACACATGCACACGCGCACACGCACACACACACACGCTCCTCTCAACGAGTCTGCATACTGACACCCTGGGTCTGCCCTTCTGCCTGGCGGTCGTAGCTGGGTGAGCCCCATCAGTGGGCTCATGCTCTTGGGTTCGCCACAGTCCCCACCACTCTCTCTTGCTCTTCCACGGTGAGGCCGGAAAGCCCTGTTATGGGGCTGGCACCGTGGTGGTTCTGTGGTAGCGTTCAGAGAAAAGTGAAACCTTTCTTGTACCCATGTCTCCTTCAAAAGTGGCCAAACGAAAGAAAGAAGGAGAGGGCCGCGTGTTTCGAGAAAAATGGGAGCGAGACTATTTCTTTGTGGAAGTGAAGAGCATGCCTACGTGCTTAATATGCAAAAAAAACGTGTCAGTGCTGAAAGAGTACAACCTGAAGCGCCACTATGAGTCCCAGCACAGTAAGAGCTACGACCAGTACACCGCGCAGAGCCGCGACCTCCTCCTGCAGGAGCTGAAAAGGGCCCTCAGAGCCAGCGAGGCCCTGCAGAGCCAGGAGTAGGAGCCAGGAGCCGTGTGGGAAGGACTCGCGTGTCCCGAACAGAGCTGCACCCTCAAGGCTGCCCTGCGAGTCTGACAAGCTTTTGCAGGCTGCAGCACAGGAGTCAGAGGCCTTGTGGGCTCCAGTTGCCCGATCCACAGCTGCACCTTTTGATGGCTGTGCAGAAACTCTGACCACGGTTAGCTGTATTTATTCGTGGTGGTGATCTCCGTGCAGCTGAAGAAGTGTGTGAGGTGGCACCAAGCCCCTCACTTGGAAGTGACTTGCTTTCGTGCATGTACATGTCAGATTCATAAGCACAACTGCAGCCCCATCACAGTGATGGGGCGCCCATCGTGAGGGCCCCTGTACCTCATCCCAGGTGGTACTGTTTGTCAAGGACCCGGGTCAGGTCCTAGCCTCGATCACCAAGGACTCCAGATGAACTGCGCCGCCTTGACACTGGCATTCCTGTCCTTGAACTGAGCCCATTGTCTGAGTCCGGGGTGTGCAGGAGATCCACTGGCCCGTGTGTTCATTTGAAGTGCGGGGCCCTGCCCTGGCTCCCTGGAGGCCAGTTAGAAACTTGTGGTTGAGGGTCCCACCCTCTGAACACTGAATCTGTCTCAAGCAGGGATATTCACAAACAGCTCCTGAATGTATGACTGGTGCGGTCTTGGCAGATGGGCACCACTGCCGTGCAACCGTGGGACTGGTAGCCCTCGCTGCAGCTGGTTTCTGGAAATGAGAAATGGCCGGCACCATCACCCACACTGTGAGACCCAAGACCAAGCCCTCCCGAGGGCCGCCTCTACTTGAACCTGAGCTGAGCCTGGCTCACTTGTCCTTACCGGGTGTGAACGCAGCCCCCAGTGCAAGCTGCAATACAGCAGGGTGCTTGCAATTCTGCAATGTGGCGACGTTCCTCAGCCTCTGCCCAGCAGGGTCCCGAGTGTGTGGCTGCCCACACTTGTGACAGTCACTGTTTTCATTACAGACCTAAGTCAAAATGCCATTTTAAGGATCAAGGTTGACTTCTCATCTGCCCATCTGTCCCATGCAAGGCCCAGCACTGGCATCTGGGTGTAAGGGGCAGGTGTCAACCTAGCCTCCGCTCAAAGGCACAAGAGAATCACAAGAGAGAGATTTTAATAACTAAATATTTCTATTTTTCAATTTGTATTTTTTCAATTTTGAATTTAAAGTATGAACCCTAGTGTCATACATGTTTGTGTTGTGTTCCATGCGTTCACCATAGCTCAGTAAAGATCCAATTTGATTATCCTTCTGGCCGTGGGCTTTCCTTCTCCCTGACTAATCCACCCACTCGTGGGACAGCCTGGCTCCTGTGGCTGGTGAGCTTCTGCACCTGCCCTGGGGTCTGGCTGGGAGGGGCTGGGAGTCCTCTTGTCCTGCAAGGCGCTTCCTTTCCACTTGGCCATGCAGCCAGTGTGTGGTGTGCCCGTGGCTCTGAGACTTGGGATGCTGGGACTGTGGCGAACCTGGAGAGTGCTTGCCCCGCCTGGAGGCCTTCAAACCAAACACACACTGAGGACCAAACAAAATCCGCTGTGGCCACCTTTTTGCGACCTTGGAAGAATGCGACTCCAGAACCAGGACAGGCTCGATGGAGACCCACGTTTTAAGGGGCGGGCAGGGGTCAGGAAGCTGGGAGAAGCAGGCAGGTTCTCAGAAAGTGAAGTGAGTGACCAGGGAGGCAGCAGGCCGAGGTCCTAGAGAAATGGGGTTTGCCCTCAGAATGACTTGGAAGTGGTTGTGGTGGGCTTGGCAGTTAAGAGTGGTGCTGTTCTTGCTGAGGGTTTGAGTTCGGTCCCCAGACCCATGTCATGTGACTCACAAACTCTACGTTCCCCCAGGCCTGCACTCTGGGAACACACATTACTGTATTTATAAGTAATCACTTTGGAGTTTATGTCAGGTAGTGGTGCCAAATTGGGCCAAGAGTGTTCAGTTCCAGGAAGAACTGACCCCTGGCCTCCGAGACGCCTGCACACAGAGTTAAAATCACAAGAAAAGAATACTTGAGACACAGGCTGGCCTCTCAGCCACCACCTTCCCCCGAGTGTCACTGCTGCCCTGCCCCGGAGTCTAAAGATACACAGGCTGCAGTGCCATGCCGCAGGTCACTGACCAAAGCAAAACATGGCCAACCTCACAACACAAACCAACCTGTTCACAGGGCCAGCCAGCCGGGAGCCAGCACCGAGCTTTGCAGCTTGGTTGGTTGGTTGGTTTGGAGGTGGGTGGTCTCATTGTGTGTGTGGACCAGGATGACCTCAGACTCAGAGATCTGCCTTCAGTGTGCCTCTGGGGTGCTGGGATCAAAAGTCAGTGCCATAGGGCAGGCAGGCATGACTGTGCACACCTTTAGTCCCAGCACCTGTGAGGCAGAGAAGGTAGATCTCTGAGTTCAAGGCCAGACTGCGATACACAGAGACCCTGTCTCAAAAACCAAAACAAAATTTGTGCCACCCTGCCCAGAAACATCGCTGTTTAGACCAGGCCTGGGCCTGGAGGGGACAGGAATTCAACAGAGAACAGAACAATTAGAAAAGAGGGCAGCCAGGCTTTTTCTCCTGGGGGCGGGGGCGGTACTCAGGATGGTGAGGCAGGAGCAACAGGAGTTTTAACAGACGGGGATACATAAGACCAAGGTCAAAAGCAAAACAGGCAGGGAATAGTTAGTGTGTGGAGTGTTTGTCCAGCTTGCAGGAGACCCCAGCCCCCAGCCCCACAGACACCCAACACTGACAGTTGCAAGACTGTCATGAGTGGAGTTTTCAAAGACGGTCACTCACCACACCTGAGGGAAAGCTAAGAGAAAGATGAAGTCTAAGAGGACGTTAGATCAGGGCCCTAGTTCATTAACTCCAGTACCAGGAAGGTCCAGGCAACCGTGGAGTACATAGTTCCAGGCCAGCCACCGAGACTTTGTCTCAAAAACAAAAAAGGGAGATTTGAGGAATGTTTGTTCCAACATACACCAAGTGTCTGAAACATGTTTTCCTGTTGTCAGAAAGTCCTGAACTGCACAGTTATGGGTGAGGGTGTAGGATGGAGAGAGAGGGTGGGTGTCCACCCTGAGTGCTTGCTCTGAGAAGCCTGAGGTTAGGATCCTGAACTTCAGGCTCGCCTGCACTGCAGAGTAAGAACATATTTCAAAAAGAGAAAGGCCAACAGGGCTGCAGGAGGCGGTCAGAGGCTAAGAGCACACACTGCTCTTCAGAGGACCTGGGTTCATTTCCCAGCACCCATGCCAGCCAGCTCACCCATCCTTCTGGCTTCCAAGAGCACCCACACATACTCCAATAGATGCATCCATAGTCACGTAAATACAAAATAAAGTAAATCAAAGCAAATCTTTTTAAGAAAAAAACATAAAAACAAAAAGGAAACGCAATGGTGGCACATGCCTTAATCCCAGCACTTGTGAGGCAGTGACAGGTGGATCTTTGTGAGTTTGAGGCCAGCCTGGTCTACACAGGAAACAAAAAACAAAAAAATGCCACCACCACCAAAAAAGTGACAACCCCTTCACTCTTCACTTCTTACCCAAATGGCCAATCAGCTCTCAGGCTTGGGGTGTGGCTCAGTGAAGAGTTCCCGTCTAGAATCCACCAGGGAGGAGTTGAAGACATGGCTCGGTGTAGCTTTGAACTGCCTGGGCCGGGCCCTGGCTTCCATCTCCAGCCCACACCAAGACGTGGGAAAACAGAATACACTGTCATGACGCTGGGACTGATGTGTGAAGGTTTGGTAAGTTCCGTTCAGCGTATGAGGTGTTTGGGAGGTGTATTCCTTTTCCAAGAAGAAGAAAAGAGATAATCGTATGTGTGTACGCTGGTACCGACCAGGCACCAGACCTCCCTCTAGGCCAAACCTGTGGAAGGCCAGCTTTGCTCTGCTTTCCAGAAGCTGGGGTGGGCAGTAGGGATGCTGCATTCCTTCCATTAGTGTGTGCCATCCACTGATTAGAAGATACTTGACACAGGAGGGACAGAGGAGAGGCCAGAGCAGCAGTTAACTCCCGTCCATGTCAGCTACACGGTGGGTTCAGTTAAGCTGAGGCCGTAGTCTTCTGTTCCTGGTTGTTTAGTGTGTGCACCCATCCCTGGCTGCGTGGGGGTCAGAGGGCTCCAGGGGAGCTTCTCCCTCAGCTCTTCAGGCTTGGCAGCCGGCATCTTTACCAACGGAGCCGTACTGAGCCCACAGAGCCCTTTCAGAGCTAAATGAGAAGTCCAAGTGCCATGCTCAATAAAGAGAAAGTAAGTTGGTCATATGATGCTGGCTTGGGAAGATGAGGCAGAAGGATGAGGGTTGTCTCAGAAGAGCCATGGGACCTAGTCTTCCTAGGTCTTTGAGGCTGGTTAGGAGTCCTGAGGGCTATGGGAGGAAACAACCCTGAGAAGAGGGAGGCCAAGGCTCTTCTCACTGCTCTGTGGAGGGATGCTCAGACACAGGTTAGTGACGGTTCTCTGGGCTGTCCATGACTGCTTAACTCCTGCTGGGGTCTTTGACCACTGCTTGGCCACCTGACCTTAGTCCAGGCTGTATCCTGGCTGGAAGCTGGCCATACCTGCCTTTGCCTCTTGTTCCTCATGCCCATATCTCCAGGCACAGACTGACCCAGCTTTGGTTCACACACAACACGCATTCTGTGTGATATTTATGCTTCTCTACCCAGGAGTGCATAATTTCCATGGCAAACCCCTTCTGAGGCATTCTAACGTAATCCAACTTGTTCTCAAAGCTCTGGAAGTAGCAGAGGATGACCTTGAACTAATCTTCCTGCCTGTGCTCCTCAAGTGCTGGGGTCACAGGCCTGTACAGCCACGTCTGACTCATGCGACCCTTGGATTGAACGAGGGGCTCTGTGCATGCTAGTTAAGCACTCCGTCACCTGACTTCCAGCTCCTGCCCTGCCCTGCCCTGTGTGTGTGTGTGTGTGTGTGTGTGTGTGTGTGTGTGTGTGTGTGTGAGAGACAGAGGGAGGGGGGAGGGGAAGACAGAGGTCAGAGGGTCACAGGATCGGGTTCTGAAACTCAGGTCATGTCAGAAGGCAGCAAGTCTCTTTCTGCTGAGCCGTCTCGCTGCGTGCCCTCTGTTTTATCTTTTAGGCAGGGTTTTTCTGTGTAGCTCTAGCAATCTTGGAGCTCTCTGTGTAGACCGGGCTGGTCTCGAACTCACAGAGATCTGCCTGCCTCTGCCTCCCAAGTGATGGTGAAAGGCATTCGCCACCACTACACCCAGTTTCCCTTGCCTTTTTATTTTACATTTGTACTATTTATTTTACAGTTTCCTTTATTTACTGTGTGTTTATGGGTGTTTTGTCTGCTGTATATCTGGGTGCTTCTTGGCACTGGAACTGGAGTTAACAGGTATTTGTGAGCTGCCATGTGGGGGCTGGGGATCAAAGCCGGGTTGTCTAGAGAGTAAATACTGCTCTTAATTGCTGAGTCATCTCTCCAGTGCCTTCCTTTTTTGAGACAGAGAGTCTCAAATGTGTAGCTCTGGCTGTCCACAAATTTGCAAGAATAAAAATAAAACAAAAAACAAAACAAACAAAAAAACGGTAGTGGCACACACTTTTAATCCCAGCATTTGGGAGGCAGAGGCAATTGCGAGTTCCAGGACAGCTAGGGCTACACAGAGAAACCCTGTCCCTCCAGAAAAATCAGCAGTAGTAGGGGCCATCTTGGCACACGCCTTTAATCCATGCTAGCACTAAGGAGGCAGAGGCAGGTGTCAGTTCAAGGCCAGCCTTTTCTAAATAGCGAGTTCCAGACTAGATAGACCTACGTATAGACCTACATAATGAGACACCGTCTAAACAAACAAAACCACCCCTTATAAAAAAGAATTCAAACAAGCCCACAGACTCAAAAAATAAAACAACAAATCTTGGCAGTGACTTGTTACAGCCTTCAGGTTTCCTGCATCCCTGTAGCCACATAAGTTGTTGTCTCAAACCAAAAAGGAACCTCATAACTAGGGCATGTTGGCAATGCCTGTGACCCCAGGACTCCAGCAGCTAAGGAAGTAGGGTTTGGAGTTCAAGACCAGCCTGGACTACATAGTGAGAATTTTCCTAAAAACAGTGACAAGGTGGGAAAGATCTCTCCGCATGTAAAGGCACCTGCAGCAAAGCCTAAAGACCTGAGTTCATCCCTGTGACTAACTCCAAAGAGTGATCCTCTGACTTCTACAAATGAGCTGTGACCTGTGTTTGTGTACATAAACAAATAAATGCCAAAATAAATAAAAACAGAGGCTGGAGTGTGGCAGAGGAGGTGAGGGCATTGCTCTTCTAGAGAGGACCCAGGTTCAAGTCTCAGTACCTGCATGGCAGCGCACAACCCTCTTTAATTCCAGTTCCTGGGGATCCTAAGGCCTCTTCTAGCCAATGCAGGGCAAGCACAGGCATACATGCAGGCAAAGCACTCATGGACACACAGAAATATAAAACTTTAAAAATAAGAATTTGTTCCCCTGGGGGCTGGAGAGATGGCTCAGAGGCTAAGAGCCCTGGCTGCTCTTCCGGAGGTCCTGAGTTCAATTCCCAGCACCCACATGGTGGCTCACAGCCATCTGTAATGAGATCTGGCGCCCTCTTCTGGTGTGCAGGCATACATGCTGGCAGAACACTGTACATAATACATAAATAAAAGTAACGTCAGCTTCCTCTTTAAAAAGAAAGAGAGGTATTGATCTCCCTGGACAATTCTTCAGTCCGACTTCCTGCTTCTGTGAGGGCATCACTGGCTTTTCCCCACTCTTTGCAAAATCCTTTGGCTCAGCTTCAAAATCAGTTGTTGCTGCTGACTGCCACCAACTCCACTGCAGCCACCCTGCCCTCCACCAGCCAGCCCTGGGCTCTTGTGCCTACACCAGTTATTGTTGCTGCTGTTGAGGCAATCAATCGTTTGTAGTCCAGGCTGGCTTTGATCTCACTAGGTTACTGAGGATGGCTTTGAACTCCTGATCCTTCCCTTTCACCTCTTGATTACTGCCGGGTACCACTACTCCTGGCTTCTCCATTCTCGATTGATCGATTGATTGATTGATTGATTGATCGATCGATTGATTGATTGATTGAGACGAGGTCATGCTAAGTTAGTTGCCCAATCGGGTTTTGAACTCACATTATAGCCTAAGCAGGCTCTGAATTAATGTGTGCAAATGTGTCATGGACTTGTGTGGGTATCAGGGAGCGCTCTACAGGGGTCGGATTGCTCCCCGCCAGGTGGGTTGGGGAGGTAGAACCCAGGCTGTCATGCTTGATGGCAGACAAGAACCTTTACCAGCTGGGCCCTCTTGCTGCCCCCTCCTGGCTTTTTCTTTTTTTTAATCAACTGTAAGACATGAGACTAAATAAAGGCAGCCCACTGCCCAGGGCATTTGTTACAGTTGACCGTAAGCTTGCAGTAAGCGCTGCTAGGGGCCAGATAAAGCATGGTGAAAGTAGTGTGTGGATCATCCAGCCAAACATGGTAGATACAAGTAGGTTTCCTTGTTTAAAGGCAAAGGAGAGCGTCTCCTAGCACACAGGAGTGACAGCCATGTGTGGTGGTGCACACCTGCAATGAAGGTGGTGACAGGAGGCTCCGGGCTTCGAGGTCAGCCTGGGCTACGTAAGCTCATACGACGCCGTCAATTTGAGCTCAGATACTCTAAGGCTAGGTAATATCACGGGTGAGAAACCGAAGCAAGAAATACCACTGCTCAGTCCTTTCAGATCTGCAGTTGCCAGCAGAGGTAACTGGGGGAAGGCACAAGGGATAGTGGGCGTGCCACGGCGAATGGGCTCCCCGCTAGGCCGGCTCTCTAGATTCCGCCCAGGCCGCGCGACGCCCGCTGGGAGTTGTAGTCCGCTACGCACCTTGCCACGTCACCGCCTCGCGGATGCAGGGACTCCGTTCCTTTCTTTCATCCACCCCTCGCCCTATTGGTGGGTCCCGCCGCGCCGCCCATTAGCTGCCTGCCGCCTTGCTTCCCCCAGCAGGCGGACTTGGTATCGTCCCACCAACCCGAACTCTGTTGCACAGTTCCAGTCTCCCTCTGGTCGGTTCCAAATCTGCAGTCGTCCCTCTGACGGTGGTTCGCCCCGGCCACACCCCCGCCGGCCCCCGCCTCCCGTTGGTAGGCGCCGGCTCCCCCTCTCGACCTCCGTTGGTTGCAGCCGGGCTCCCCCGCTCGCTGCAGTGGTTCGGCCGCGGCGACCCCTCCGCGGCGCGTCCCCCGCTGCCGCGGTCCCGCTCCGCGTCTTCCCGGAGCCGCGCTCCCGCGCCCA
The DNA here is from genome assembly GCA_030556225.1 of Cricetiscus sungorus. NCBI lineage: Eukaryota > Metazoa > Chordata > Mammalia > Rodentia > Cricetidae > Cricetiscus > Cricetiscus sungorus. The sequence goes on from JANBXA010000732.1 coordinate 1,947,056, forward strand.
TCGGTCGGCGGACCCTCAGCCCCCCGCGAGGCCCGCGGCCTCCCGCTCGCCATGGTCCGCCCGCGCCGTGCCCCGCACCGCTCCGGCGCCGGGGGCCCCCTCGGAGGTCGCGGCCGGCCACCGCGGCCCCTGGTCGTGCGCGCTGTGCGCTCACGTTCCTGGCCCGCTGGTCCTCGAGGCCCGCAGCCCCCGCGGATCCGGGCCCGCTCGGCCCCTCCCATGGTGAGTCCCCGGGTCTGCTTCCAGAGCCTTCCACGCACGCCCCGCCCTGCCGCCCCTCCCCTGGCGGGAGCCTTTGTCCGCAGCGCCCACGGGTCTCCCGCGGGAGGGCGCACCCGGGGTCCCGGATCAGCCCGCGGTCGGCTCCCGGCTCTCCCCTTTGTTGCGCGGCGGCCTGGGCGGGGGGCGGGGTACGGGGGCGGGGCGGGTTCGAATTACTGCTGACCGCGCGGCCGGCTGCACGCGCGCGGGGGGCGCCTGGCGTGCGCGCTTGTTTTTCCAATTGCAAAGTTGCTCCTCGGGCTCCGGGTCTGGAAATCCGCGAGGCGGCCGGCGGAGGAGCCCGGCGTGTGCGCTCGGGCCCAGCTGTTGCTCGCGGGGGCGTTGTCTCCCGGGGCCAGATGGCGACTGGGGACAGTCCCTCCATTTGCGCTCCCGGCCGCCCGCCCCGCGGCGAGCGCAGACCTTAAGCCTTAAGGTAAGGCTTAAGGTAAACAGTCAGCTCTGTAGGTTCCCGTGGCTGTCACCTCTGCCCACACTATAACGTGTGCGCACTTTCTAGAAACATTGAGGTTTTCTTGGGGAAAGGAAACTGCCCATTGTGATGGTTGACTCGTGGCCACACCTGCGCATGCCTGGCTTGGCTCTGACCACTTCAGTACCCTGTGACGACGTTGCCCTCGGCGGAGCCGAGGCAGGTTTGCGACTTGGATCGCCTGCGGAACGCAGACACACCCCTCGCTGTAACGCAGCTTAGGCCTTAGTGTTTGATGCTACTCCTTGGGTTCCGAGATGTGTCCAGTCCCCACCATGCAGTGCGCAGCAAGTCAGGCACGCGTGAACACAATTTAACTTCGGAGCCGTGCTCCTTGCTTCTAGCCTGTTCCTCTGCTGTCCGTGGGGTGCAGGCAAGAACACCTCATAAGCAACTTAGTTTGGGATTTCGTTTGGGTCCTGAAGTATGTTTGCCTGATTTTCACTTAGACTGGACTGTGTGTGGTGGTGCACGCACTGACGCGTGTGGCCACGTGTAGTGTTGTCTCAAGGCACGTGTGCAGGCCAGGCAGCCCAGTGCCCCTTTGCTGTAATCCCGAGGGCTTGGTGCTGCCCCGCAGCAGTGTTAACTGACGACCCAGGCTGTTCTACAATTGAGACGCCGGGAGAACACTTTCTGGTTTGTCATCACGCAGGGTATAAAGGCCTCTTGAGCTTAGAAATGAGCAACGGATTCCATCGCAGTTATCCGAAGGGTCTTCGGCCTGGAGGCACGCTCGGGTCTGCCCAAAGGCTGGTCCAGGACCCGCTTTTTATTTGGAAATGTTTCAGCTGAAAGGAATTTAGCTGGCACTCTGGGTGGGGGTGGCTTCACTTAGCACCATCGTTCGGCATTTATTCAGGTCAAACGATTTGGTACAGGGTAGCCTCTGGGAGGCTCCCATTTTCCTCCAGGATAGTCTTTGTACTTGGTTTCTGGTTGATGCCTCCTTGGGATCCTCAGGGAAGGCCATCCTTTGTGGGAGTCATCTCTTGGGGGTGACAGTGGCCTTAGGATGGCCCTGAGCACTGGGTTTCCAGATGCAGCCCACAGCCTTCTGACAGATTGATCTAAGGGTGACAATGCCACAATGGCTGCTTTGAGGTCCTGACTGCTGGGGAAGGGATTGTGACCTGGTGTGCGTACCAGGGGACCGAGTCTGGACCTGAGGATGTCCCCTCTGGGGAGTGGCCCAGCTTTGAGTGACCTCAGACTTCTCCCTTGTGCTGCAGGAAGGTGCTCGAGTCTTTGGGGCCCTCGGGCCCATTGGGCCCTCTTCACCTGGGCTCTCTCTCGGGGGACTTGCAGTCAATGAGCACCGGCTCAGCAACAAGTTGCTGGCCTGGAGTGGCGTGTTAGAGTGGCAGGAGGTGAGCCTGGCGGGTGGGGAGGTGCCAGCCTGGCGGGAGGGGGGGACCCTAACCTCAGGGCTAGTGCAGGCTCTGGAGCGTGCGCGCTTTGCTGAGCCCTCCATCCCTTCCTGCCTGCAGAAGCGTAGACCCTTCTCGGACTCCACAGCAAAGCTGAAGCGCACCCTGCCCTGCCAGGCCTACGTGAACCGGGGCGAGAACCTGTGAGTGTGGGGATGGGCAGAGCCTGGGGCAGCCTAGGATGCAGGGAATGGCTTCTGACGCACTCCCCACTGCAGGGAGACGGACCAGTGGCCCCAGAAGCTGATCATGCAGCTCATCCCACAGCAGCTGCTGGTGAGACCCAGTGACTGTGCCCCTGAACCTTGGCCTCCGAGCACCCAAGCCCTGCCCTGCCCAGACTGGCCTCACCGTGCTCAGCAGCTGCCTTTGTCATTCACAGACCACACTGGGCCCCCTGTTCCGAAACTCCCAGCTGGCCCAGTTCCACTTCACCAACAGAGACTGTGACTCGCTCAAGGGCCTCTGCCGCATCATGGGCAACGGCTTCGTGAGTGGGGCGGGGCCGTGGGGGGCCTAGCTCTGCCCTGTGGCTGTCTTTCCGTACCTCTTCAGTGGCTGTTTGTCCGTCTCAGGACCTTGGGTGGTGGTGTGAAGCCCCAGGCACATGAGCCTGTGCCTTGGCCTGTGAAATGAAGCCCAGCAGGCCTTGCTTCTTATGGCTGTGTGAGTGTGCGTGCACGCGCGCGCATGTGTATGTGTGTAATTGTGTGTGGGGTGTGTGTGGTGGTGTCCTTGACATCTGGTGGCCAGCCCTGACCGTTAATGGGCCCATTCTGAGGTCACTGGGATGTAGCAGGTGGTGGGGACAGGGTGGGAGGAAGTCGCCAGCCCGTGCATGCAGAGGATTAGACTCCAGACTCATCGCCAGCTCTGCTTTAGGTTGGTCTGCTCCTCCCATTTGGCCACCTCTAAGGATGTGTCCCTTTTCTGGGCCCCTCAGACTGGGACATGTGAGGCCACAACCTTGTGCCAGCAGCAGCTCTGGGATAGTACCCTGGAGCTGGGCCCGAGGTCTGGAGAATTAGTCCAGAAGGCTGGCCAGCCAGGCACAGGTTCTTCTACACCCTGGCACAGGATGGGGTGGCCAGTCCTCCCGCTGTGGAGGGGCTGGCACCTCAGCTGGTGTCCTGTAGTTGTAGCTGCGTAGCAGTCACTGTGTTTGCTGCTGCTGTGTCTTACAGGTGGGAAAACTGGGACCCTAAGATGGGACATGGCTTGCCATGGGTGCACAGGGGCCTGGCCTACCACCTGTTCTTTAAGAGCTTAGGGATTGGTTTTTGTTTTGATTTTACGGTGTGTGTGATGTGCATGCCTGGTACTGCAGAGACAGAACAGGGTGTCAGATCCCATGGGACTGTGTGGAGATTGTCAAGTGGGAACCAAACCTTGGTCCAAACAAGAACAGCCATTTCCCACTGCTGAGCCTTCTCCAGCCCCTGCCACCTGCAGCCCGCACATGGCTGGGGTCAGTAGAGAAGGCGACACACACAGCCACAGAGGTCCTTGCTCCCTCCTGTCCTGCCTGATAAGCCATCAGGGACTGAGGAGGAGGAGGAACGACTGGCCTGTCAGAGCAGCTCAGGAGCTCAGTGTGCAGGGCAAGGCCCTGGTCTGCAGCCCCGTCCCCACTGCAGCCCCGTCCCCACTGAAGCTCTGTCCCCACAGGCGGGCTGCATGCTCTTTCCTCACATTTCCCCGTGCGAGGTGCGCGTGCTCATGCTCCTGTACTCCTCTAAGAAGAAGATCTTCATGGGCCTCATCCCCTATGACCAGAGTGGCTTTGTCAACGCCATACGGCAGGTCATCACCACCCGCAAGCAGGTGTGCAGCTGAGTGCAGCCGAGCCTGGCCCCACGGTTGGAATGCAGTCAGCATTTGTCGGGTGTGGGGTGTACTGTGAGGGGGCAGTGCACTTCCACAGGGCTTGGCGGGAAAAGTAGCTTTATAGGCTTTGAAGGGGACAGGGGACAAGCAGGGGGTGGGTCCTGGGTGAGGTTTGGCGAGAGGCCCGAAGCCCCTGGAGGGTGGCCCTGTGTCCTGGCACCTGGCCAAAATGCCGGTGGCCGCCTCCTGCTATCAGCTTAAGGTAGCTGTGGGCCCCCGTACCCCACCCCGGGCTGAGACTTGTCTTGGGTCACTTAGGAGCACAGGATGTTGGTGGTGAGGGCAGGACCAGTCTGTGGCCTGCTGGGGTTGTGGTCAGGGCTGCTGGCAGCTTATTGGTGTCCTGTCCACAGGCTGTGGGCCCTGGAGGCGTGCACTCTGGACCTGTTCAGATTGTCAACAACAAATTCTTGGCATGGAGCGGTGTCATGGAGTGGCAGGAGGTGAGCTGTGGGTGCTGTGTGGGCTATGGGCCCTCCCCCAGCCTCCCCTGAAGTGCCCTCTTGCTCTGCCCCAAAGCCCAGGCCTGAGCCCAATAGCCGGTCCAAGCGATGGCTGCCGTCCCACGTCTACGTGAATCAAGGGGAGATCCTGTAAGTGGGCTGGGGCTGGGGTGGGCAGGCACAAAGGCGGTGGCGCTGTGGCTGACCTGATGTCTGCTGTGGCAGGAGGACAGACCAGTGGCCGAGGAGGCTCTTCATGCAGCTCATCCCACAGCAGTTGCTGGTGAGGGTGCAGGGGATGCCAGGCTGGGGGCGGGCGGGTGGGCAGAGCTGCCGCCTGGCTTGCAGAGAGCTAGGGTGGCAGTGTCCCCGGCCTCCCGCAGACCACCCTGGTGCCACTGTTCCGGAACTCACGCCTGGTGCAGTTCCACTTTACGAAGGACATGGAGACTCTCAAGAGCCTGTGCCGGGTCATGGACAATGGCTTCGTGAGTGCGGGGCAGCCAGAGACAGGCTCCTTACTGCTTGTAGCTGTCTGGGTGGCCTGCCTCTGCCACATGATTGCATGTTCGGTCCCCGCGGCCCTCACACCCTGACTGACTGGTGGGAGCGTGAGAACTGGGGCTCCAGGCCTTCTGTTCCAGCAGGGCCCTAGCTAGAGATAACAGCCCCCATCCCTGCCTAGCACAAGACCGCCAACCGCTGCACGCTGTTGAGCTGGGCCCAGAATTCCCAGGGTATTTGGGGCCCTGTAGCTCCCAGGGGCCTCCTCTTCCAGCCCTGCCCGCGGTGGGGACCCAGTTGTTGCGGGATGGTGGCTGTGGCTGATGGGTGGCTGGCTGAGTGCGCGCTGACTCGGCCTGCCGTTAGGCGGGCTGCGTGCACTTCTCCTACAAGGCCTCCTGTGAGGTGCGCGTGCTCATGCTTCTCTACTCCTCGGAGAAGAAGATCTTCATCGGCCTCATCCCGCATGACCAGAGCAACTTTGTCAACGGTATCCGTCGTGTCATTGCCAACCAGCAGCAGGTTCTACAGAGAAGCCTGGAGCAGGAGCAGCAGCAGCGAGGGGTGAGGTGGCCCTGCCATGCGTGCCGTCATGGGCCCTGCCTGTGGGTTCCCACTCCTGAAGCCTCCCCTGGCTTCTTTCTCTGCAGATGGGTGGCTAGTGGACTCCCCGGCTGGGCAGGCCACGGTCCCAGACGAGGCCCAGCGAGACTGGTGAGCAGCATTTCTTCCCGGAAGCAGCGGGGTGGCCCTGGTATTAGGAGAGCGGCTACATGAGGCACTGCCTTCTGGGACCTGTGTCCCTGGCAGGTATGGGTGCCAGGGCCTTAGGGGTAGGGTGCCGGCTCACCAGTAGAAGCCACCCCCTCCTACTGCCTCCCAGGTCAGATGCTTCTGAGCAGGGTCTCCTGGGGACTGTGCCTGCCCAGCAACCTGGAGAACATCGTCCCGAGGTCTCTAAGGACGGTCCTTGCCCTTGTATGCTTCCCTAATAAAGCCTTTAAACCCCCATGGTCTGCTACCTACTCAGGGCAAGAGGGCCGGTCCACAGGTCAGGCAGAGTGGCTCCACCCTGTGCAGAGCGGCTGCATCGTGCAGTTTGGGGGTGTGTGCCAAGGTAGGTTTGTCAGGCTACAGTTACCTACATGACAGCCTTTCTTTGATACATTTAATCTATGGTACCTGATCAAACTCACAACTGGGTTCTGACACCTGTTGCGAACTCCCCACCACAAAAGGGGCGTGGCTGCTCAAGTCCCCAGGCCAGGTGTGCTGGGTGCACAAGAGCCCTTTGTGCCCACGTTCAGAAAGCCACGGCAGGTCTGTCTCCCACGTTCGCAGCAAGGTGGCCGTGAGCAGGGTAGCGGCAGTGCTTATTCCGGCTCAGCCCTCTAAGAACTGGCAGTACAGCCGCTGTAGTGCAGGATCTGCATGTGTCTGTAGTCGGAATGGGATCTGAAGGATCTCCTGGAAGCCCTCGGTCAGCAAGGGTGGCTCAAACTGCTTCCTGGGGGAGGGGGGGGAGGGTTAGGCTCCACATGCACCCAGACACACACCACACACGTGCACACACGCACACACCGCGCACGCACACACACAGCCGCCACTCTCCTCCTGCACCCTCCAGTCTCCCAGAGCCCCTGAACCTGTAGCTGAACATGACCATGTCTGACACTGGTGCGTGCGAGGGGTCCGTCATCTCACGAAACTGCAGAAAGAGGCACAGAGGTCAGGGCTTGCGGCATAGAGGAGGGGCAGGGCCTGGAGAGTGGCTTGGCTCACCCTGTTGTTGTGGCGAGCCTGCTCTAGCGTGGCACAGAAGCTGAAGCACCGGCAGGGCACACCTGCGTCTCTGGCACACTGGATGTACCTACGGAGGGCACAAGTCACCATATGATGTCACAGCCACCCAGCACTCAGCCCCCCCCCCCCCCACACACACACACACGGTGGGGAAAGTACCTGGCCCGACTTGGGACATCTGGGTTGGTATTGTCAACCACAACTTGTTTCCCCTGCCTCAGTGCTGCCTGGCATGCACTCACACAGCGCTGCCACGACCCCAACGTGTCCTATGGAACCTAGGACAGGTCACAAGTTGTTCTGGGGACCTCTGGCTCCCAGAACTGTGCTGGGGGGGGGCAGCCCTACTCACCCTGTTCACATGGACATATCCAGCTGATACCAGGTGCTGCTGTACGAAGGTGGACTTGCCGGCTGTGGGAGCAGTGTGGCCATCAGTGAGTGTCTAGGACCCGAATGACTGCCAAGGGGAACCAGAGGTTGGCCTGTGGCATCTCACCCCCAGGGAATCCTACTGTGATCACCACCTCTGGGTTGGGGCTGAGGAGGAAGCTGGACTCTGGGATGAAGAGGGGCCCAGCGCTGGAGATGGTCCTCTGGCAGGAACAAAGAGGGGGGTGGTATAAGCCTGGGTGGGGGAGCCAAGCAAGGGCCTCCCCCCCTTTCCCCCTGGGCCTCACCGGGTCAAAAGCTGGAAGCTCAAAGCCAGCTGCTGGCCACTTCAAAAAGAACTCCTCCGGAGTGGCGAAGGGCAGGCCGATGTTAAGGGCAAACTGGGCAAAGACGGGTCAGGAGGGCTGAGAGGAGCCGCGGGGGTGGGGTGGCGGATCATGGGCTGGGGTGACGGGGCACCTCGACACCACCCAGCTTACCAGGCGGTCTGCGCAGGAGAAGTCTTTTTTCTTTTTCCCTGGTGCCCAGTTGGCTGGGCGCCCTGCCGCATCTGTAAGGAGGGTGACCCCGTATACCACTGAGCTCACAGAAGGTTCCGGACCACCCCAGAAACCTGCTCCTCTTACCTCCCACGAAGATACTGTCACCAATGCAAATGGGCATGCCCTCGTTGGCCTGCAAAGAGAGGCAGTGAGAAGCCCCTTCATGTGGGGCAGCAGAGGGGCTGGCTGGGCCCCACACAAAAGAACTGTGCTGCCAAATGCCCGCCTGCTCCCCCAGTAGCCTCCAGGGGGCAAACATCCCAACACCCCACAGCAGCCCTGCCTACCTGCTCTTCCAGCTTGGATTGTGGCCTGAATCTGTATGCTCTTAGCCTTGGGCCTTCTCAGACAGTTCCCCATGTCCCTGACACTGCCAGGCTCGCCCTCAGCCACGAGCGTGTCTGCTCTGCTAACACTGCTTCACTGCCTTCTCAGACAGTTCCCCATGTCCCTGACACTGCCAGGCTCGCCCTCAGCCACGAGCGTGTCTGCTCTGCTAACACTGCTTCACTGCCTTCTCAGACAGTTCCCCATGTCCCTGACACTGCCAGGCTCGCCCTCAGCCACGAGCGTGTCTGCTCTGCTAACACTGCTTCACTGCCTTCTCAGACAGTTCCCCATGTCCCTGACACTGCCAGGCTCGCCCTCAGCCACGAGCGTGTCTGCTCTGCTAACACTGCTTCACTGCCTTCTCAGACAGTTCCCCATGTCCCTGACACTGCCAGGCTCGCCCTCAGCCACGAGCGTGTCTGCTCTGCTAACACTGCTTCAGGCCTCTCAGGCTGGATCGGCACCTGCCCCTCTAGGCCCTGACCTGCAACTCCTCTGCTTCTCTGCTCTCCAGGGATTGGGAGCGCTGGTCTCCACAGAAGGTAAGGGCCAGGGAGGGAAAGGCCCCAGGGGCGGGGCTGGGAATGGCCACACAGGAGGGAGAAGGATGCTCACCTGCTCCTGCAGGTGGTCCCACATGCCGCTCACTGGCTTTCGGTTCAGACCTGCATGTGTTGCCACCAGCACCTATGGAGGTGGCCAAGTCACACCTTCCTCGGTCCAAGGTCATTTGTCAGCATAACCCCAGCCAAGGCCTCCATTCCACACCTGGCCATGTTCTCTCTGGGTCCCTGTCCCACACAGCCCCTCAGTGTCCCTTCTGGCTGTACCTGAAATGGGACCCCCAGCGCCTCCAACACAGCCTCCACCTTGGCCTTGAACACCTCTGCTGGCAGCTTCCCTCGCCCAATGCCCATCTGGTTGGTGAAGATTACCAGCTGGGGATAGACAAGGACACACTGGGCCTCACCACAGCTCAGCATGAACTCCACACAAGCTTGTGTGTGTGTTCACGCGCACACAGGCCCCCATGCCTCGCAGCTCCGGGCAGCTAGCCAATATCCATGCTCACGCCCACGCACCTTGTAGCCCTCAGCACCCAGCTCTTGGAGCTTCTTTGGAATCCCTGGGTACAGAATCCTGAGGTGGGTGGGAAGTAGCGATGACTTGTAGTCTAGAGGACCCGAGCTCCCATCCATCCCAGCCTCCCACCATGTCCCCTATCCATCCCAGCCTCCCGCCATGTCCCCCATCCATCCCAGCCTCCACCCCCCCGCCATGTCCCCCATCCATCCCAGCCTCCCGCCATGTCCCACCATCCATCCCAGCCTCCCGCCATGTCCCCCCTCACCTCCAGTCACTGGGGCTAGTTGGGAAGACCTTTCCAGAACGAGTGGTGATGAGAGTCCCATCTAGGTCAAAGGCAGCCACCTGGTGTCACCAAACACAGGGACAGCTCTGTCACCTCTGACCTTCCTCACAAGCTAGTTCACAGCAGCCCTCTGACACTAGGATCCATACCCCCCTCCCCCCATCACAGGGTTGCACGCCTGAGGCAGGAAAGCAGTCCTGTCCCTGAGCATCTCCTTGGAGGAGTACCAGCTCAGAAAGAGCAAACGTCTTTGTTGGAAGAGCGGGAAAGAAGATTCAGTGGTTAAGAGCAGCACACAGTCAGGTGGTTCACAACCGCCTGTAACTCCAGCTCTAGGGAAGCCACGCTCTCTGACCTCTGCAGGCATCTGTATGCATGCCGTACACATAAACTCAGGCAGGCTCACGTAAACAAATGAATAAAAACTTAAAATCAAAACTCAGTTGGCTGAGTGCCCAACCAGGGACCAGACCCAGACCCACACTTTCCTGGCTTAATCATTTCAGAGAGGCCCACAAATACATCCAGAAAAGGTCTGATCATCACTGATTACAGGGCCTGATCTGTACCCTGCACCTCAGTGGCGGCAGCCACCACTGGTACCCCAACAGTCTCTGCTCACAACCAACAGCTGAGCTCACAGACTTTGGTTAGACGAGCCCAGGGCTGCACAGCAAAATCTGGATTAAATGGCATGACTGTGGCCTCACCTTGCCCCGTGGCTTTACCCCAGATGCCGTGAACACCAGTAACTTCTTGAAGCTCTCCCAGCCAGGGGATGATTTCCGTCTCCGCTTTTCCTGAGGCTCAGCATCCTCCTGGTCCACTGGATCCACCGGAGGTGTGCCTGGGGTCTGAGGCTCAGCATCCTCCTGGTCCACTGGATCCACCGGAGGTGTGCCCGGGGTCTGAGGCTCAGCGTCCCCCCGGTGCACTGGATCCACCGGAGGAGTGTGTAGAGTATCTGGCTGGGACCCTGATGTGCTAATCTCTTCCCAACGCAGGGTCAGGGGGTATAGGCCATTGACCAGATACAGGATGTCCCCCAAGCTCAGGGAGCCGGACAACCCTGGCTTCAACTCCTGGACCCCAACAGTTGATGGGTTAACGCCCAGCTGCAAGAGAAAGGAGGAAGTAGGGTTGGCCCTACCTCCTCAAGGAACACCCACCTCCCCACCAATTCTAATACCCCATCTCCCAATCAGACCCTTACTCTCCCACCTATTCATTTCCTGCTACCAATCAGAACTTTGACAGGTTACAGGCGTCCAGCCTGGCACAGTGGAGAAGGGAACACCTACCAACCTTCTAAAGGGCTGCGACCCACCCCAACCCCGTACCCCAAGTCCTTGCTACCCGTTGCTGAGACACTGGTACCTGCTTCACTGCCACCGTCCGGGTCTCAGGGTCTGCAATCAGCGCCACTGAGGGGGAGGGGATGGAGTCAGGGTTAACATATGGGGCGTGGCCAGCTACAGACTTCTTCAACTTCGGAGGAAGAAGCACACCCTCCCCCGCAACACACCCAACACAGGGCCTCCAGTAGCCCAGGGTAGCCCGGAAGTTGCCACACACTGGTGGCTGGCCTCAAGCTTCTACCATTCAAGTGCCTGGGTAACAGGTGTGAGTCCGCCCCGGCCCGAAACAGGTTCCTCCTCGATAGGGCCGGGACCGAGTCCTAAGACTGTCAGAGACCGGGGGGCTGCCCAGGGCAGCTTTTTTAATCTGCAGGGCCGGCTTGCCCCACAGGTCTTGGCACGGCCTGATCGACCCTGCGCAGAGAGCGTCTCCCGCCCCGGCACAGTCCCCGGCCTGCTGTCCCTCCCCGAAAGCCCTGCCCAGCGTCCCTGCAGCTCTTGCCGCCGCAGATTCACTCCCGCGCCCACCTTGGTTTCGGGAGCACTTCCGGTCGGTCACCCGGGTCAGGGGTCCCCGACCGAGGACCAGGGCTTGGCCATCCGACGGCAGGAATATAGGGGGCGGCCCCCCGGCGGGGCTCTGCAGCCACAGGCGGCCCCGGGGCCCCAGCTGAGACATCCCGGGACGCGGCGAAGGGGACCGAGTCACCGCCGAGCTCACTTAGCAGCCCGCTACGGCGGAAGTCCCGCCTCCACGAGAGCCGCTCCGGAAGCCCGCCCCTCGCCACGGGCGGGTCCAGCGTTTCCCGGGCGACCACAGCAGTTCCAATAATGAGCTAGAGCGGTAGTTTGCGGTTGGGGTCACTTCGGAATCCGTTCCAAATCTCACCAGTGTGGTGGGAAGGCTGGCGCATGCGCAGCTCCTGGCCCGCAGGCGTGCACAGGGGCGTCTGGTGCACAGGCGTGCGCCCAGTCTCTACGGCGCGTTACGTGGCTTTGTTTTGGTGAGAAGGGTCTCAGAACGTAGCTGTGTGGTTACAACCACTTCCTGCGTGTAGCGGCACACTTGTGCAGTCCCAGCACTCGGCGAGGGTGAGGTCAGACTGGTCTGCGTAACAGGCTCCGGGCCAGCCAGCACCAGTGAGATCCTGTCCTGTCCCCACCTCAGAAGAAAAGAAAAAGAAAAAGTCGCTTTCCAGGTGAAGAACTAAACAATGTCCACCGGTAAAGATACCCGAAATAGACTCCATCCGAGATCATTCTGGAGATCCAGTGAATTTACTGGGGGTGCTACCTGAAAAGGCCACACCTATCCCACACTGCAGACAGCCTTGTCCCCTACTTCTTCCTTGCCTACATTTTCTAGCCCCTGCCTAGGCCAGTCACAGAGCTGCTTGTGAGGAACAGCAGGGAACTCGGGCGAAGGTCCTGTGACCTTCCTTGCTCCTCCTTCTACGGGGAAATCTGCTGTCAACAAGCCCAGCTGGGTTTATCTTTCACCACAGACGAATTATTTGGCTGGCCTCGAACTTGAGAGATCTGCCGGCCTCCAGAGTGCTGGTATTAAAGGTGAGCGCCACTACCGCCTCACAGTAGTACTTGCTTCTAATGTCAGTATTTGGGGGGCGGAGGCAGACACATCTGAGTTCAGGGTTAGCTTGTTCTACAGTGCGAGCTCCGGGATAGTCAGAGAAAGCCTGTCTAGAAAAACGACAACAAAATAAGCACGCACCACCATACCTGACCATTGGTGAGTTGTTTGTTTTTTGATAAGGCATTTTTCTGTGTAGCCCTGGGTATCCTGGAACTTGCTCTACAGACCAGACTGGCCTCAAAATAGTCCCACCTGCCTCTGCCTCCCAAGTGCTGGAATAAAGGTGTGTGCCACTATGCCTGGCTTTGGTTTCTTCTTTGAGGCAGGGTTGACATCAACTCCTGACTCCTAATCCATCTCCCTGTTTGAATGGTAGCTGTGGGCCACCGGGCTGGCCTTCACTGCTCTGAGACAGCAAAACAAACAGGCATTTGTCCCTCGTATTTGAAGCGTGTGGCCCCACCCCACTACCTTTGCTTCGATGATGCTGGGTTCTCTGCTGTAAAATGGGATGATCACCCCCACCTCCTGGGGCAAATGCACTAAAGCTGGACATGGTGGGGTAGGTGGGAAATCCTGCACTAAGGGTGTAGTCTGGGCCACAAAGTGAAAACTGTCTCAAAAGGCAAAATAAAAGGGAGGCTACCCATGTGACTGGTTTAAAGGTGACAAGCAGCCCACCCTCAACCCTGCGCTTAAAGCAGTGGGAGGCGGAGGTTCCCGGTCTGGCTCTCCACCCACTCCCACCTTTATGCTTCTGAAAACCAGATTTTTCAGCGTAACCGGCTGGAAATGCTGTCTGAAACCCGGAACTCTTTGAGCGACAGCCTCCGAGTAACATTCACACACAGTGTCCACACTCGCTAGAGTTAAACTTTAATCTCAGCGCCCCCCCATCCCTGGCCCCCACCCTACTCTCCCGCACCCAGGCCAGGGCCGGAGAGTGAGGCCCCCTGCCCCCTACCATGGGTGGGAGAGGGCCCTTTAAGGCACCTGTTTGGGTCGGGGGACAGGAAGCTGGTGCCGTCCTAGGTACAGGACAGACTTTGATGGACAGGCTGTAGTTGGGTGGAACCTATGGGGGCGTCAGACGCAAAAAAAGCAGGACCGGACTATCCCCGTGGGGACCGGACACGTGTCAGGGCTCGGGCAAAAACAAAACAAAGCCAGCCCTAGTAGTGTAACAAACTCGGCCTCTGGCCGACTCTGGGTTCGGGAGGGCTTGGCCACGCCCCCAGGCGGCCCGGGCCAATCGATGGGGGAGTCCGGGAAGGGCGGCCGGCGACTCTGCGGACGTAGGCGGCGCCACCACCGGGCCGGCAGCCGGGCTCCGCGCCGGGCAGCGAGCCGCGGATGTGCGGGCAAAGCTTCTGTTGCTAGTACGAAACGGAGCTGACCCGCGGAGCGTTTTAGAAGTAGCCCCAGGCCAGACCGGAGCGAGCCGACCCCGTGAAGGATTGTCCTGTCGCTGGGCAGAGGAAGGAAGGCTCAAAGCCAGTGGCCGAGGGACAGCGCCCCGGCCCCGGCCCGCCGGCCCGCTCAGTATTTCCGCTTCAGCTTCTGGAAGTCGCTGGTGTTGAGCCGCGGCCGCGGCAGGTCCCCGAAGACCTGGGTGTCCTCGGCCTCCCGCAGCACCAATGCCCGCATGCTAGCGGCGATTCGGTCCAGGTCGGGCGAGGAGGGCTGGAGGGAGGAAAGGCTCAGGGCTCAGTGCGCAGGCGCCGCCTCCCGGAGTCCCTCCTGCCCAGATGGTCCAGCAGGCCGTGCGCCTGGCGGTTCCGACCCCCCACCCTCTCCAAGGCCCTGCCTGGACCCCGCGGGGTGTCATATGGGCACCTGGCCCTGGGAGCCGGAGGAAGGCACGTGACCCCTCTGCCTCCCGGAGTTTCCAGTGAAGGATGGATCCGCCCTGCACAGCCTGAGACGGCCACACACTTGGTGTTGGGAGAAAGGAATCTTGGGAGCTAATTTTACCCTGAGCCTGTTCCCCATCTGACCCCTCCCCCCACGCAATAAATAAATAAATAAACAAACAAACAAAGCGCAGTAAGGCAGGGAGCTGCCTGCAGCGGACCACTCTCCGGCACCCCATCTGTCTTGTCCCCCTCACCGGGCCGTTTTCCTCATCTGACGATCGCGCCTCTGTCCTCTTCTCCTTGAAGGCCCACACTGGCACCGACACGGGTAGGGACTTAGCATACTGCTGGGTGGGCAGGGCTGCGGCCGGGGGCTTGGGGCAGGCTGGGGGACCGGCGGGGGTCTCCTCACTCAAGCTGCCGTCTGTGACACAGGGAGGCTTCAGCTTCTGTCCCCCTACCCTCCGCCTGGCCTCCTAAGGCTTGGACAACCCAGGATCCTCACCATCTGTGCTCTCCGGGTCTGACTCGCAGAAGGGGGGCAGGTCCTGGAGAGTGGCATCCTCATCCATCATGAAGAGTCCTGTGGGTGAGACAGGCCCTGCAATTGGTCCCTGTGCCTCAGCCTAACACTCCTCATCTGCTGTCTGGTCACTCAGGGCCCCTTCCATATCAGGGGACCACTACTAGCTTCAACATGGAACCTCTTAAGATCTGTTTGGGACAATGTAACGCAAAATAGTTTAAAAATAAAAAGATCGTCTGGGGACGATCAAAGGCCCTGTGGCCATACCAGCTGGCTCATCACACGCTGGTTTTCTCACGGGAGATGAGGTGGCAGCGACAGGCAATGATAGCAAATGAGTGATTCTTACCCTCAGAGCCCTGTGGTTACAGCAGTCTCTAAATCCAGCTGCCCAAAGTGGAATTCCATGGGACATGGGGAAGGCCCGAGCCGAACACACCATGTAAAGAGTGCCTGGGACCTCCTCTGGTCCTGGCTTCCTTAGAGGTGACAGCACCTCCCTCCTGGAAACTTCTCCTCCACCCTCCACGAACGAACGGGCCAGCAGCCCCTACCCTTTCTTTCCAGAGACACCGATATCTCTCAGAGAACCATACCACATTCAACATACCGTGTTAGCTGCTGTTGGACCTTGTGTGAGGCTGTCGTGAGGATGCACTAGGACAAGTGTCCAACATCCAGCAACCCCATCCCACCCAGCCCCATCAGCTCACCTCCATTATCGCTACCGCCCAGCCGTTCCCCAGAGGTCTCTGTCTCAGTGGGCTCGTCCTCGTCTTCCTCATCATCCTCCTTAGCCAGGGCTGGTTGAGGTGGAGGGCTAGAAGCAGGGCTGGGTGGCTGTGGTGCTGGTGGGGGACCAGGGCGGGTGGCAGTAGCAGCCCTGTGCGCCTGTGCGATGTCGTGGAGGCAGCGGCGGGCAGCCTCTGCCAGGGCTCCGCGGCCATGGGCGGCATAGGCACAGGGCCCGGGGCGGGGTGGCGGTGGGGGCGCTGCAGTCAGCAACACCAGCTCTGTGCCGGTGCGGGCCCGGAAGCGCTCGGCGGCCCCCACAACAGCATCCCACAGTTCCTCCGGCCGCCCAGACGCCATCCGCGCCCTGTGGGCCAGAGCAGGACAGAGGGGCTGAGGCTGAGCTGCTGCTACCGTCTACCCACCCTGAGGGTTGACTGCCCCAATGCAACTCCCCCCTTTCACGGCACGCACCTGTCCCAGCTGAGGTCCACCCCGTTCCCAAGCCCGCTCCCCCTGGGACCTACACTCGCCACCACGAATCCCAGCCCCAGGTTTCATCGTGGCCCCATTCCATCCTTGGTGGCCATGAGCATTGGAGCCAAGCTGGTTTGTGGTTATTTCAGTCTGGGTTCTCCTAGCTTTTGAGACAGGGTCTGAAGTACTCAGGGTGGCCACAAATTCACTTTGAAGTGCTGATTCTCACGTGTCCAACCCCTGAGTGCTGGGTCACACATGCACACCGCCACACCTGCTTTATGTGTTGCTGGGAACTGAGCCCAGGACTCAGGAGCTACGCTGCATCAAGGCCTGCCACCTACTTTTTAAGACAGGGCTGACATGTAACAATCCTCCTTCCTCCGCTACCCAAGTAGCTGAAATCAGAGGTGTGAAGTACCACACATCCGGCTGGATAAAGGTCTTTGAAGACTTACATGTGCACCTTCTTTTCCACGGCATGTAGGATGTTAATACACACGTGGGCCAGGCATGGTGGCACACACCAGAAATCACAACACTCAGAGACTGAGGCGACATGGCTTCGCGGTCAGCCTCAGACAGAGACCAGTCTCAACGAAAACCACCTGTGACTCACGGTCTCTGTGGCACAGTACCCTACCCTTCACTTGGTCCAGCAAGCCCTCTTCCACTGCAGTGGAACGCTGGCCTCCACAGTCTCTAGGACCAGACGGACCCCACACTCCGCTCATGGGCCTCTCAGGGTCACTGTCCTAGGACAGGGCTGAGCCCTGGGCTGAGGGTGAACAAAGGAGGGAGCAGGGTGCTCTGTGCTCAGAATCACGCCACTGCCTTTTACACTTCTTCAGGCCCCGAGATTTAGGGATTTGTGGAGCTGTGACAGCTACACTGTTGTCCCCTTTCCCATCTTCCTGAAGGGCAAGAACCTGGGTCCCCACCATGACAGACTCAAACCTGTAGTGTACCACGGACCACTGTGTCTCTCTTTCTCACTAACCAGAGTGCATGCGCAGCTGAGGACCTCCTTGAGAGGTAGTGTGCACCTCACCACTGGGGAGGCAAGCCAGCCAGGGCCACAGTAGAGAACCTGAAATCTGGCAGTCTGCAAGCTCTTCTGTCACTCAGAAACCCCACCCCAAACAAAACTAAACCAAAGCAGGCTGCAGAGACCACACCGACCCACCGAGGTGAGAGCTGACCATGCGCTGGACCAGAGTCACCGCTCCTGCGCAAGCCCTCACCGCTCCTGCGCAAGCCCTCATTGCCTACGACCTGGGGCAGCGGTGGCCACCCCACTTCCACACTCAGGAAGACTGCATCTCGACTCTTCCGCCGTTTGGCCACTGCCAAGGGCGGTCTGTGTCCAGAGCCCTCTACCAATCCTGAGCGCCAATCCTGTCTGCCTCAAGAGACTACACTCCCCACCCCATCTTTCCACGGAGGAGAGGGCTGCAGGCACCGGCAGAGATGAGCTTAGTAGTCATACTGTCTGCTGAACCCACAGCTGTAGGAGGCATACAGTAACTCCTGCACACAGCCCACACCTTTCCTAGCGGAGGATGGAGACTGGAAACATCAGGGTCAGGGCAAGACAGGTGGCTGGTCCAAGATGACACAACCTGGATGCTGTAAGCCTGGGTCCTCGCTTCTGACAGTAGGAGAGTGCAGAGGAGGGCAGGACCCGGCTCTTCTGCACTAGTCTCGGGGCTGGCCACAGCTGCAGTGGGGAACCGGGGGAGTGGCTTTTGAAGGCGGCTCACAGGAGGGCGACTTACTCGGACCTCCCAGGCCTGTGGCCTCCTATGGGGTGAGACTCGGGGGCAGACAGCAAGGGGGAGCTGTCCAGCGGGAAGGAGCAGGCCTCCCAGGACAGGTGAGACAGGAGACAGGATCCTAGCACCGCAGGCTGCGGCGGGGGCTGAACCACGCCCGCCGGCCGGCCAGGCCCCTTCGCTAGGAAGAAAACAGGAAATCCCGCCCCCGGCGAGGATGGGACCGGAAGTCCCGCCCATGGCACCCCTCACCCACCAGCGACCCCCCACAATGCAGCCGCACGGACGTGCTTCACCGTCGATGTGAGGGTGCCAGCCCGTTTGCACCACCGAAGTCAAGCTTGTTTAGCATTCGTCGCGAGTCAGAACGAGGGGCTGAGCGTTAGCCATTTCTGCACCCAGCCGAGGGTCGCATGGTGATCACTGCCCGCTGACCCGCGCAGGCCGCCCCCTGCCGCGGGCGCACGCCCTCCCACTGCCCCTTAGCCTAAGGAAAGCCAGATCCTCCCCAAACCCCACTCACACCGCCGCCTCCACTCACGTGCCCGTAGCCAGCATGGCCGGCCAGGCGCCGTCGCCGCCCTCAAAAGGCATGGCGGCTTCCTGCGTCACTTCCGTGCGGCTGCCCCGCCTCCATTGTGTACACTCCGCCTCCCTTATCCTGGATGCCCCAAACCAAAATAGCCACCAGAAGCTTCATCTGCAAGCAGTGAGCGATGGCGACAGTGGAGCGCCCATGGAGAAGATGCGGAGACTTCGGCTACGCCATTTCGATCTGCCCGCAGCAAATACGGCCGCACGCCCACGCTCACACGCGGCAGTCCGCGAAGGCAAGCGTCCCGACGCCCCTCGTCCGAAACCAACTTGTAACGGAGCAGTGGAGGGGATGGATGGGCTCCGGCCCCGACGGGGTAGTCAGTGTGGCTGCACATGCCTACAAAGCCCGTGACTCTGCCTCGCCCAGCTCCCCGCCCGCCCCCACCCCGCTCCTTAGCACAGAGCTGGCAAGCATTCAAGATGGTAGCACTTCTTGCTTCGGTTTGCCCAGCTTAAAAATGGTGGCACAGCCCGCTTTGCACGGCGGCTCAGAAGTGTAGGGGAACCCGTTTCCAGGGGCCGGACGCCTCCTCCCTAATCCCGAGGCTCTCGCCGCCTGCGGCACCGCACGGCTCCTCTCACCTTGTCCTCGGCTCCGCTATCCCAGCACCTCGCCGCCCCGCCCCGCACAGAGATGGTAGTGCCCCGCACCAACATGGCCTCCACTACGCCGCTATGCTTGCCCTCGAGGAAGATGGCACAAGGTTGACTTCGGTGCCAGTATGAAATATGGAGAGAGGCAAGGAGGCGTTCCCTGGTGATCACGAGTTCCCGGGTCGCGATCGTGGGTCCGCCTACTTGTTTACTTCGCGGCGAGTGGTACACTGCGCCTGCGCCGCCCGTGACCCTTGCCAACAGTACTGTCTGCACCACGTGATTACCCTGTTCAGACAGATGGTTTCGCCCATCGCAGCTCTACGGCTTTAGGGGCGCTACCATTATCTGGCCTGAAGGGGAGGTCCTTTCCGGATATGACACCACATTGGCCCGGATAAGGAGGAGATCGGGGCAGTGGAACCTCCGCGGTGGCTATGGAAGGATCCAGCTACAGGGTAAGACTTGGGAACTCACATGTCTATAGGCGACTCCACCCCGCGATGGTCTGCTTTCGCTTTCCGCTGTGCAGGCAGTAGGCAGAGCTCATTTAGCAAGCACTATTTCCTGGTAAAGACGCTGTCACTCTCCACCGTCAATAAGTAGGTTCTACCTTAGCCCCTCCCCTTGGGGAAACGCAAGCCCAACCCGATCGCGGTGCGGACCTGTAAGTTTGGCACGCCCCATCCTAGCTGGTCAGTTAGGGTCTTTGGACCCCACCCCTGGGAATGCTGCTTCCTAGACCCTGGCGCTCACCATGCCCGCCCCTAGGTGGTATTTGAGAAGGGAGGTGTGTACCTGCACACCAGTGCCAGGAGGCACCAGGACCCGGACTCTCTCATCGCGGGTGTCATCCGTGTGGTGGAGAAGGTGAGCCGGGATGGAGGTGGCGTCTGTGGGAACCTTGGATTGATGGCTGAGGGCAGTCGGGCGCCTTTACTAAGTCCTCCCCACGTCCCTCAGGACGGCGACGTCCTTCTGCACTGGGCCCCCGTGGAGGAGGCTGGAGACCCTACCCAGATCCTCTTCTCCAAGAAGGTAGGTGCTGCGCTTCTCTTCACCACTCGAGGAAGGCAGGGGCACTCGGGGGCCTGTGAGCCTGTTGCATTGTGAAATGATCTGATGTCCTGTTCTCTTGGCTGCTTGGAGAGCCCTGTTGGGCGAAAGACTGGATTCCTATTTCTTAAGGGGCGTGGTCTGGGTTTGGTCTGAGGCAGATGTCTTTTCCCTGTGGTCTATAGTTTCAACTGCTGGCTTTATTTTTTTATTGCACTTATTCGTTTCTCTCTCTCTCTCTCTCTCTCTCTCTCTCTCTCTCTCTCTCTCTCTCTCATTGCATTTATCCTCTCTCTTTTTTACTGCACTTATTCTCTCTCTTTTATTGCATTTATCCTCGCGAGGGCACGCACGCACGTACTTGTGTGTGTGTGTAAGTCAGGGGATACCTGAAGAAGCAGGTTCTCTCCTTTCACTGAATGGACCCAGGGATTGGACTCACGTTGTCAGGTCTGGCAGCAGGCACTGAGCCAGCTGACTAGCCCAGAGATTCAGTTTGTGTGGCGGCGTGAATGTAGGCGCGTGTGCACTGCCTGTAGGTGCATGAAGAAGCCAGGAGATGGCAGGGCAGACACATGCTGGAAACTAGGGTGCTGAGCTCTCACGCTGGTGTTTGGGATTGTGCACCAAGCTCTCTTTTGGCCTTATTTATTTACTTACTCACGTGTGTACTACTTAGAGGAGTCATTCTTTCTTCTGTGAGCTGAACTCGGGTCATCCATCTTCCCTGCCAAGCCATCTGGCTGGCCATGCTCTACAGGATCCCTCCTGTCATCAGCAGTGTCCCCACACAGTGACAGTGGCCATCACTCAAGGCCCTTCATTCACTTGCAGTGAAAAGTCAAAAAGAAAAGCGAGGGACCGGCAATAGCGCAGAGTTCTGAGAGCGCGGATGGGACCCTGTCCCCATCACTCAAGTCTGGCCTGGCTTTGGTGCTGTGGCCTCAGGGGCAGCCTGGCTCTTTGTCAACCACCATGGGTGGCACTAAGCAAGCTTCCTGCCCCCTCCTGCTTGTGCCCCTCCTTGTTCGGAAGGGGCTTTCAGGCTGCAAGCTGGAGACATTCCTTTATCTCTTCTCCCAAGGACTCAAGTGGATGTGAGCCCAGCACCACAGACGAGGAACCTACCTTTGATCCAGGCTATGAGCCCGACTGGGCTGTCATTAGCACGGTGCGACCACGGCCCCACCCAGCAGAGCCCAGGAGAGGTAGGTGGACCCGTGCCACAGTGGTCTGGTTAGTTATGATGGTTCCAAAGGCTTTGTCACCCACAGGCAAGGTGGCCTCCAGATGCTTCGTTCCTAGCCCGGGAAAGAATGGCTGGGATCTAGCTGTACCCTGAATTCTCTTAAAGGTTTCTAGGCGTGTGGGTGGCAGAAGAGCTAACAGGCAGCTGACCACAGGGTCGTTTCCTTCCGTTCGCTCTTTCTTTCTTCCTTCCTTTCTTCCTTCCTTTCTTTCTTTCTTTCTTTCTTTCTTTCCTTTCTTTCTTTTTTGGAGACATGGTCTCACTATGTAGCCTTAGCTGGCCTTGAACTCAAAGATCTGCCTGCTTCTTCCTGACAAGTACTGAGATTAAAGGTGTATGCCACTGTGCTCAGTCTCCCAAATCTTTGTTATGGCTCAAGTTGGATCTGGAGCAAAGAGGACATTAAAGGGGAGATAGCTAAAAGACTGGGGATGAGGAATAAAGTCTTCAGGCTGAAGATGAGGAATGCCTGGAAAGGTTCTGGAATATTCTGGGACAGACACAACATGCCCACCGCTTCTTTCTGATTTTAGGCAGCTTTACTTGTAAGGAAATGCCAAGCAGCCCGTAGTTCTCGAGGCCTGGTGAAGGGCAGCTTCCAGGAAGGCTTCAGCAGACGGCGCTACGGCGAGAGCTCACTGCCCTGCCCTTTACCACCCACACTGCACCAACAGCGCGTTGCTTTCTCCTAGGTGCAGAGCCCGGCTGCTCCCGGAGCTCCTGGGCCTTCTCAGTGAGCCTGGGGGAGCTCAAATCCATCCGCAGGTCCAAGCCAGGCCTCAGCTGGGCCTACCTGGTCCTGGTGACCCAGGCTGGGGGCTCCCTGCCCGCCCTGCACTTCCACAGAGGAGGTACCCGAGCCTTGCTGCGGGTCCTCAGCCGCTACCTGCTGTTGGCCAGGTAAGCCGCTGCCTGCACCTGCCTTGAACCTGTGTGTGAGCCAGCATGTCCTTCTGTAGCTGCAGCTGGGGTCTTAGGACAGTGAGCAGAGCACAGTTCTAACGGAAAGGCGCTAAAAGATCCGGGCCTGCACACTTCCAGTCCCAGTGTTTGGAGGGCTGTGACAGGAGGGTGGACAGGTGGAGACCAGGGAAGGCTACATGAGCCTGAAAGTGAGGGCCGGGAGGAAGAAATGTCCCAGCTTAATGGGACTTCAGTAGTAAGTCTCCTGGTGACAGAAGGTATCCCTTCATCCCCACAAAGCCATTCGTTGGCTCTTCCCCAAGTTAGTCACATGGGCCCAGAAATGCAAAAGCCTTCCTGGCCTCCAAGGCCCAGCTCTGGTCTGGAGCCTTTCCTCGCAGTAACATTTGGTGAAGGACAGAGGGGCTGTAGCACCTAGGGCAAGTCTGGCCAGGCTGGCGCAGGACATAGCGGCCGCGGCCCCTGAGCCCTGTCCTCTCAGCTCTCCGCAGGACCCCCGCCTCTACTTGGTCTTCCCCCACGACTCCTCTGCCCTCTCCAACTCCTTCCACCACCTGCAGCTCTTTGACCAGGACAGTTCCAATGTGGTGTCCGTGAGTATTCCAGAGCCAGACGCAGGGCACCCGTGGGTGTGAGGGGGACCATCTGGAGGGACAGCTCTGATGCCTGTTGCCTGTCCCCAGCGCTTCCTCCAGGACCCCTACTCCACCACCTTCAGCAGCTTCTCTCGGGTGACCAACTTCTTCCGGGGAGCCCTGCAGCCGCACCCTGAGGGAGCCTCCTCCCCTGACCTACCTCTGCTGCCAGATGATGAGCCAGAGCCTGGCTTCGAGGTCATCTCCTGCGTAAGTGTCAGGTGGCATATGACTTCAAGAACTCTCTTTTCTGCTTGGTTACCAGCCAGCTCCGAAGTCATGACAGCGACCTTTAGTTTAGAATGCTTGGCTGAGCTGAGGCAGGCTTCTGGCCAGCTCTTTTAAACTAGCCTGCTTCTCTTTATTTGCCTTTTGCCTCACGGCTCATTCCCTTTCTCCCCGTCACTGGCTTTCTTGCCCCAGGCATGTCCTCCGTCTCTCCTCCTCCTCTCTGTCCTAGATTTTACCTCATATTTATTCTCTCTGACCGGTTGGTAGCCCCTCCTACCCTTTCTCTGCCTACCTATTGGCCATTCAGCTCTTTGACCAATCAAAGGTAAAACAAATGTAACACATCTTTACATGACAAAACAGCCATCCTTACATCTTAAATGCAGCAGAAACAAAAATAACTCATACAGTGAAAGTACTGTTCTGCAGCAGAAACAAATGTAGCACATCTTTCTAGTCAAAATAATACTCCACAGCACCCCCGTAACATGAAAGCAGTATCTGGAGCTGCTGGGGACTGACTGCACAGTCTCGTGTACTGGGCCAGCCACCTAGTGGACCTGGTGGATGTTCCTCTTGTGCCGAGGACCCATCTAACCCACGGCTCTTGCAGGCTACGCAGGTTCTCTACCCCTGAGCCCCATCCCCAGCCCCTCGCTGGTGACCTAGACAGCACTCCCCTCCTGAACCAGTTTCCCAACCATTCGTGGCTCCTGAGACCAGATGAATCCATTTTCCAGCCTGACCTTGGCTGCCTTCTTTTCTGGAAGCTTCCTGCTGGTCCCTGGCCTTCAGGGTTCCTCCAGCTCAGGAGGGCTTGGGGCTCACCTGCCGTGTGTCCTGCAGGTGGAACTGGGGCCACGTCCCACAGTGGAGCGGGCTTCTCCAGTCACAGAGGAAGAGTGGACCCGCCATGTGGGTCCCGATGGTCGCCTGCAGAATATCCCCGAGTTGAAACATCGGATCTTCTCAGGGGTGAGTGTCAGAGGATATAGGCTAGGGTGGGCTGACAGCTGGCCAGGAGGAAGCCCCTGACCTGTCTGCTCCATTGCACCCCCAGGGTCTCAGCCCTGGGCTGCGGCGGGAGGCCTGGAAGTTCCTCCTGGGGTACCTTAGCTGGGAGGGCTCAGCTGAAGAACATAAAGTGCACATAGGGAAGAAAACGTGAGTGAGACCGTGCCCCCCCCCCCCCCAGACGCCTCTGCCCTAAGGTTTGGGCTTCCCTCCCTTGGTCTTCTACATCAGGCTGTCCATGAGCCAGCACAGTCCCCGCCGTGTCGTAGGGCTGCTGTGAGCTCTACTGGGGTTTCTTCCTCCGATGCTGGTTTGAAGCCGCGCTATGCAGCGAACAGCCTCATTCCTGTGTGGCTGCCTCCTTTTCGGTCTGCAGTTCCTACAGCTTTGCAGTGGCTGTCCGCTCCTCTCTGTGGGTGTCATGCATCTGCCATGCCAGACCCCTTGTGAGGACGTGAGGGTGCCTCAGTGCCCCGGATGTGCTTTAGAAGCCGAGGGAGCGGTGGTGACAGATACTATCAGAAACCCACAGGGTATTCTGTGTGGAGAAACATCGGGGGAAAGAAAAGGGAGGGGCGGGGACCAGGTGGCCTGTGTGTGCAGGGCCGGGCCTGGGGAGCCATGGTGTGGGCAGGTGCCCTCCAGGTGCCCCTGGGGCTGAGCTAGCCGGGCTGTGATTTGCATCCCGCAGGGATGAGTACTTCCGGATGAAGCTGCAGTGGAAGTCTGTGAGTGCTGAGCAGGAGCGGAGAAACTCCCTGCTGCACGGATACCGCAGCCTCATTGGTGGGTGGGAGGCGGGTGGTGGGGGTGCGCTGCGGGGGGAAACTGGGTAGCTTTGGGGGTTCTGGGGAGACCCCCACCCTCTCCAGCATGAGCCTTAAAGCTGAGGGCTGCCAGCAAGCAGGGAGTAAGGCTGGGACCTGTGACCAGCCAGGAAGGACAACTAACCTTCCTCGTGTTCCTACCATGTTGGGACCCCGCAGAGAGAGACGTGAGCCGCACCGATAGGACTAACAAATTCTACGAAGGCCCTGAGAACCCAGGGCTGGGGCTGCTCAACGACATCCTCTTAACCTACTGCATGTACCACTTTGACCTGGGTGAGCACCGCACCGAGGGGAGAAGCTGGGCACCCTGGGTGCTCCAGGCGCCAAAGCTGACCTTGTCTTCTCCCAGGCTACGTCCAGGGCATGAGTGACCTCCTGTCCCCCATCCTCTACGTTGTTCAGAACGAGGTGGATGCCTTCTGGTGTTTCTGTGGCTTCATGGAACGTGTGGTGAGATGCAGGGTGGGGGCGGGGGTGTCAGGGACGGCCGCTGAGGCACCCAGACAGTTGTCCGCTCTCACGCGCCCTCCTGCCCTTTGCAGCACGGGAACTTTGAAGAGAGTCAAGAGACCATGAAGCGGCAGCTGGGGCAGCTCTTGCTGCTTCTTCGTGTACTGGATCAGCCGCTCTGTGATTTCCTGGGTAGGTCCCGTGAGCGGCCGGCCAAATGAGATAAATGCCCCCAGTGAGCTGACCTTCAAGGCTTAGGAGGGTGGGGGAGCCTGCCCGCCTTAGGCCAGGTGAGGTGTCCCGGACCTTCCCTCAGCTAGGCCGCTGCACTCTAGCTGTGAGTTCCTTGTTGCTTGTTTAACGTGACAAAAGCTGAAGGGGCTGTGGCTCAGTTGGTAGGATTGTCGCCTTGGTTTTATCACAGCACACAGAACCCTGGGTAAGTGCTGCACACCTGTAATCTCAGCACAGAGGAGGTCGTCGGGGCAGGGGGCTCAGAACCCACATGGTGAATTTGAAGCCGGCCTGAGCTACATGAGACCCTGGGTGTGTCCTTGAGGACACTGGGGCCATGCTGGCCGGGAGGCCTTAGATAAGCATGTCACTTTCCGGGCACAAGGAGATAGGTGCTTGTGTCATGAGGTCTCCTGAAACGCAGCTCTCCCGGGATGTACACTTCTGTGCATGCCCTGCACTTGCGGGGCAGCCTTAGACTGGTCCCGCTCACCTGCTAGATACTCGGCTCATCTGGACTGGCCTGGAGGAACTGTGTCCTCCGTAACACCCACACCGTCCTCAGGTTACCTCACTCACTGACATTCCCAGGTGCCTCTGTGAGTGACGGTGGCCTGTCTTCCCGGCACGGGCCCCGGTTGCTTTCCTAGTGTGTTCCTGCCCTCTAAAGGCCAGTGGTGGCACCATCCTATAGCCACAGATCTCGTCGGCAGCATGCCGATCACAGCTGCTGAGCACATTGTGATGTGGACCGGGGCCTGGTCAGCAGCTGTGGGCAAGGCTAACCCCGTGTGTCTTCCTTTAGATTCCCAGGACTCGGGTTCCCTGTGCTTCTGCTTCCGGTGGCTGCTCATCTGGTTCAAGAGGGAATTTCCCTTCCCCGATGTCCTTCGGTTGTGGGAGGTGGGCAGCCAGTTAGGGTGAGATGCTGGCAGGAGGGCTGGGCGGTGAAGGGAGATGGGCAGGCCAGAGTGGGCTTCAGGGTTCCCTGTGACCCCTCAGGTGCTGTGGACTGGGCTTCCTGGCCCCAATCTGCACCTGCTGGTGGCCTGTGCCATCTTGGACATGGAGCGCGATACGCTAATGCTGTCTGGCTTTGGCTCCAACGAAATCCTGAAGGTGAAGGGTTATTCCGCCATGCTGCCTTGACTTGGATGTGGTGTTCAGCGGCCCTGTGTGTGCGTGGCCTTGGGGTTGTTGAATAGACGGCCTTGTCTGGGTGGGGTTAGAACTGTTGTCACCTACTAGGTTGCCAGCCCTCCCCTGGCTGGGCCCTGCACCCCAGAGTGCGGGCATGCACCTTACCCTCCCTTCCTGCAGCACATCAATGAGCTGACCATGAAGCTGAGCGTGCAGGACGTGCTGACGCGGGCAGAGGCCCTGTACAGGCAGCTGACTGCCTGCCCAGTGAGTCCCCCTTTCTTCCTAACCCCCCCCCATGCCTTCCCCACCTCCTGACTCCACCCCCACACATCACCTTCCCTCTTGGATCCCCTCCCTCCCCAGGAGCTGCCACACAACGTGCAGGAAGTCCTGGGGCTGGCACAGCCGGAAGAGCCCAGTAGCCCATCCCCACCCATATCCCCGCTGCCGCTGTCCACTCGGGCCCCACCGCCCCCAATGCCAGGGCGTGAGGATGTGGTGGCACAGCCTGACAGCAGCCTGGAGATCTTGCCTGAGGACGACGATGGCGCAGACTCGTAGCCCCTTGAACCTGATCGGTTCCCGCAGATTGCCAGGTCCTGAGGAGACCTGAAGCCGCCCATGCAGTGGGGAGGGCCCTCCTGGGGGTCGAGTCCCCAGGACCCTCCCACCAGCTGCCAGTGTGAGGCAATAAACCATTCTTGTTTTGAGCTGGTGATCAGCAAGCCTTGCTTTTCAGATCTGCTCATAGCCCAGGCTGGCCTCGAGGCAGTGGGGGGTTTCTGCCCCAGCCAGGACCTGTCAGCACGTTTCCTCCAGTACCTTCTGTTCTCGACCTGCCCGCAGTGCAGGGTTCACCCGGTGCGGAGCACCCAGGGCACCTATACTCAGGAGCCCAGAGAAACAGTGAAGAGGGAGCGAGCGAGCAAGCTGGGCCTCTGGGTTAACAAAAAATAATTTTATTGTGGATTATTAGTATGCTGGGCCTGCTCAAGATGGGGCAGGGGTGGGGGCGGGGTGCCTCCTCCCCCTTTGCACCCAGAGTGGCCCGGCGCTCCCTGCACGTGCTGGTGCCTCGGGGGCACGGGTTCCCCGTGCCTGTGTTCCGCGTGCACATGCACGTGCCCTTCAGGGATAACTTCTTGCACGTGCATATGCGAGGGGATGACGTTATGGTGTACATGCAGATGCTCCTTCTCCTGGTGAACGGGCTCCACGTACACGGGCTCCGGCAACTCGGGGACGGTCTCCACAATCACATGTCCCTCGGGGATGGTGTCTTCGTGTGGGAACTCCTCCCCCTCCGGGCTTTCCTGCTCATAGTGGTAAACCACTTCCTGAACCTCGTGGACCTCTGTGTGTGTGTGCTCTTGCCGCAGGGGGCTGGTCACCCTGAACACGTGGTTATTCATCTTCACCGCGGCCCGCAATGCGGACTTGACAGCGGTCTCCACCCAGCCGTGTGGATGGGCTGTGTGCTCGCCCGCGAAGTAAATGCGGCCGTAGGGGAATGACCAGTCATAGTCTTCATCCCCCTGCATCAGTGGCGGCTGCACCACAAAGCCGCCCTGGCTCTGCGGGTCTTCAGCCCAGCGCTTGACCACGCCCGTGCCGTCCCACAGCCGGTACACGACCGGCCCATGAAGGGCCGCCACGTCCCTGAGAGCCACGTGCAGGGCTTGGTCGGTGGTCAGGCCGGCGAAGGGGGCTGCAGCGTCTGACCACGTGTACGAGGCCAGCAGCAGTGCCCCCTCGCCCGGCCCCGGATAGAATATTAGGCGAGACGGGCGGTCTGTGTTGGAGTGGCCGCCCTCGATGTGCTCCTCCAGCCAGAAAGGCCGGCGGAAACTCAGGAAAACCTTGGTGGCTGCCACATAGTGCAGCCCACGCAGCGCGTCCTGCCTCCTGCGTGTCAGCGGCGGCGAGAAGGTGATGCGCTGCATCGCGGGCCCGCTGGCCGTCAGCAGCACCAAGTCGGCGTTCAGCACCTTCAGGTCGTGAGGCTGCAGTGAAGTGGAGATGTGCACGCGCACGTCGTGCATCCCCTGAGTAATCGCCACCACCGGCGCGTTCAGCAGCACCGGGCCAGACAATACGCTCAGCAGCGCCCGCGGCAGCAGATCCCAGCCACCCACGATTCGGCTGTACCTGTAGGCGCGGACAAGCACCGGGAGCCAGGTGAGGCGCGGCTCTCAGGGGAGGCCCCGCCCCTCCGGCCCCGGCCCCGCCCCTCTCAAGATGCCGCATCCTCTGTGTCCTCACCGAAGCCTGTCGCTCAGGCAGCTGTGGGCACGTAACGCCTCTGAGAAGCTGAGGTAGAAGAAGCCCTCCTTGGACATCACATCTCCCAGGAGCTGCACGGCTGACCGGGTCAGGTTGCCGTCCCCAAGGAGGTATTCCTGTGCAACGGGCAGAAGCCCTGGTCAGACCCGCCCCTGCCGAGCCCAGGATCGCAGCCACCTTGCACCGGATCCTCGGATCGGGAACCAGCCCGCCTCACTCACCAGGGGCCTCACTCACCAGGAGCGTGTGCCGGCTGAACTTCTTCATGGCTTTCTTGCAGCCCAGGATCTTGAGGTCCCTGAGCGCCTGTGGGGAACAATCAGAGGACCCTGCTTGCAGTGGGAACAGCCACCCACCCCACTCAAGTCCCAGGCCTTGGCTCGTGCTGCATACACCTCTGTAGCTGGAAGTCCTCCCAAATACTGAACTCCCCTCATCTGCCCACGCAGTCAGCAGTATTGGTGTCTGCGTGCCAGGAGCTGGTGTTAGGCCATTGTGGCATAAGCAGGCGAGGGTCTCTCAGAGCCCAATAGGGCGCTGCTGCCACAGCTAAGTCTATTTAGCAATAGCCCCTGCACAACTCTCCTTGGCTCCCAGACCCAAGGGAATGCCAGAGGCCCCCACTGCCACCAGCAGCCTGGCCCCCAAGGCCCAGCGGCCTCCACCAGCCTTTCTTGCAGCAGGCAGTAGTGGTTCTGGTGGGGAGGGCAGGGCCACCTTGGAGCTCTGCCGCCTCCCCCACTGCGTGCAGACTCTCCTGACTGGCACTTGGTTCTCTCCCTTCAGGCTGCTTCTAAACGTGGCCTCCACCCTGCCCTCCTTGTCCTGAGTAAGGAAGGCACTCAGGTAGACCCAGTGAGGATGCAGACTTAGGGATAATGGTTGAGCCAGGTGGGGTTCCAGAAGCACAGGGTCAGCCTGGACCACTAGGTAGGATGTGGGGAGGGGCCTGAGAGGCACTGGACAGCCATGTGGAGCTGTGGACAGGGGTGATGCCTGGGAGCCTGTCTAAGGCGACCAGACGGGGACTCAGAGTGGCAAAGGTGCTGGAGGGTCCTGGGAGTGGCCGGAGCTATCGGATAAGCTGGCAGAATGCAGGAAGCACCAACTGGCTACCAGCAGGTGTGGGGAGGCCTTTACAGGGTGGCAGTACAGACAGGACTCGGGCAGGGCTGAGCTCTGCAGCAGAGCTGGTGGCCACCTTGTTGAGCGCCATCTGGTAGATGTCCTCTGGAGAGTGGCCCCTCTCCCGGTGGTTCAGGTGGTAGCCCAGCTTCTCCGGCATCTTCTCCACCACATAGTTTCGTAGTTTCAGGTCGTTCACCTCCGTCCACGTGTTCTCATCGTACTGAATGAACTGAGTCAGGTTGAGGCCCAGGCTCCTACAGAGCGTGTGCAGGATCCTGGAAGCAGGAAGCTGCTTGGAGGCGGCCTGGCCTGGCACCACAGGAGGGGTCACCCAGGGCAGGAATTGAGCTGGTGCCTGGGGACCTGAGGGCTGACTCAGGAGCTGGGGTGGGAATGGTGGTAGAGCTCAGGCAGACTGCAGGCTAGGGGCAGAAATGGGGAGGTGAGTGATCACCCCAGCTTCCGGAAGGCCCAGCGGGCCCAGCCAGATGTGACTACAGAACGCTGACCAACCTGTTTCAGCCAGGACGAAAATACTGAGGGCTGTGAGTGGAAAGTGAGGTCTAGACACAACTTCTGACTGGGTGGGAACACGGGTGACACCGAGGCCCAAAGCCCCACACACAGCACTTAGAACAACACTGGCACCTGGACTAGGGATGGAGCTGGATGCTCAGAGACCAGGGCAACAATGGGGCTGGGACTGGCCGAGCCTGAACCAGGGATGGAGCTCACTGAATCTGGGGTAGGGATGGAGGTGAGCTCTGGCTAAGCTTGGGCACAGACGTGGACCGCTGCTGCCCATTGGGATCTCACCTGTGGGAGCTGGGCATTCGCATGGCCCCTAGCTCCCCTATCCAGCCCGTCCTGCCGTCTCGGTAGGTTAAGATGCGGCCCCCAATCCTATTATCCGCCTCCAGGATGGTGACCTAAAGATGAGGTTGGACAAGCAGGGACCTCAGCTCCCCTTACACCTACACCGGCCCCCTGCCTGCCCACAGTAGGACACACCCAGGCTAGAAGGGGCTGCTAGAACAAACGTTAAGGGAGGTTCCAAGGCTGCATCAGGAAAAGCACTCGATGGCTGTGGAGGGGCTTCCCAGCCTGAGGTAGGGAGACTCCCTGGTTTCCATAGAAGACTTGGGCGGGCTCATTCTCATCCCTAGGTTTTAGTGATGGGGACACCTCCCCTTGGGGATTTTTCAGTGCTTCCCCAACACAGTTCCCCCTTTTGACCCTGCAACTACATTAAGAAGAAGTAGGCCTTCCCTCCAGGGTGGGTGAGTGGGATGGGGGTCTGGGAAGGAAAAGCTGCTCCTCTACACCCTGCTCCCCAGGGCTTCCACTGGTGTCAGGAAAGTCTCCAGGCCAGAGCATGTCTCACCTTGTGTCCCGAATCACCGAGCACCTTGGCAGCTGTCAGCCCGGCCACACCTGCACCAACAATCACCACCTTTTGGGGCCTCAGGGTCCGATTGAGGCCCAAGGTTACCACCTTGAGAAGCTGTTCGTAATCAGGGTCCTCCATGCATTTCTCGAAGGGATTCAGGATGGAGGCCGTCTTCCAGTCCAGAGAGGCTGCCAGGCCAAGGAAGACAGCCACAAGGACAAGACGTGGGGCTGGCAACATGAGAGGGTCAGTACAGGCAGCAGGAGCGCAGGAGGCAGCTACAATCCCAGCACCCCCCCCTCCCCTCGGTTGCTCACTTACCCAGCCAAGCCATGGTGCAAGTGGCAGCTGCTGTCTGAGTGAAGTGAGGGGCACTGTGATGGGGGTCAGGGACCTCCCTGCCAGCCTCTCTCGCGCCTTCCTTTCTGGGCATGTATGTCCCCAGACCTAATCTTGGTCCTTCGGAGTTCCAGGGCCCATTCTCCAAACCCTGGCCTAGCTCCGTCCCTCCTGCCTCTCAGTCCCAGCTTCTGGGGTCCAGTCACTGGCAGCACTCTCCAGGAAGCTTCACCCCAGCTCTCTTGGACAGGACAGCAGAGCAGAGCCTCTGCTCGAGATCCCCCTTAAAGCAGCCAGCCCCACCCACTCACCTCCCTGGGGATTAAAAGTGCTTTCCTGGAGAGGGGTCAGATGCTGGGGGAAGGGAGTGGTAGAGGGGAGGAGAGGAGGCACAGGAGGAAGTAACAGCTCACTTTCCTTCCTGCCACAAATAGCTCTGCAGAAGCTGTGGGTGGGGACTGCCCATCCAGGTGGCATTGTGGGTGGTGGTCCCTGTGCTCTAGGCCCCCTGGGCTTTTGTCCTGGGCCCCCATCCCAGGCCAGGCCTCCCCTCCCATCTCCCCAGGTCTATCTCCAACTCTATGAAATGGGCACACCCAAGGCCTTCCATATTCTGGTGCTCATCTTGGCCTGATAATGTCTCATGGTGAAGCACAATATGGCAGCACAGCCTGGCCAGGGCCTGCACATGTCACCTGGCCAGGTCCAGAACCTGTTGTTGCTGCTGCAGGAACATGGGGATGTCTGAGTGGTCACCTGTCTGTCCCTCTTCTCTTGCTTATCTGTGTGTTAACTGATGAGCAGTGGATTGTGGATTGACATCTCACAGAAATGTCCCAGAAGTTTGTTTTTGGCCTTCAACAATGAGGACCAGATGACACCACTGTCACCCACAGCTGGTGACGTAAGGCAACAGGGTGCAGGGGAATTTTCATTGAGGTTGGGGAGATGGGTCAGGAGAAAAAGCCAGGGTGGGGCGTTAGAAAGGGACAAATGGGAAACTCCAGAGCCCGTGGTGTGTGTGTGTGTGTGCGTGTGTGCGTGTGCGGTGCGTGTGTGTGTGTGCGGCGCGCGCGTGCACATGCACAGCTCTGCAGCCAGAAGCTCAAAGCCATTAGGCTGGAGGCCCCAGGCCAAGCAAGACTCCAAGGCTTAGAACAGTACTTGGTCTGAACTCTACAGAGGAATTGATAGTCCTGGAGGGGGGCTGGGTGTTGATGGTGTATGCCTTTAATCCCAGCACTCAGGAGGCAGAGGCACTGGTATCTCTGTGAGTTCGAAACCGGCCTGGTCTACAGAGCTAGTTGCAGGACAGGCTCCAAAGCTTCACAGAAAAACCCTGTCTCAAAAGACAAAACAAAAAAGAAGATAGTCCTGGAGGGGGTAAGGGAAAATAGCCCCCTCATAGCCTGGCATTTATTAATTTCTGAGGCAGGGTCTCACCCTGTCTCCCTGGCTGGTTCAAACTCCCCATGACTCTCCTGCCTCAGTGTCCTGAATGCTAGAATGATAGCGCCACTGTGGCCAGTGCTCTTCCTCAGTGTCTGCATTCAATTCAGCACCAATGACAGGGACAGAAAGGACAGAGGTGGAGCCTGGCATTCAGGGAAGTTTTACAGTTAAGATTTTTCATTTATGTGTTGTTTTACCTTCCTGTATGTATGTGTACTGTGTGTGTTTCTAGTGTACAAAGCATTGGGTCTGCTCGAACTGGAGTTATGGGTGGCTGTGAGCCCCATAGAGGCCCTGGGAATTGAACCCTAGGCCTCTGGAGGAGCAGTCAGTGTCCTGAGCCCCCTGCAGCCCCACAGGAAGACTGAGACGGCTCCCTTGCCCTGGAGAGGTCTCGGAGCATAGACAACAGGTTCAGACAGGGCTGCCAGACCCAGTGACCCAGTGGCCCAGTGACCCAGAGGCCCAGAGGCAGGGTGTGTGTGAGCATGTACATGTGTTTGTATATTCCAAAATCCCAGTGTCAGTGCCAAGCAGTATTGTTGAGCCTAATTAGGAATCAAGGTGGGACCACCATCGGGATACTGTCCTTCCCTGGTTATGCTGTGGTCTTGGGAACAAGGCAGGGTAAGTGGGGATGGGATCGGGAGGCAGGAGCTGGGAGCAAGAGGTGCCAAATGAGGCTCAGTGTCCTGTAGTAAGGGCAGGAGCGCAGACGCTAGCGTGTGCCACAGATATACCTG
The DNA here is from genome assembly GCA_030556225.1 of Cricetiscus sungorus. Classification (NCBI taxonomy): domain Eukaryota; kingdom Metazoa; phylum Chordata; class Mammalia; order Rodentia; family Cricetidae; genus Cricetiscus; species Cricetiscus sungorus. The sequence continues at coordinate 1,981,124 of JANBXA010000732.1, forward strand.
TCAGCTGCTGCTGGCTTTGGGATCCCCTGACCACCATGGTTTGCCTCAGATCCATGGGAATAGCAAGCAGACTCAGTCCTCCCAGGGGTCCTGGGGACAGAGCTGGCGGGAGAGACCCTTGGACCTCACTAGTGCACAGCTTTCAGTCTAGTGGGCTCAATTCACTGTCACCAAGGAGGTAGGGAGACCCAGGTCTGGACAGGGACAAAGCAGCTGTGTCCTCTGCCCAGCCTCCCCACCCTCCACAGGGGACACTCACTGCATGCTGGTCTTTGGGGGGCTCTCCTGGTGCCCATGGCCTCTCTGGTCAGCCTGGTACAGAAGTCATCCTCTGGTGCAGGCACAACCAGGGCAAATGCTGATAGCTTTGTTCTACTGCCTTGTTAAGCCAGACAAGCCAGGTCCTGAGAGGAAGACCAGTTGGTAGGCTGTGTCAGAGTTTTCTAGAGTACCCTTTTTTTGGAGGTGGGGTGGGTCAAGACAAAGTTTCTCTGTGCTGTCCTGGCACTCGCTCTGTAGACCAGGCTGGCCTAGAACTCACAGAGACCCCAGTGCCTCTGCCAGCATTTGGGAGGCAGAAGCAGGTGGATCTCTGTCCTCAGCCTCTTCAATTTAACTGGTCCTTAAGGTAACAAAGCACCTTAGCTTAGCTACAGGCTGTACTCTTTAATGCCTAGGGCCCAGAGGTTTGATTTCCATTAGTCACTGGCTGAAAACACCCTCAAATAATAACATTCCATAAATGCCGGAAGCAGCATGTATGTGCATATAGGTTGGTAACTGTAAAAACATATCGCCCATTCCTTCCCCATACCATGTCTTCTGGGCTGCTCAATACAGAGCAGAGCTCTTTGTAAAGACGGGGGAAGTGGCTCCCTCTTGGTTCCCTTTTTTATTCCTTGATGTGACATGGACACAACTTCCTACTCTGACATTTTCCACTACTGTTTGCATCTTTTCTTTGAGACAGTTTCACACTAGGCCAGGCTAGGCCCGCCATGCTTGGCTCCAGCTGGCCCTGGCTATCCAGAGACGTTGAGGGTCCCCATGCAGTCACCTTTGTCTTCATGCTGTTTAATGAGACCGGCCAGCGAGGCAGGACATCTGCCTGTGTTCGTCCTGGGGAGGGAAACTGCGATTATCCTAGGCAACGGCTTCCCAACTCCCCCAGCACTGACATCTATTCTGTTTTCTTCAAAGCAGGGCAGACCATCAGGGCCTGATTTCAATTTACTTTTAAAAGACAAGGCAGCTAGGATGTAGTGCAGGGACACAGTGTGTACTTAGTGTGCAGCTCGTACCCGCAAACAGCAAGCAAGTTATGTTAGAATGAGGACATACACATTAGAAATGCATGCTGACCATCTTTATTATTTGAACCTGACAATGACAGCCATGTGTGTTAAGACACATCTTGAGAAACTGAGGCCTAAACATCATGGTCAGTTGGGGTCAAGCCATGGAGTGCAAAGCTGGGCTGTGACGGCTTGCCTGTGAGCCTAGCACTCAGGAGGCTAAGACAAGGCCATACCAATTCAAGGAGGTCTGGGCCAGAGCAGGGAACCCAACATAAACTTATACATCGCAGAAAGGCCACTGCGGCTCTTTAGGGTTTGTGCTCTCCAACTCACTGGCCCTGCATCTATTCCAAGCCAAGGCCTCATGAGACTATGTAGCTGAAGATGTCTCCAGAATGCTGGGGTTAACAGGGGTTCCCTCATGGCTACGCCAAGCTTTTTTAATCTTTGAGATTATTATACGACTGTTTGCCTGTGTATCTTGCACTACGTACATGCAGTACGAGAGGACGCCTGGTAACCTGGGACTGGAGTTAAGATGGTTGTGAGCTACCATGTGGGTGCTGTAATCAAACCGGGTCCTCGGGAGAGCAGCCAGTGAGTGAGTGCTCTTAGCAGCTGAGCTACCTTTGCAGGCCCTCACCGCACCCCACATGAAATAACGCACCCCAAGGAAATAACGTGTAGCCCCATTCTGGGATCTTCATACTCCTGGAGGAGTGGCAGTTAAATGCTTGGCACGAGGCCAGCATCTGGAAGCCACCACCAGTGCTCCCTGTCCCCCACTGCTGATGACATCACAAATGACACCTGCAGCCCTCCCACCCCAGGCAGATAGACTGGGCCCATGTGACGCTCTCAGTCAATGGCTCCAACCCAAAGGCACAGGACTAGCTGACCCATCTGTCAGCAGTGCCTGCCGAGTCTTGAACCTTTCCTCACCACTTACACTCTCACAGGTCTGATTTCACAAAAGTGTCTTTATTTAGAAAAGCAACATTTGATCATGGACCACAGAGACTATAGCAGAGTACAAGAAATAAAACAGACCAAGACATGACTGCTGGCCTTCAACACCAAGGATAACTGTGACTAAGATGGTTTCGACACTGGGATACCCAGAAGCAAATGTGGGACATGTCACTCTGGGCCCCAAAGGTAGTCAGTCGGTCCCTGCCACAGAAGCTCAATCTAGGGGTGAGAGGTACAGAATAGTTGCTAGCTCAGTGAGCCCCGGTGACCGGAGGCTCTGGAGAGCACGAGAAGAGTCTTTCAAACCCACCACATCTCCACCCCAGGCAAGTTTCTTGGCCATATCTCCTTTGAGTACTCTGTCCCACTGTCACAGCTGTATTGGAGTGACAGAGGAATGAGCTGGATGAGTTAGAACCAAAACTGTCATGAGGCAGCACTGAATTTAAAACACTTGCTTTTGTGTAAATGCCGGGCTAGAGCTCAGTGATGTCCACGCTTGGCTCCAGAGCACACAGGTTACAACAATGAGCGCCATGTCGTGCACAACTTCTGCTAAAGAGTGTTTCCCTAAGAAAGGCGGCAGCCCTGCAGGTAAGGGAGCCCCTCCTGCCCACGTGGGACTAGTCGAAGGCAATGCGCAGGCTGCGCTCCTGCTCCTTGCGGCGGCCCTCGCACACGCGGCTGGCCTCCTCCACCCTCCTCTGAAGCAGGGCAGAGCTCTGGTCCACCCACTGAAGGGAGTCCATGTGTGCGTTAAGGATCTTGCAGATCTGCTGCAGTGGGTCACTGGTGTCCGCAGGGCCACCGGCCATGTTCAGGTGCTCGATGATGTCCTTGAGGTCCTGTGCCATGCGCTTGAGCTGCGCGTCGATGTTCTCAGCCAGCTTGAAGGTCTTCTCACGCTCCTCGTCGGCATGCTGAAGGTAGATGGTGCCGCTCTGCTCCTTCACGGACTCCTCCAATGGGCTCAGCAGGTCCTCCAGCTCCTTCTGTTGTGATAGGATGAAGTCCAGCTCCTGATCCAGCCGCTTCTGATCCAGCTTCACCTTCTCCACCTCGCGGTGCAGACTGGTGATCTTCTCCCCGTTCTCCATCAGTGTGCGGTCCCAGGCATTGACCTGCGTGGCCTGTTGCAGGAAGTGCCGCTCCTGGTCCTCCAGCTCCAGGCTCCACTTGTTGATGACGCTTTCCAGCTGCGCGTAGGTCATCGCGGGGCCTGTGCTGGCCCCAGCTGCTGTGCTGGAGCCAGGCAGAGCAGTCCCAGAAGTGGCTACACTGCTGGGGCCAGCTGGCACCAGGGGCTTCAGGCTCAAGGCAAAGCCGGTGGAGGTGGTGGAGGTGGTGGTGGTGGTGGAGGTAGAGCTGGAGGTGGAGGTGCCAGGAGCTGCTCCAGGGGCCTTGAGGCTGAAGCCCAGAGTCCCAGCACTAGGAGTGGCTGTAGTTGTCACTGGAGCTGAGAGGGAGAGCACCGTAGGGCTGGGTGAGGCAGGAGCAGGTGCTATCGAAGCGAACAGCGTGGGCCCTGTACTGGTGGTGGCGACAGTGGGGGCAGCAGCTGCTGGCTGCGTCGCTCCTGCTGTAGTGGTCGCCAGCGTGGCTGGAGCGAAGGGAGAGCCAGACAGTGCCGCGGGCTGGGCTGAGGCGCCCGCAGAGCCAATGCTGAAGCCAGAGGCTCCAGGCTGGGCTGCACTGCCACCGGTGAAGGAGAACCCTGTGGAGCCTGTAGACGGAGCAGAGGTGGTAGAGGACCCAAAGACAAAGCCAGTGGGGGCTGTCCCCTGGCTGGAGGTCCCGGCACTTGAGATGGCATTGGTAAGGGTGCTACTGCCAAGACCAAAGCTGCCGGTGTTGGCTGTGGCTGGTGCGGCAGCTGTGCTGCTCAGGCTGAGCTTAGGGGCGCTGATCCCCAGGGAGAAGCCAGTCCCCCCAGAAGCAGGCGTTGTTCCAAAGTTGAACCCTGGGGTCTGTGTAGTTGGGGCCTGTGTGGTGAGTGAGAAGAGGCCAGTGGCAGGGGTGGTCGCCGCCGCCGGCTGGGAGGGAGTCCCAAAATTAAACCCTCCAGTGCCGGAAGTAGAGAAAGAAAACCCAGTGGCAGGGGTGGTGGCCGCAGTCTTCGCAGTGCCAAATGTTAGGCCGCCAGCAGGGGCCCCGGTGCCTCCAAAGTTAAACCCACTCATGGCTGTACAATCTCCGGGTAGCAGTTACTCCGACTCTGGGGCAAATCCGTCAGCGTCTGCAACCTTGGGGAGGTTTCTAGAGCAGAGGAAGTGACATGGTCAGGTGGCAGTTTGGGACAGGCAAGCTCAGTGGTGTGGAGGGTGGCGGGCTGGATACAGAGCTGGCAGCAGCCCTGCCTCTTCCTTTGCTAACCTGAGCAGCTGCAGGAAAGCAACTGGAGTTCACTATGCCAGGCCATGTGCAGCCCCGTTAGCGGGGGAAGGTCACGCAGTCCACAGGAAGCCTCTAGTGAGCGGGACCAGGACACAAGGGACACCTGCAAGACCAGCTCTTCCAGGCGCCGGGACTCCCCTCCCCTCCATTCTTAGGCTAGAGCAGGCCTGGACCTGGGTCCTCCAAACTCAGGGTGGGCACGAGAGCTCATCCAGTGCTCAGGGAAATAGAGACCCAGGCCAGCCAGTCAGATGTCACCTGGGGCTCTCCTCCAGGTGGAAGTGAGCAGCTGCCATCAGTGATGGGTGCAAGGCACAAAGGGAAGGGGAGAGAAAGCTAAGAACAGCCACAGCCCGCCCCACTTAGAACACTGGACTTCTGAAGTGCACATGGAAACAGCTCCAGACAGGGCCACCCAGCTGCTGTTCCTAAAGCTTGTGCAGTGAGGAAGCTGGCAGGGTTCCTGTCCCACCCTCTCAGGACTGCTGCTCTGAGACCCTAAGTCTGTGGTAGGTTGTGGTAACAACCTGGGGAAATGAACACAGCTGTCAAGTGTAGCAGATCCGAGCGACCCAGACCTTCACTCAACGTTAAGCCTTTCTGAGCTCAGCCCCTTCGTTAGCACAGTGGGTGGCACCAGGGTACTGAGCAGTGGACGTGATTTGGGGTGCTCACTGTGACATTTTCAGAGTAAGATGGTTTGTGGTTACTGCCAAAGCCCAGCTGTTTAGTTCCCAGGGAAGACCCGGTGTGGCTAACCTCAGGTTCACTATGGATTTAGTCTGTGGCCCTGCTCAGTAAGTCACCAGGCTGTGACAAGAAACACGACAGCAGCCCAGAGGCTTCTGGGAAGCAGCTCCTACCCCACTGTGGTGACAGCACCACATGGTACTCTCCTTCCCTGCCCCACAGCTGTCCCAGGGGAGATGAGTCTGTGGAGGGTGCACAGAAGGGTGATGGGACTCGGGAGGAATCAAGGTTGGGTTTCATTTTCCTTTACTGAAGACAGCCAAGGTCTGCTCTGACCTCTGGCCCTGCCCTTTGAGCGCACAGGAGCTTCTGGGGAATGTTATTTCACTCTCAAAAGGCCACAGCAAGTCCACTGTTAGCACACAGACAACTCTGGCATGACAGACTTCCCCACTGGTGAGCACGTGGACTGGATGAGTTACAGCTGCCCGAGCACCCAACCAGCTATGCTTCATACCTCAGTTAAGAACACAGTGGAAGTTTTAGGTATTAGTAAACTGCAGCTGAGAACTTCTTTTATAGAAAGTTTTTTGCAGTTACAAAAAAAAACAAAAAACAAAAAAAAAAAAAAAAAACGGACAAGCCAAGCTCCCATGGTGCCAAGGTGTTGTGACATTGTTAAAGTTACCGCTCATACCACAGTACCAGGACAAGTGGCAGTACAGCTCTAGGAAGTGAAGCTATCAGGCCAGTTGGGACTGGGGAGGGAACCCAAATCCCTGGAACACTCTGCCAGACAGTCTATTCTAATGTGACTTATAGTGGCATCAGAGATCACGGGGTGACCCTCAGCTGAGCTTTCCTGGCTTCAGACAGGCACTCAGTTGCACCTGGAATGTGGCTCCCTTCCCAGTCCATGACTCAATTCTCTATGATGCTGATGGCTTAGCTACCCATATACCTCTGCTAGAATGGCTATCAGTGTGCAATACCACATGTGAGGTCCACAAACTGAAAGGCGGGAGCCACCCAGATCCTGCCAACACCGGGGAGACAATGGTATTGGTCATGGCATCAGTGCTGGCATAGCCAAACACCATGCCAGTGACTCAGCCCGTTTTTGTTAAAAAGGAGTTCTCACTATATAGCCTAGAACTCACTATGCATGCCAGTTTGGAGGCCTGCTTGCCTCTATCCCCTCGACTCTGTTAAAGCTACAGGGACCTTACAAGTATGGGGCTAAACTGGAGAGGAAGTTGGAAGCGACAGGTTGGGAAGGTGGAGTGATGAGCCAGGTCAGGATCTTTCAACTTCCCTGGGAAGAGATAAAGCACAAGGTAGGGCCTGACTCATTGAGCAAGTGGTGACCCCCCCCCCCCCAAGGCTTTGGAAGCCATTCAGCTGCAGCCCTCTGTCTTCAGGAGACAGGAAGCAGCCAGTCCCTGGTAACAGCCTCATAACATGCATGTGAACTACACGATGAGGCCAGAGGACTCACCCAGGCTGCTGCCTTCTCCCCAGCCTCTCATCACCAAGAGTTCTTCCCAGTCTACAACCTCCTCCCATTCATCTCTGGGTTAGCTTTCTGAGCCAGGTTGGCTGCCTTTGCTTCTGCCTCCTGAGTATTGGAATATTTTATATAAGCCTTGAAACAAGCCAAGCTAAGACCAGGCATCCATAAGTAAGTCTCTGTGTATTCATTTGGGAGCTGGGTGGTGGGCCCCCAAAGAGAAAAGAGTGAAAAACCAAAAACCCTCAGCTCCCATAAGAATGAGGAGGCAGAAGAGGTCACAAACCAGAAAGTTCTATCCCCTATGTGCAGAGCAGAGCTTTATCAAGTGGTCTAGTGAGTGTGTGAGTGTATGTGGGGGGGGGAGGGTTGGGGAGGAGGGCAGGGACGGCAATGTGCAAGAGGGAGGTGCGGATGCTGCTCCACCAGGGCCACATGTGAAGAGCACAGTGAGCACTGCCCACTGAGAGACCGCAGCTTTGATAAGCCACCTGTGACGACTGACCATGGATGACAGCGGCTGTGTTTTTTCTAGGTACTAGGTCAGCTCCAGGGCTAGTCTGAACAAGAGGCAATCCAGTAACTGCCATGTTACATCATAGCACCAGTCAGCAGCACTCACCAGGCCCTGGAACCTTCCCGAATAGAAACGGGATCAAAAAGAGTATGGGATGTAACTTTTCAAGGCAACAAAGCAGAGGCCTGGGCTGGCCACTGTGACTGAGATGAAGCCCCCGCCATCACAGACCTAAAAGGAGAACACAGGGGCTTCTCCGTTAGCTGCCTGACATGACATAGCACAAGGACCAGGAGCAGGCCCCAAGTCCACCTGAAACCCATCCCTCCACTCCTAGCCCTGAGATCTGAGTCTTAAGGTTGCCCCCATGCCTCAGGTTCTCCATCTGAAAAGCCAGGGTCATAAAGAATGGATAGAGACCAGATCCCTGCCAGGTGCTAGCTGAGGGAACAACTTTCTAGTCAGGCTTTGTCCTGGCATACAACCAATGGCCACCAGGTGGTGTGTGACAATGCAAAGCCAGAGAAGGACTGGACTAGCTCTCTGAGGGAACCTTCTGGTTTGAGACAGTTAATAGTTTTAAGAACTCCAACAAGATGGGACACAGCGGCACATGCCTGTACTTGCCAGCACGTTAGAAAGTGGAATCAGGAGGAACAAGGGTTCAAGTTCTGTCAGCTACACAGTGAACGTGAGACCAACCCAAGCTATATGAGATCTGGTCTTACCACCCTTCTAACCAGAAATTTTGCCTTGCTGAGACAAAATCTGTGGGAAAAGGTCCATGGCTGGACCGCAGGCCACCAGAGAGGAAAGGAGAGGCAGAGGGAAGCTGATCCCTGGGAGACTCAGACACACCACAATGTGCCCCACGTACCATGGAACCACCCTACTCCCACTCCACTGCCCCCCATGGAAGAAAATCCTCAAACAACAGGGAACAAATCAGCTCCGTGTCCTCCAGTGCAGCAAAGCAAGCAGTGCCTTCTAGCGGAAAGGGCTGAGGCAAGAGGGCGTCTTTGAATTTGAGGTAACCTTAAGAGGGTCAGCCAGACTAGCAGCAGTAATAAGGCGAGGTCCATGGGAAACCGTGTCTCAGTAAGGTGAAGAAAGCCCACATGGACCTCTGTCCTCCAAAGCCACGTGGAGCAGGCTTTCTTTGACCACCAGCCCCCAAATGATGACATGGAAACTTATTACTAATTATGAATGCTTGGCCTTAGCTTGTTTCTAGCTAGCTTTTAAGCAAGCAAACAAACCAAAAAACACTTAAATTAGCCAATTTCTATTAAGCGCTGTCCTGAGGCTTATTACCTCATCTACGGACTGTCCATCCTGCTTTCCTGCTTCCCCTGTGTCTGTCTGTTTGGTCCTGGTGGGTTGGCACTCGGCTGGCTCCCTTTTCGTTTTTGCCTGCCAGTCTTGCCTACCCCTCCTCTCTCTAGCTATTGGCTGTTCAGCTTTTTATGAAACCAATCAGGTGCCTTAGGCAGGCAAGGTAAACCAGCAACACATCTTTACATAATTCAACAAATGCAGCAAAAACGAAAGCAACACACCTTTACATAGTTAAACAATTATTCTGCAACACAAAGAAATGTAACACACCTTTACTTGAACTAACATTCTACTCCACAACATGCACACAAATGCACTCACACCTCATATATCTACAGAAGCAGTTAGGTGCCTGTCCCTCCCCACACCTGGTGGTTTGATCACACGCCATAGGTTCAATACTAAGGTCCTGTTCCCAAGACACCACTGACCCAGGCTGTCACCTATGCTTCTGTCTAGGGTCTCTTGAATGGAGATCTGGTCTCGAATTCCAGATTCTGCTGTCCTGGTTGTTGGGATCATGGGTTACCAACACTCTACCCAGTTTTTCCACAGGCTTCTAAACATGTAGGCAAACTCTACTCTGCACTTTCCCTTTCCAAACACAGCAATAAGGTCTTAGGGACATAACAGCAAGTAAAGGCACTTGTTGTAAAGCCACCATAGATCTCATAAGGCAGAGAGAGCTGACTCCCAAAAGCTGCCCTGACTTCCTCATATAAACATGTGCACCCACATAAAATAAAAATAACTTAAAAAAAAAAAAAGGGGGGGTGGCTGCTAGCTATTCAAGTGCCATTTTTCCTGCACTTATCTGAAAAAATACAACCTGCTGTACTGTGGTGATGTGTTCCCCAAAATAACAGTGCTGCCCCTGCCACCATCAGGACCACGCGGAGGCGACCTTGGACACCAGCAGTGCCCCACTGACTTCATGGTTGGCATCCATAACGCACACTGAACACACACACACACACGCACGCACGCACGCACGCACACGCACGCACACGCTGAACACAAGCTCAGCCTGACCTATAAGCTAAGCGGCAAGGGGTGGGAGGGAGTTTTCTGAGGACCTGGAGAAAGCTCGTGCAGCTGGTTTCAGTTCGGGAAGGTGAGGAGGGCCATCACTCATTCCTTTTGCTTCCTCACTTTCTAGCCAGCAGCCACCCAGCTATCACCATATTCTTTCCCACATGTGCACTTACAGTTTCCCATCATGTCTCGAAGTACAGGGGAAAAAAGGCAGAAGAATCAAGGTCAGTGCCAGCTCGGGTCTCAAGCAGAAGCAGTAACAACAGAGGAGGAAGACACTGTAGCAGGCCCAGACTCTCCTGGAGAGGAAGGGCAGAGGCTCTGAGAGGCACGCACTCACCAAATCACCAAACCCTTCCCGAGTGCCCTTCACGCCTGCACTCGCAGGGCCACAGCTTCCCCCTTCCCTGCAGTGGAGACATTCTGTACCTCAGAAGTCAGTCCACAGCTAATTAGCAATTACATCCTTCCTCACTCCCTAAGGCCTCCATCAGCTCAAGTGACAAACAGACACCAAACGCCAAAACCTAACCAGCCCACCTGCTCCCAGGAGCCTATAGCGGAGGGCGTTAGAGGAAGGGTCCTGCTGTGGGTTAGGATGAACTTGAACCCTGGGCTTTAGCAGCAATTTTTACAAGTGCACACCACCCACCTAACTCTCAAGCAGAGTTCTAGAATTATCTTGAGACAAAATGTTGCTACAAGGCACAAAGTGCCCTCACCAATGTCCCTGGTGTCTAGTGCCTGCTCCTACTTACTTGAAACAAGTTTCTCGCTTGCACCGAGAAACTCTTCTATGCCCAACCCATTTTTTTTTTTTTTTTAAATTTTGCTTTGAGATAGGGAAACGTGAAACTCAAAATCCTCCTGTTTTTACCCCCTGCAATCAACTTAACAGGCCTGATGATTATGACCACAATCCAGCACTTGGGAGGCTGACACAGGAGGATTGCCCAGGCTACACAGCAACAGCTTCAAAAAGGAGAGGGCTGGAGCGCTGGCTCAAGAGAGAGGAAGCAGAGAAACAAAGGAAGGGGTCCCACAGTGCCGAGTAGCTTCTGGAGCATCTCCCCAGGGACAGGCCGTCATGAATCCTTCTGTGCTTCTGTGTGCAGTATCACAGACCCCCTGTAAGCCCCTTCCAGCCTGTTTTTCACTCCAGTTACAGTCCAGGGTTGGGATACATTTTATCTATTCAGTTTGACACTCAGGAAATAATTTTTTTCCTCTGTAAACAAACACCATATTCCCGCTAACCGCTTTGGGAAACCACTTGATTCCAGGTACACTTGGGACAGGCTGCTGGCTGGCTGTGTAGCACACGCTATCTCCCCAGGACTAAGAGCTGCACTTGGTAGCCTGCCTGCCACTCTTCTGCTCTAATTAGGGTCTCAGATATACCCAACCCACCACAGGAGGCTCCAGAGCTCCCACCCCACTGCACCACATTAACAAACACAAGCTGGCCCCTCAGTACCCACCACAGCGACAGACCTGTGTGGCACAAAGACAGAAAGGCACAGCCCAGCCTGCACCACCCAGCGTTAAACATGATAAAGGCACTGGATGGCCAAGTCCATGGGTCTTCCCACCCAACTACTTCAAACCTTATGCCGCCCACTGAGTAAGGTTTTCCCCGAGCAAAATAAATCCTTTAGAGCTGACAGCCAACACTAAGAGAGCTAGAGGACAATACACTAGACAAGGTCAAGTTCTGCTTACATTACCAGAAGCCCCAGGAGGTGGTGTCAGGGTTCCCAGAGCATTGTTAGGAAAGGGTCCTTATTAAGGAGAGGGTGGCCTCATGTCACAATGTCATTCTAGTCAAAGGCTGCTCCCTGGAGACTCATCACTACCAGCCTGAGAAACCCATGTCTGGCCACAAAGAGGCAGCCTTTGCAGACACCCTGGAAGTAAGGAAGCCTGTCCTAGATAGAATCTGCATGTAATCGGGACAGGAGGACTGACAAAAGTCAAAGGCCAGCAAGGGCCACACAGCAAGACCCTGTCTCTAAATTAATGGGGCTGGCTTATGGAGAGTTAGCACAGCACTATGCAGCTAGCTCTGCTTGAGTAAGCCCCAAGACCAAAGGCACTGGCAAGCATTTTGTACAGACAAGTTACATGAAGGCTCCTTCTTTAAGACTCAAGGCCCAGGGGGCAAATACAGGACTTCTGTTAGGAAAGCAGTAGTTCAGAGAAAGGGGCTACAGCCTCAAAATGAGGCAGCCACTAGATACTGGTGTGGCCAGGAACCCAATGCCTCGAGAACCTCCAGAACGCTAAAGTGTGTGCTGCCCAAGCCTTAATTAAGTTCCATCTATCGTAAGGCAAGGGGGAACAGACCAGTACAGGTAACACCACAATGCAGCAGCCGGTGCAGGAGCAAGCAGAGTTCAACAGTTGTCCCTGAAGAACTCCCAGACCTGGCCACGTGGCACTGCCCTTTCCCCAGCTGAGCTGGCCTTGGCCTTCCTGCCTTGTTTGCCAGGACACCCACCTCCAACCCCTGCCCCTGGCCTTAGTGACCCAGTTTACCTTGCTCCCTAGCGCTGTGTGGGGATTATGTTGTCACACAGGCAGGGGAGGGGTGAAGCAGTGCTGGGGGCTGGGGGGGGGCTGGGGGAAGGGTTCTGGGGAAGAACGAAGTCCAGACTTTGTTTGTCCTCTATGCACCCTAGGAAATGGTCACGTGCAGACACCCACCTGCCAGGCTGGTCAGAATGTACAAGTACGGTGGGACAGGAAGGGGAGCTACACCAGACTGCGAGCTCCTAGAAAAGAGTTCCCTGGGCTACACCCTTGGTCTACACCCAAGCATTGCAGTGTGTGCTGAAGACTCGTCTCCTCCCTGCACCAGGTGGGCCCTTGTTAGGAAAACGAGTCAGATATGATGCTCACCTTACTCTGCAGACAAAAACCAAATGCAAGCAGGCAGACCAACCCTTGGCCACAAACAGGCCCGGTAAAGCCCAAGCCTTTTCTATCACATAGGGCTGTTCCCTCAATTGGGAAACCAGGGCTTGCTGCAATAATATACAGGACGAGGGAGGCAGCTAGATAAACAAGAACAAAGATACACAGGAAGTATCACATGAACCCTTTCTCTTTGCATCCTAACAAAAAACAAAAACAAAACACACACACACACACACACACACACACACACGCACACACACGCACACACACGCACACAAAAACCAAAAAACAGAGACTGGGTAAAGTTTGTCTCCGCTAGGACAGGCTGGTATGGATAGCATCTAGCAACTGAAGCAAAGAACAAACCTAGATAATGGTCTGGGTATGAGGACTCATGGCATCCTGGCAGGGTGGAGAACCCTGCCCTATGAAGGAGCCGTGTACAATTCTCTTTCCCTTTCCAGACCTCGGTCTTGTCTCCATAAACAAGCTAGGAGCCAGCGGGATGCCAGGCCCCCTTCTTAACACAGAGCCCAGACTCTCAGGGCTCTGCCCAGGGGTGCCCCTCCAAGTCCCCCTCCCCACTGCTGCCCTGGGACCGCCTCTACCCAGGGCTTTGTTACCCAGGAGCTGTTGCCAGGTGCTCTGTGGCCCCCAGAGAAATCCCTCACCCTTTTTCCTACCTATTAAGAGTCAGGGCTGATGCAACTGCCTGTAACCAGCCGCCTCACTCCTCAGCTCAGGCCCCTCCGCACTAGGAAAGAGTTCCAAGCAGCTCCACCCCTGGTCCTGGCTCCCCACAGGACTATCTTTGTTTTGTTTTGTTTTTCGAGGAGAGAGGTGAGGCTGCCATTTAAGTCTGGATAAGGGTCAGGGACAGAGAGAATAACACACATGATGGACACAAGACCACACAGACCCAAGTGTGCTGGACAAGGCTCACGGTGCAAAGAAGTAAGGTGGCAGGCCTCCATGGATGATGACCCACACAACCACCATAGAATGACGGCTGCACACGTGCTGAGAAGGGCATGGCAGCTAAACGTGGAAAGCAGCACCTATCAGCATGGCTGGGTCAAGTCTGGAGGGGGGTGGGCTGCAGTTGGGTGGGACCCAGGGACAGAAAAAGGGCTAGCAGACCCATGGCTGCGACAGATACACCATAGGGGAAACTATGAGCCTGGCACTCCACTCTGGGCTGTCTTTGCAACCTTTCTGATTATTCCAAAAATTTTCTTTAAAATACCAAACTCAGAAGGTGGTGCTGGTTGGTACACCTTTAATTCCAGCACTCAGGAGGCAGAGGCAGTAGGCAGATCTGTTTGAGGCCGGCCTGGTCTACAGACTAAGTTCCAGGACAGCCAGGGCTACACAGAGAAACCCTGTTCCTAAATAAATAAATAAACAAACAAACAAATAAGGAGCTGGAGTTAAGCAGTTAAGAGCACTGGCTGCTGTTCCAGAGGACCCAGGTTCAATTTCTAGCACCCACATGGTGGCTCACAAGTGTCTGTACCTCCAGTTGAAGAGTACCTGATACCTTCACAACAAAGTACATAAAATGAATTTAAGTACATCATTAAAAAATAAATACTGGGGAGGTGGTGGTGCACACCTTTGATCCCAGCACTGGGCAGGCAGAGACAGGAGGATCTCTTTGAGTCTGAGACCAGCCTGGTCTACAAGAGAAAGTTCCAGAACAGCTTCCAAAGCCATAGAGAAACCCTGCCCGGAAAAAGCAAACAAACAAACAAAATCCAATTTGAGGGAAGGAGCACCATGGGCACCGCACCACAGTATACTGTCTCAAAAATAAATCATCTACGGGCAAGGGACCAGGGATGCAGTTTAGGTGGTAGAATGCTTGCCTAGCGTGTATGAGGCCCTTAGGTCAGTCCCAGAATTACCTACAAAAGATATGGTGGTACACATCTGTCATTTCAGCACTTGTGAGGGAAAGGCAAGACTCATTAGTCCAAGTCCATCCTCAGCTACACAGCCAAGTTCAAGGCAAGCCTGAAATGAAGAGACTCAAAAACAAACATACCCACTTCAATCCCTAATACATACCGCAAGCAAAGGAGGAAGCCAGTGGGCGAGCACTTAAGCTCTGAAGGTACGCCAGTGGAGACAGGACACACCCACTTCTTACCAGTTGCATTATGCAGCACCTACTGTGTAAGTGATAGCTTAAGCACACCCCACACAGACCAGAGTTTGAACACAAATCACTTGGCTACAGAACCTGTGCTCATACACTGGCAGAAGACAGAAGAGTGCCCACTCCAAGGGAAGGTGGTCAGCTCCCAAGGACTTCCTTCCAGGAGCTTTCAAAATCAGTTTGCCCCACCTGCTTTGAATATGTCCCTTTTTTCCCTTTTACAATAGTAGGGCTGGAACCCAGGACTCACAACCCCAACCCATTATTTACTTATTTATTTATTTAAAAATCAGGGTCTTGCCAAGTTCCCTAGATAGACATTTTAGTCTAGGCAAGCCTTGACCTCTTTTTTAAATTACACCCTCATTCAGTTACAGGCACGTCACCACTCAAGTGTGGTGGAGGTCTGAACACAACTTTCTAGAGTTGCTTCTCCTGGGGATGTCAAGTCTAGAGACCACCACTCAGCACTCGGGCCCTGACCTTGACTTCCAATACTCCTGTAGGCCTGGCTTTTGAATCTTTTCTTTAAAACATATTGAGGCCAGCCAGGATAACCTTGAACTCATGATCCCTTCTGCTTCCATCTCCCAAATACTGGCATTATAGGTAAGCGCCAACATGTTTCTGTGGTACTGGGACAAAACTGAAGGTTCTTGAGGAAACAGGCAAGCATTCTACTCAGCTCCGCCTCCAACCCTTAATTTGGATCTTGGTTCTGTTTGTCAGCTGCTGACTTCCAGACACATGTCCAGACATGGATGGCCACACGAGGGAACAAGATTTATGCATCAGCCTGGGGAGGGACAATGTCAACGTCCAATTTTAGACTAGACCTGGAGAAAATTATCTAGTGGGGGTCAGCAAGAGAATGAAAGAAGTCAGAGACTGACAAGAGAGTGAAGAGGAGGTTGCAGGGGCTGAGCAGCACCCTGGACAATGAACCTTGGAAGGTGGGCCACACCATGTGATGACGCCGACATGCTGGATGGCTAAGGGTCTGGGTGGAGAGGCTGAAAGAGGTGAAAATAAGCCCAGAGGGTTTTAAATACAAGTAGGTGAAATGACTCGGTGGGCAAAGGCTGTCAAACGTGATGACCGGAGTTCCATCTCTGGGACCCACGTGACCGGGGGGGGGGGGGACCGACTCCTCAAAGTTGTCCTCTAACCGCCACACGCATACCCATAAGTGCGGCGACGAGGACTTCGTGGCCTCCCCTCCGTAGCTGCTCTATGAGTGCGTTTATAAACCTATTTGCCAACATCCTGGGGACATTCCCTTGCGGTTGCCGCTTTGAGCTCGCTGTGCAGCCTAAGCTAGCTTGAAATCGCCAACCCACGAGGGCTCACAGGAGGCCACGTCGGTTGGGGACCGGGGGCAAATTCGGGAAGCGGGGAGACAGAAGGAGATGAGCTGGTTGTGGTGGGGTGGGGGTGGGGTCCGGGCGACATGGCGGGCCCGGGGTCGCCACCGCCCCGTCGGGGCCACGCGGGGGCGGGGCGCGGAGGGATCCGGGAGGCCCGCGCTGCGCCGCCCCAGTATATTTGTCCCCGGCCCCGGGGCCGCCTCATTCTCCGTCTTCTCAGCGCCAGCCCGCCGCCCGCCGCCCGCCGCCCGCCCGCCGCCATGGCCCTGTAGCCGCGACCCCGTCGCGCCCGGCCCGCCTTCCGCGCTCACCGCGCCTGCACTCTCCGCTCCCTCCGTCTCTTCAGCCGAGGCTGCCGCCGCCGTCGCCTCCTCTCCTTCCCGCAGCCATGGAGTGAGTAACCGCTCGCCCCTCCGTCTCCAACCGCCTTTCCCGCCCTTTCACGGAGCTCGCGGGCGTCGCGGACCAGCCTCGTGGGGGAGGGGAGGGGGGCGAGGAGGCCGCGGCGGCGGCCGCGCAGGCGCAGAGGGGGACGCCGCGGCCGGCAGGCCCGCTGAGCATGCGCGCCTGGCTCCAGCGGGGGTGGGGGAGGGGTGGGGGGAGCGCGCTTCCGGTGGGGGCGCCAACTCCCCCGTTGCGCACGCGCCGTAGCCTCCCCGAGGCCCGGTCTAGGAAGGGCAGCCGGTAACCGGCCGGTCATGCGCAGTGGCGGCGTTGACGCGAGGCTGACTCGCAGAAAGGAAGGGTGGGGCCCCGACTCAGCCCAGCCCCCTCCAATCAGGCTCCTGCTGGGCGGGGACTGGCGTAGATTGATTGACGGGGCGCAGGGGTTAGGAGCGCTCTGAAGGAGGTGGAGCTAGCCCGGCGGGGGCGGGGTCTGCGGCCTCGCTGGCTGAGGGCGGGAAGCGAGGGGGACAGGCGGGGGCGGGGCTCCCCCCCTGCAGTCGCTGCGAAAGTCACCTAAAGTTTTCAGCCGCGAGTGGGGCGTGTGCGAGGCTGATGCAGGGCTCAGGCGTGGCAGAATCCCTCTGGGCACCCTGTGGGGTCGGCGGACTCTAAAGGAAGTACTGACGCGCAAGGGGCATGGCCACAAGAAAATAAGTCCCCTGGGTTCCGATGTTTGTGAAGAGCAGTAAGATGAGGTGGGCAGCCGGGGCTGGGGGCGATGCCCCTGCGCAAACGCCAGGCTTCCGTGTCGAGGGAGGAAATGGGGCTTGGCACTTGCCAAGAGTTCTCTTGGGAGTGTGTGGAGCTCTGGAATTTGGGGCAGGAAGTGCGTGCGGGGTCCTGTGGGCCAAGCTTTTAACCCACCCCGCCCGCTCTCGCCCCTCTGCGTCCTCCACAGGTCCTCCGGCGTCGTCCTGGTGCCTGTCTTCACCCAGCTGAACAGTCTCCCAAGCTGCCTCCCAGCTGCTGGTGCAGCCTCCATTGCCATCGGTGCCCTGCGCCTGTGTCACAGCCATGTCACTCCTGGCGACCCTGGGGCTGGAACTGGACAGGGCCCTGCTCCCAGCTAGCGGGCTGGGCTGGCTCGTAGACTATGGGAAGCTCCCCCTGGCCCCTGCCCCCCTGGGCCCCTATGAGGTCCTTGGGGGAGCCCTGGAGGGCGGGCTTCCAGGGGGAGGAGAGCCCCTGGCAGGTAAGAACAGGTAGAGAGCAGAGGTGGGTTGAGGCAGGGAGGGAGGGGGAAAAAAGGGAGAATGTATTCGTTCACAAGACGAGTGCGTAGGGACTGCAGTGCCCAGCACTGTTCTAGGCGTTCAGGGTTCAGAGCAAGGGGTCCCCAAGCTCATGGAACATCAGGAAACACAGGTGGAAAACAGCTGCTAATGAAAGTGATGGCAGGCCTCGTTGGGAAGTCACATGACCTCCAAGTAGACAGCATCTGCTGAGGGCTAGGGGTGAGAGGAGCCACGGTCAGGCCTGGAGTGGTTCCTGCCCTGGGGCAGGCTTCTCTCTTGACTGTAGCAGATGATCGGCCCAGTCTGGGGTTCAGTAACAAGCATGTAGCTGCCCCTGCTGGCACACACCGACCGTTCCCCCTTTCAAAAGGCTCCTCACCTTTTTGAACCGGTGAGTTTCAGGCCAATCTGGGCTTCTCAAAGACAACAACAAGAATGAGTAAAGATGGAATGTGAGAGAAAGAACAAGAAAAATAAAGGAGTAAATGAGGAAAAAAGGTTTAGAGGAACAGTCAACCAGCCCTGCAGGAAAGACGGTGGTTAAGCAGTAGTGGCTGACTTGTTGAGTGGGCCATTAGTTGGCTGACTACGTCACTGAGTGGTTGGCCTATTATTTCATTGGTTATTGGTAAATTGGTTGGTGGGCTGACTGATTTGGTTCATTAAGCTGTCTGTGAATGATTGCCTGATTGGTTGGTTGCCTCATTCACTGTTACTGCATCAGTTTGTTGGTTGTTTGGTGAAGTACGGTTGGCTGACAATGGGTTTGTTCATTGATTAATGAGTTGGTTGGTTGGTTGCTTGTCTGGTTTGTTGTGCGACTGACTGGTCCATTCACTGGGTGGTAGACAGGTTGCTGGGCTGGTAGATTCTATGGCTCGCTCGTTAATCCACCGTGAGTGGCTTGGTGGGTACACTGGTTGGCCTGTTGACCTCTTGCCTGGTTAGTTAGAGGGTGGGAGGGTGCTTCGTTGGTTTCCTCCCTGACTTACTGGTCTGCTGACTGGTCTATAAATTCAGCGGCTGCTGGTCACTTGTAACACTGAGTGAGTGGGACGTGGGTGAGCACCAAAGGGTCAGAGCAGACCTCAGGAGCCTTTTATGTCCCCTCCGTCCTCAGGTGATGGCTTCTCTGATTGGATGACAGAGCGAGTTGACTTCACGGCCCTCCTCCCTCTGGAGGCCCCTCTGCCACCAGGCACCCTCCCCCCACCCTCTCCAGCACCCCCTGACCTGGAAGCCATGGCTTCCCTGCTCAAGAAGGAGCTAGAACAGATGGAGGACTTCTTCCTTGATGCCCCACTCCTCCCACCGCCCTCACCACCCCCAGCAGCACCCTCCCTGCCCCTACCCTTGCCCCTGCCCACCTTTGACCTCCCTCAGCCCCCTGCCCTGGATACCTTGGATCTGCTGGCTGTGTGCTGCCGCAGTGACACTGGACCAGGGGATACGGGCTTGGCAACCCTGCCTGTGCCCCAGCAGCCTCCTCCTCCTCTGGCCCCTCTGCCTTCACCCTCCCGCCCAGCCCCCTATCCTTGTCCCGCCACCACCCGAGGGGACCGCAAGCAGAAGAAGAGAGATCAGAACAAGTCAGCGGCTCTCAGGTACCGCCAGAGGAAGCGGGCAGAGGGCGAGGCCCTGGAGGGCGAGTGCCAGGGGCTAGAGGCCCGGAACCGGGAGCTGAGGGAGAGGGCCGAGTCGGTGGAGCGGGAGATCCAGTACGTGAAGGACCTGCTAATTGAGGTGTACAAGGCGCGAAGCCAGAGGAGCCGCAGCACCTAGGGTACCGATCCAGGCTGCAAGGGGCAGGCGGCCTGTCATCCCGTGCCCCCGCTTCCTCCCACCTTCATTCCACTCCCCATGCTGCCCGTGTCTGGGTCTCCCTGCCCACTGCCCTGGAGGGTTATTTGGTTTAGTCAGTCTCTGTGTCCTTCAGTGCAGCCAAGGCCCTCAGGGAATTTGAGGGCCCAGCCTGCTCCCAGGTTTCTGGAGTCTAAAACAAGTGTGGTTTTGCAGGTAGTCCTAGTTGGGTGTGGGGGCTGCCAGGCTTGGCATAGACGTAAGGCAGGAAGCCACTCAGGGTAACTGCTGATGAGGACCTAGTCAGGGTGGGGGGGCCTTGAGGAGGGGACGTGGGACACAGTGAGAAGTCGGGAAGGGAGCCAAGTCCCCAGAACAGAAGAGGTGCTGCCCACGGGAGGGGAGGGGCTGTAGTTGGTAATTAGGGGTCATTTTAGCCGTGGGAGAGAATCAGTGTTTTGTGAAGGTGTTGGGGAGGGTTACATCTAGTGGGGGCCGATCCTCCAGGGGTTATGGGCACAAATAAAATGCAGAATTTCCTGTGGCCTGTGTGTCATATCTTGGAGAGGGGACACTGGGGAGAGGGAGTCTCAGGGCAGTCCTAAGGACAACTGAGAATGAATGAATGGTGGGCCTGAAGCCCCACAGTATGGCCTCACATACGAGTCAGAAGCTGGCTTCGGGGGCTCGTGACTGCAGCCCAGCGTTCGGGAGGCTGAGGCGCAGGATGAACCCATCTCTAGCAAAACACTGCTCCTCCCGAAGACCTGAGTTCAGTCCCCAGCAGCCACCTGGGTGCTTGGTGGCCTTGCACCTGTCGGGGGTAAAGACTGCTGTCAGTGAAGTCACAATCTAAGGGGATGGAGAGGTCCTGGGAAGTGTGCTAATGGTACTGCGCGGAGGGACCCACTGAGGTCACACATATGGCACTATGAGACACAGGTTGCAGAGATCGGCTCCCCAGAGCAGGGTCTGACCGTGCGTGGTTCACGTTTGCACCTGCAAAATCCAGTCTGCTCGAGGGATCTAGTTCCCTCGGTAACTGGCCAGCCAAGGGTACATTTGGGTCAGTGTGGCTTAGTGGCCATGCTAAGCCACATAGCATCAGTTTGACCTTTTAAAGAGTTACAGACTAGTACTGGGGTCACCACAGGAACACTTGAATCTGTGCAGCACACAGGGCTATGGGTCACCGATGACAGTGGTCCCTGAGTGGAGTCAGGGTCACTGTCGCTGGAGCTCCTACCAGGTTGCCTACACCCTAACCATGCACCCTGCCCTGGTGCTGCTCTGAGGCTCTGAGGGAAAGCCCGCCGTGGCCTGGGCAAGCCCTGTGTGGCTGGGTTCTCAGAGTCTGGGCTCAGTCTGAAGCAGGTGACTCATTTATGGGATGTTCGGTTCTGTGTGTGCAAGGAAGGGGGGGGGAGTAGAGAGAGCCTGAGGACCAATGACAGACCAGTGTGGGCCCTGGTGGGGCTCTCTGGCCTGCGTGGCCTCAGCCCAGGGAATGTGAAGAATGCAGGGATAATCCTGGTAGCACGGTTAGGACTGTGTTCCGTGTGCTCCTAAAACAAAAGTCAGGTGTATGCCAGGCGTGGGTGTTCGCTCATGCCTGTCTGACACCCAGCTACAAGGTGGCTTCCTCCCTACAGACAGAACTGAGCAAAGGGCCCTTTTATTGTTAACAATTCACACCTTTAGCAAGTCAATCTGTATACCAAAGTCTTTGATCTTCACCCCCCTGCCGCCCCCAAGGCCAATGCCAAGTGCATTCTCAGTTCTGAGTACCACAGTGTCCTGGGTTTTTCTAAAACTTCCGTTCACCTGGGCTTTGATACCTACGGAAACTGAGATGAGGCTTCAGTCGGTTCGGGGGACCAGAGGTAGCACTCACAAAAAAGCAGATGGAGAGCTAGGTGCTAAAACATGCCAGGTGTCGCCTGGCATAGCCCTGCGGTTTCTCCCATTAGAGCCCTCTTAGGAGGGCTGTGGCGATGGCTCACTGGGAATGGTTTGCCAAGCAAGGCACAAGACTCTGGGTTCTAACCCTAAGCCTGCATGCACCTGTAATCTCAACAGAATGTATCTTCAGTTGTAAATTGAATTTGACCTTTCAAAAAAAAAAAAAAAAAAAAAAAAGATTCCATGGCATGACAAGTCCGATCTCCTCAGTGGGTGACCTGCGTGGCTGATAGGTGCTGGGCTCCTTACCCTGCAAAAATGCCCTAGAGAAGAGCCCTCATGACAGCTGTCTCCTGGAAAAGGATGGGGACTGACGCCCCTGCCCCCTCAACACCCACACCCACAAAAGGGCAGAGCGCCAACAGAAGCTGGTGGAGAGCGTTGTGCGAGCCAGGAAACTCTCAAAGGGACATTAGCACCTTCCTGCTGTTTGGGACCCAAGGTGGGCACCGGACCAGAGTGGCTCTAACCCTCTCTCTGGTCTGAGGCTGAGTGTCAGCCTGCCTTGCCTTGTGTGGTCATCTCCCTGAGCTGTGTAGGATTCTGTAGGCAGGCAAAGAGGAACCAAAGAGTTCACACTGGCTGACCCCATGTCATTAGGGCATCTCTGCAGAGCAGTGGGTTTGTGAGGTCCCTTATACCCCACAATGTGCAGGGCCGTGCTGGCGCACACCTTTAATAACAGCACTCAGGAGGCAGAGGCAGGCGGATCTCTGAGTTCAAGGCCAGCTTGGTCTACAGGAGCTAGTTCCAGGACAGCTCCAAAGCTTCACAGAGAAACCCGGTCTCAAAAAACAAAAAACCCTCAGTCCATGGGATGGTATGGGGTTGCAGGCCCCCAGCATGGGGGGGGATGTCAGACAGCTGCAAAAGCTCTGGAGGACAGGCCAAGACCCAGAGGGGACTCTGTGTGACCCTCTGAGACATCCGCTGCCACTTGGAGCTGCTGAGGCACTGTAGGCCCCTCCCAGCGCCTTCTGCATTCTTGGGACAGAATGCTGGTAATTGTACTGTGTTGCTCTCGGGAGTCAGAGACTGCTGTCTGCTGTCCCTTTCCTGGTGTCTGAGATGTCTGGGGAGCGCTGTTCGCATGGAGGTCCCTGAGAAGATGGGAATGGAGTTTAGTCTTTTGAATTTCCTTGTCTAGCTTTTCTTCTAGCCACGAACACCATGACTGTAGTCAGATTTTTCTGTCCCTCCTGCCAGCTCCCAAATCATGACACAGATACTTATGAATTATGAAAGCTCAGCTGGTAGCTTAGGCTTGTTTCTAGCTCTTATAACTTAATTTAGCCCATTTCATTAACTGACTTTCAGCCGTGTGGCTTGATTACCTTTATCTGTACTGCCTATGCTTTCCCGCTCACACTGTCTCTGGCTGGCAATTCCCAGCATCCTCTCTGTCCTGAAAGTCCTGCCTAGCTATTGGCTGTTCGGGTTGTCATTAAGCTAATCTGAGTGACCAATCTTCACAGTGTACAAAAATGTTATTCCACAACACATCACCAAAAGGAAGTTGGAGAGGGAAGGGTTTATTTGTCCAACACTTCCACATCATAGCCCATCACTAAAGGAGGCCAGGATCCTGGAGGCAGGAGCTGATGCAGAGGCCACTGAGGGTTGCTGATAACTGGCTTGCTCAGTCTGCTTTCTTATAGAACCAAGGACCACGCCAGGGATAGCACCACCCACAATGGGCTGGGTCGTTCCCCATTAATCAGTAATTAAAAAATACCCTGCAGGCATTTCCTCAGTTGAGGGCTCCCTTCTCTCCAGTGACTCTAGTGTGTGTCAAGTTGACATAAAATGAGCCAGCACAACTAACCTCTAACTTGACACATAAACCCTACTGTTAAGCCACATCCTTTACTTTCTTTAGTTCTTTGTTTGGTTTTGGTTTTTGGTTGTTTTGTTTGTTTTTTTTGGAGCCTGTCCTGGAACTCGCTCTTGTAGACCAGGCCAGTCTTGAACTCACAGAGATCTGCCTGCCTCTGCCTCCCAAGTGCTGGGATTAAATGCATGCACCACCTCCACCTAGCTGGTTGTTTAGTTTTTTGAGCAGGGTTTCTCTGTGTA
Organism: Cricetiscus sungorus; assembly: GCA_030556225.1. NCBI lineage: Eukaryota > Metazoa > Chordata > Mammalia > Rodentia > Cricetidae > Cricetiscus > Cricetiscus sungorus. The sequence continues at coordinate 2,004,845 of JANBXA010000732.1, forward strand.
GCTTTGGAGCCTGTCCTGGAACTTGCTCTGTAGACCAGGCTGTCCTCGAACTCACAGAGATTCACCTGCCTCTGCCTCCCGAGTGCTGGGACTAAAGAGTGCTGCCACCACCATCTGGCAACCTTCCCTTTCTTATTCATTCCCAAGATCTCACATTAATAGGAATATCACAATATAAAAACTCCAAATTAGGCTTTTAATTCCAGCATTCAGGAGGCAAAGGTAAATCTCTTGAGTTGGAGGCCAGCCTGGCCTACAGTTTTAGAACAGCCAGGGATACACAGAGAAACCCTGTCTCAGAAAGCCAAAAAGAAAAAAGAAGTTTAAAGTTTTTCGATTGCTGTCACTCAACAGGGAGGAGCATGGTACAGTCACAATTCAATCAAAATCAAACTCCCAACTGCAAATAAAACGATGTCCGGCGTCTGAGACCCATCCACGATCTTCTGGGGTCCTGTAACGGACGATGTCCGGCGTCTGAGACCCATCCACGCTCTTCTGGGGTCCTGTAACGGACGATGTCCGGCGTCTGAGACCCATCCACGCTCTTCTGGGGTCCTGTAACCGGCTTGGGCCGCGTCTCCAGCTCAGCCCTCTGCAGCACACACAGCTCATTCCAGGCTTCACTCCGCCGCTGCTGATGTTCTGGGGGTTACCCCATGGAACAGGCATCTCCAAAACTCGGGTCTTCTGCAATGGGCCACACTTTCACCAATAGCTCTTTTGGGCACTCTTCATGGTACAAAGCCCCAACTTTTCCCATGGCCCCTTCTGTCCTACTACTCTGGCTACGTCTTCACTGTGAGAGCTTCTTACCTGCTGTCCACAACCACTTCATGCCTTTAAAAGGTGCAGATTAAGAGAGATCAATTACATATTCTTAGTGATTTTCAAAAATTACTGGGTTATATTAATAGGCTGGGTCCTACCATTGGATCATCTACTCAAGAATTGAATAATTTGTTTCAAATTTTACAAGGTAACTCAGATTTAAGCAACCCAAGACATTTAACAGCTGGTGTTTAAAGGGAATTAGCCCAAGTAGAACAAAAATTACAAAATGCCCATATGGATGAATTGGGTCTCACAACTAAATATGTTTTAATAATTTTACCTCCCAATCATTTCCCTACAGAGGTAAGATAATATTTTGGAATGGATTTTCCTAGCTCACAAACAATAAAAATTAAAGGCCTAAAAAACAAAAACAAAAAACCAAGCTGGGCCGTGGTAGCACATGCTTTTGATCCCAACACTCGGGAGGCAGAGGCAGGAGGATTTCTGTGAGTTCGAGGCCAACCTGGTCTACAGAGTGAGTTCAGGACAGGCTCCAAAGCTACACAGAGAAACCTTGTCTCAAAAAAACAAAACAAATTTGTGTGACAAAGATGAGGTGATAATCCAAATGACTCAGAAACCTCTGAATGCTACAAATCTGTTCCTTGCTCTGTTTTTGTGGTAATTATACAGGTACCAGGGGCAAACTATACAAACTGGGCTTTATCCCCAACCCTCCAGTTAACCTAGCAGAAAGCTGGCAAATGTGGATCTTCCTGTAGTGGTTAATGAATCTTCCTGGCTCCCTGGCCCTTATGACAACAGGGCTCCTGCTCAGCCAACAGAGGAGGGTACAGTAATTGAGATTTACACTGTGGGAGTTCAAGGAATCCCGATTTGCATGGGAAATGAAACTCAGGGCCTTAAAATAACTCTCAAGCACGGCTATCCATAGTCAACACTGCCCTAAATTATCGGAACAAGTTTTATCTGCTTCATGCGTCTGGATTAGAGGACAGGAGATTAATGCTACCAGTTCCATCAGTCTACTGCTCTGTGAGATGTGGGTTACCAACATCTGGGTAGAGGGTGTGCAGACCATAAGCCATCACCTCCTGGATGGGGGCTGCCCTGACAGGCACAGGCCTGAGTTTCCACACTTCAGGGATGGCCAGGGATGTGGCTGACGTTTCGTGCTCTCCCCCTTTCCATGCTGAAGTCTGGGCTCCTCGTAGATGTGTCAGAGTGGGCAGCCTTTGAGAGGTGTAAGGTGATGGGTGTGGAGCCCTCTACACAGCACAGAAGCCTCAAGAACGCTGCCCTCATCCCAGCACTTGGGAAGCTGAAGCATAAGGACAGCAAGTTTGAGGCCAGTCTGGATTAAATAGTAAGACCCCGTTTGAAACCACCCCAAATCAAAGATGGTCCTGTGAGCTTCCTGCCCCGGCCATCCATCCCACACAGGCACAGCAAGCTGGCGCTTCTGGAATAGGACAGGGAGGGCCCTTTTGCCTTGACTTTGGCTGTCACCTGTCCTGCCCTGTCTTGGGAGCAGGCAGGCGGGACACATGGGCTGTTGTAGTTCGCATCACCTTGCTGTGAAAAACAGCAGAAGTGGAAGAAATCCGGGGAGGAAAGGGTGTGTTTGGCTTACTCACCCTTTTAATTAGTCTGTCACTGGAGGAAGCCAAGGCGGAGTCTGGAGGCAGGAACTGAAGCAGGACCAAGGAGGGACGCAGTGGCTCCTCAGGCTCACATTCCCAGTCGCCTTCCGGCTCCCAGGACCGCCTCTCCATGGACAGCAGCACGCACAGTGGGCTGAGCCTCCCTACCACTCACATCCCCCTTCGTAGACATCTGTAGGTTCGTGTCAGGTTGA
>JANBXA010000732.1:2012500-2262500 GCA_030556225.1 Cricetiscus sungorus
GCTGAGCCGGGGCCTGGAGCACCGAGTCCTCTCATGGTCCAGCCCTGTGGGCTCCGAACCCTGGGCCTGGAGCTGCCCTTGGTGAAAGCTGGGGCTCAGGGCGGTACACCTGCCAAGCAGAGAACAGGCTGGGCTTCCAGCAACATACCCTGGAGGTCTGTGCTGTGTGAGTGTGACCTGAAGAGGGCCATGTGTGGGAGTGTAGCGCAAATAATAAGAGAGACAGATCCTTGGGTTCAAGCTCTGAAGACCAGAGAAGCAGATCTCACCTCCACCCAGCTGAAATGGCAATCGTGTCCCCACGAGTCCTCAGCCTCCTCAGCCTCGTTTGCCTCTCTAGTCACTTTTCAGTGAGGGCAACTGTGCTCCCTTCCCACATACACTGAGGCCTCTGGCTGGTGCTGAACAAACCTGACCTTGTCATTCCGAGTGACGACCTGCAGGGGGCTTGCTGCCAACTGACTGGCACCAGGAATAAAATGCCCCTGACGCAGAGCTTGTCCAAAAGGTGAGTAAGGACCCTGCTGCTCACCAACTCATGCCAAGCCACCAACCCTGGAGGGGCACAGTAATGTCCCTCAAGATGATGTAGAGATTCAAGATGCTTCTGAGAGAATTTCCCCCTGCTTCCTACAGACACTGTACCAGCTCAGTGGCTGGAGACCTCCCATGCCCAGCTCCTCCTTACTGACCACCCTGCTTGCAAAGCCTCCCAGGCCTGTGCACCAGTGCCTAGGCCATACCCCACCCACATCCAACTCCCTTTCACCTCCATACTCCCTTTTGGCACCCAAACTTCTCTTCTCCGTCTCTTTATTTGGCAGCACGTGGAGCCAAGAGCTCCCCAGTGTCTCCAAAGTATTCCTGCAAAACTTGGGCGGGGACCCCTACAGTCACCATCCAATCTGAGCCCGCCCCAGCCACATCTGTCACTCAGACCCTAAGCATGGAGCCTGTTGTCCTGACAGCCCGAGGGACCTGCACTTGAACCTTGGCCTTGTGGGCCCAGACGTGTGCTTTGCAGCTAGGGCCTAAGCCTGTTTCTCTACCTGCTGAGTGAGGACCCTAGTGTCTGGTCTCCCTGCTGCACTTGTGTGAAGATTTCTGGCCTTCAGTGGCAGAGCCCAACATTATCATCATACACAAATGAGTGAATGAGGGCCCGCTAGTACATGTGGAACAAATCCATGAAAGATGGAACGCCCAACGTCCACGCCTGTCTACGTGATTCTTTGCTCTCTGAAAGCTTCCACTATTCTAGGTTGACCCCGTCTTTCCCCATCTTAGAGAGTCCCCGATGCATCAGACAGCACAGAAGACCACTTGCCCTCCGACACGCTCACACCCACACCAGGGAGGAGCCTCTCTTCAGAGCTCAGACACCCCAGCGCCTTAGGACCATGACAGCCAACGCCACAGAGTCCTCGGGTCAAGATGTCAAAGTGATGATGACAGCTGTGGCTAGGCTCTCAGCTTCCTGATCCTGATGCCATGTCTGCAGCTTGCTGCCACGCTGTCCCCACCACTGTGGACTCAAACTCTCTAAACCATTAATGCAAATAAACTCATCCATAAATTGTCCTCGTCATGTGTGGGAGGCACAGAGGTCACTGGGCTCACAGATTAGCCCTAAGAGAACCAGAAATGTTAAACATAGAGGGTGTCCCTTAAAGGAAGTGATGTGTAATCTGTTACCTGCCCAGAAGGCTGGGAGCAGACGTAGTTAATAGCATGGTGACCTTTGTGCTATCTCTGTGGCTGAGACCTCCCTGAATCCTCCCCCAGACCTTTATCCATGTCAATTAGAGAAGGTGTCACATGCAGCCAATCTATAGAACCAAAGAATTTTGATGTAGTCATGTCTTAAGCATTATTGTGCATAATGAGTTAATTATTGCCAGGAAAATGTTCACCAAATTGTGCTGGGCTTAAATATTCCTAAAATAAACTACTCAGGGTCAGACTTCCAAAGTTCGAACCAACACTGGCTACTGACTCTTGCTGCACCAAACTGCCTTCTTGCCTCCTGTGGGCCATTACTCTGCTGGCCATGGTAGTTGCAGAGACTCCAGTAACCGTAGTGTTTTATCGCAGCAACTGAAGCGTTAACTAAAACAATGTGTGTCTGTGCACTGTGGGTGCAGGTGCGCATGGACACCAGAAGAGGGCATCAGATCTCCTGGAGTTGGAGTACAGACAGCTAGCTGCCAGGCACCGGACCAGTTGCTCGTCAACTGAACTTGCAAAAGCAGCATACACTCTCAAATGCTGGGTCCCTCTGTCCTTGAAGTAAGGATTTTGAAAAAGTCTTGGGAGGCTGCTCAGGAGGCAGTCCCAGGACAGCCAATGCCGCACACATGCAGACAAAGAGAACCAACCTCGTGCCAGGTGTGGGGCCACCTTTCATCCCAGCACTCAGGAGGCAGCCTGGTCGACAGTGAGTTCCAGTTCAGCCAGCAATACATAGTGAGACCCTGTCTCACTCCTCCCAAGCAAGCAAGCAAACAAACAAAATAACAAAACTGCATACTGAATAGAACACAGACGCCCCCCCAGGGCACTATTAAAAAAATCAGACTCCTGGATCCAAAACTACACAAAAATCAAAAAAACCAACCACCCAACCAACCAAACCCATGAGATTCCAGCTCTCCTCACTTAGAATGATTATCCAGAAAACACAGCACAGCTGAGCAAAGCACTCCAGGCCAGCGAAGATGTAAAGAAAATGATACTTTCATCTACTGAGGGTGGAAATGTAAAGTTGGGAATCAACTATGCAAACAAAAACAAGAGTAACAAACCCTGCACACTGAAGGAAAAGTCATCATGCCAGGAGGTCCCCAGGTCCATGTTTATTCAGGCAATGGAGGCACACATTTAATCCCAGCACTCGGGAGGCAGGCGGATCTTAGTCCAAGGCCAGCCTGGTCTACAGGGCGAGTTCCAGGACTGCCAGGATTGGGGGGCGGGGAGGGGAACACACACACACACACACACACACACACACACACACACGAATATTATTCAGCCATCAAGAAGAATGAAATAAAAGTTTCACTGCAGGAAAACACTTGGAGCAGAAAGATACCATGCTAAGAAAAATAAGCCAGAGAGACAGATATGTACATTCTCTCAAGTGATGGACTGTTAGGTGTTAGAACAAGACTCAAGGGAGGGGAAGGGAAGAGTGAGGGTAGCAGAAGGGGCCTGATGAATGCACAGCAGGTGTATGGAGATGTCACATTAGGTGGTGATGGTTTATCCTAAGTCAAAAGCAGCGCCTACCTCATGCTCTTCTGTCCTCTCTCCATTTTCCGCTTTTCTAACTTTAGTGCTGGGGAAGGGACCCAGGGCTCCACACGTTAGGCCAGTGTTCTGCTCTGAGCTACACCCCCAGCTTTTCTTTCTTCTTTAAACTTTTCTCTACCTCCTGCGTCTTACGGAGTCTCTCTCAACAGTTCAAGTCTTTCCTGCAGTTCAGGTCTGCAGGAAACTGCTACACAATGAGCAGGCCCACCCAATGCCGGTGGCAGCACAAAGGCGGGGTCCAGGAGGAAACAGGGAAAGCTGGCAGGGTATGAGACCCCTCTCGGTGCCTCTCAGCCTACCTTGTTTCCTGTTTCCTGCACAGGACAGACTGAGCTCCCTGCATCTTTCAGTCCTCTGCATCAGCTGTTCAGCAACAGTGGACAGTGTTGGAAAGCAACTGATTCAGTACGCATTCTCTCCAACATGCTCCTGCCATTGTGATGACAACTGATTCAGCACGCATTCTCTCTCCAACATGCTCCTGCCATTGTGATGACAACTGATTCAGCACATTCTCTCTCCAACATGCTCCTGCCATTGTGATGACAACTGATTCAGCACGCACTCTCTCCAACATGCTCCTGCCATTGTGATGACAACTGATTCAGCACACACTCTCTCCAACATGCTCCTGCCATTGTGATGACAACCGATTCAGCACGCACTCTCTCCAACATGCTCCTGCCATTGTGATGACAACTGATTCAGCACATACTCTCTCCAACATGCTCCTGCCATTGTGATGACTCCCCAGGGAGGGGCTGCAGCCCGGCTCGATGGTCCAGCCCTGCTTAGAACCCCCAGGGAAGAGAATGTGTTAGGGCCTGAGGAGAAAGCTCAGATGTTGAGAGTGCTTACTGCTCTTATAGAGCTGGGCTCCTCACAACTGCCTGGAACGCTAACTACAGAGGATCTATCTCTCTGCTGGCATATGCATTCACAAACACATACCCATATCAACACACATATCCCTAATGAAACAAATCTGAAACATTAATGGTGGGATGGCGAATGTACAGGTGCAGGGTTGCTGAGGGTGAGTAGTGTGGGAGGCGATTAGAGACTGGTAGGGTCAGGTGGTGGCGCACACCTTTAATCCAAGCATTCAGGGGGCAGAGGCAGGTGATTTCTGTGAGTCTGAGGCCTTCTGATCTATAAGTGAGTTCCAGAACAGCCAGAGCTATACAGAGAAACCCTGTCTGGTAGGACAGAATGCCAGGCAGATGGATAGAGGCGGGTAGCTGAAGAATGGCAGCACACAGGGATGCATGAATGGCTGGGTAGTGTGACCCTGGCTGGGTAGAGTGACACTGGCTGGGTAGAGTGACCCTGGCTGGCCTCACAGGGGCAGGGATGAGCAAGTGGGCAGACTGACATTTTCCTGCTGCGCTAAGGCTGCTCTCAGCCGCTTGGGCTTCCTGTGTGCACGATCACTCAGACCAGCGGGGTGGACATTAGATTCCCCACAACTGTGAGCACTGGACTCTGCAGGCATTGATTAGAAACAGTTTATTATGGAATCAGGAATGCCCAAGGAGGGAGGGCCCTGGGGAGTGGCCACTGCTGCCACCAGCATCCAGGCACCTGCACAGACAACTGTGCAGAGATGAGGGACCTTCACATTGTGGGAGATGACTCGGGCTCCCCGCCGCTGAGAGGGCGGATTCTTCCGCCCCGAGGGAGCAGTGGAAGCGAGCGTTCAGGGAGACTTTCAGGACTGTGAGTCCACACGGGCCTTGAGTCACTCCTCCACCGTCCAGTTCAGAGTCAGAGGCCTGGAAAATAAACATGGCTGCAAGGAACTTTCGGGTTCTAAGCCCTCCTTCCTGCCACTTCTGGGAGGTACACCAGCAACACACAGCCTTGAGGACTTGCTGTGGAGGCAAGGGGTCTGACACAAAGGGAACCGTGTTGATGAAAGGCAGAGCTGGGCAGGCAGATGATGCCAGGTGAATGTGACTGGCATCAAGGGATCTCAGGATGGTGAGGGAGCTCTGGGTTCTGTCCCTGCATGCCCAAACTGGGCATGGAGACACCACTGGTCCCAGCACTCTGGAGGTAGGGCAAGAGGGCCAGGAGCTCAAGGTCAGTCTCAGCTACAGAGCTGAGACCAGCCCGAGTTTCATGAGACTCTCAAACACACAAACAGCAGAAGTGCGACAGGCATACAGCACCACACCAGGTCACACAGGCCACCCAGCTGAGTCCCAGCTGTCTGGCTTCCTCTTGACTAATTTCAGGAGCCATGGGGAAGCCAATGGTCTTCCGGTTGCTGGCCTGGGGGTACCCAGTCCCTCACAGGCCTGGCTGGCGGCGAGGGCTAAGACGGAAACTTCCTCACCTGGATTCCACCTAAGGCACCATCTGGAGGTCCAGGGGGTCATAGGGTGACACCCGCAGATCCTTCAGCAAGACTTGTAGATTGTTCCTCAGCATGGCATAAGGCGGCTTCGCCTCGTAATTGAGGGCCATCACCACCTTCAGGTACTCCTGTAGGGTCTCTGTGGTCAAGACACCCAGAAGCACAGCAGAGGGCTTAGAGGCGGCACCCGCAGCGCCCTGAGCTCAGTGCCACTTGAAGTCTATGCCTGTTGTCCGTGCGTGGGAAGCATCAGTGGAATGGTAACGCCACAGCGCTCAGCAGCCAGTGCCAGCAGCAGTCACGTGGGGCCAGCCACCCACCATCCATCCCCACCCTGTATTACTTCACAACAGATCCCTGTGAGGACTGCACAGAGAAACCCTCAAAACAACAAAACCAAACAAACAAAGCATCTACTTAGGTCACTACTAAAGTGACAGCCACCGACACACATGCTCAGCATACAAGCACTGACAAAGGCTGCTCTGGAGAGCCGAACTGCGGAAAGGGGGTGACAGGACCCTCGCTGTTTATGATACGCAATTCTCTTTGGCTTAAATGTTAATTTTGAGGTGGGGTACTGGGACCTCACACTTGCTTTTGAAGCACCCTACTATTTGGTACACACAGTCCTCATCGTGCTACCTCACAATATTTAAAGACTTATCTATGGTTTATGGGTGTTTATGCACACCTTCTGTGTTCACTGCTCATGGAGGCCAGAAGAGGGCACAGACCACTGAGCTGGAGTTACAGATGGTTGTAGGCTGCTGAGAACAGCACTGAGCAGTAAGCACGTTGTTGTTGTTGTTTGTATGTGTGTGTGTATGTGAGACAGGGTTTCTCTGTGTAGCCCTCAATGCCCTGGAACTCACTCTGTGGACCAGGCTGGCCTTGAACTCACTGAGATCCTCCCGCCTCTGCCTCCCAAGTGCTGGGATTAAAGGTGTGCACCACCACCACCTGGCATAATTCAGTTTTAAAGTCAAAGATAACACGGCCGATAAACTCAGTTTGTTAGAGTCAAAAATAATTATGTCAAAATAATAAAGTCAAAAAATAATAAAGTCAAAAATATTATGCACTTTTCAATTCCAAAATCCACAACCAAATCCTACAAATGGCTTGAGCACATACACCTTCGGTCTCAGCATTTGAGGCAGGTGGATACAAATCAGGCCCTGTCTCAAATGACAAAATCCTACAAGTATTAATGTAAGGAACCTCCACATCTGTCTCAAACAAGGAAAATAAGGAACCCAACCTTGGTAATGTAAATCTATTAAAAAATTACAGGGCCTGCTGAGCAGTGGTGGCACACATCTTTAATTCCAGCACTCAGGAGGCAGAGGCAGTGGATCTCTGTGAGTTCAAGGCCAGCCTGCTCTACAGAGCTGGTTCCAGGACAGCCAGGACCACACAGAGAAACCCTGTCTCAAAAAACAAACAAAACAAAAATTACAGAGCCACCTATATGGCTCAGTGGGTAAAGGCATTGCCAGCAAGACTGACAGCCCGAGTCTGATCCTCAGAATCCACAGCATCCTCAGCAAAGAGAGCCCTGCAGTTCTTACCTCCACACTCATGCTGTGACACACACACATGCACGAGAGCACACACACAGGTAACAGCACACAAATGCAAGCATGCACACGTGCACTCCCACTCATGAGCACACACACGCGCACACACACACACACACACACACACACAAAACAGAAGTAGAAATAAATACAATTCTAAAAAAGGTTTGTGCATCCAGGCATGGTGTTTGCCTGTGATCCCAGCACTTGGGAGGTGGAGGAAGGAGGACCAGGGTTTTACGGCCAGCCTGGGGTACACAGTGAGTTTAAGGCCAATCCAGGTTGGTATAGGAGACCCTGTATCAAATTAAATTTTTAAAAATGTATAAAGTTCAATTAAAAGTAAAGGAAAACAGACTTCTGTGTTAAAGTTGGGGATGTGGCCGGTGGTGAGGGCTTGCCTGGCACGCAGCAGTCCTGGGTTCCACTCCCAGCTCCAAAGCAACCCAAGACTCATGCGTGCGTTTTCAGCTACTGTCGGGGCCATACATTCGCACGGTTTTTGTCTGTTTCCTACAAGAGGCACACACAGGACACATGCGACTGGGAAAACTCCAAGAGGAGCAGGGCGGCCTGCCTGCACCCCTGTAGGACACACCTGACACCCTGCTCCGGTGGCAACACAGTCCCGCGAAGAGGTCAGGGTTGTGCAGATACCTTCAGGGGAGAAGCACACGGGAAAGGAGAGATGTTCAGATGACATGTATGGACATATATGCAGGCACATGCTCATGCAGGCACACTCAAACACACCCAAGGCCTACACTCCTCAAGTGTGGGATTCATGTCTCATCAGATTTGCTGTGAGAACTCAATTAACGGACCCAGAACTGGCTGCTCTGGATGGCACTGCTGAGTGTGGGAACCAAGGGTCAAGTTCCCAAAGCCTCTGCTCAGCAGTTTCACCGACCAGTTAACATGCAACCTCCACAGCATTATTATAGTTTCGGGGGTTTTTGTGGCACGGTGTCATGTGACCTAGGCTGGCCTCTAATTGGCTCTTTGGTTGACAATGACCTTGAACCCTCCTGCCTCTACCTCCTCAATGTTGGGGTTACAGGTGTACGCTAACCCTGGCTCATGTGGTAGTAGGCTGTACTGACTGGGCTACACCCAGGCCCAGCAATCTGCACGCTGTGTGTGAGCTCACTCCTGAACACCTGAACACACAATTCCACAAGACCGGGCTAGTTATTATAGATTCCTTCAGCAGAAATTCACAATATAAAATGTTCTAACATGCAAGGATGGACCACACACACACACACAACACAACACACACACACACACACACACACACACACACACACACACACACACACAGAAACACACAAACACATGCGCATGCACACATGCATGCACGCACGCACGCACACCACTTAGGAAAGACAGAGCGCTTCTGGACCCTCCCCAAGCCCCTAGTTCTCCAGTCTGGACGCCAGGCTAGCTTCCACCAGTCATCTTTCCTCCCCTGCTCCCAGCCAACCGTTCTCAAACCCCACTCTCCTGTTTCTTACTTAGTTCCTACTAAGTTCCTGTCCTGGCTGGCCCTCCTCAGGCCTCCTGCTGTGACTCTGTAAGGGCCCATGGTCTCTCTCTGGCCGGCCCAGTCCTACTCTCCCAGTGTGGGGTTGACATTCAGGGACATAACGTCCAGCAGCAGCCCCTGTGGCCTGGCTCCATCTTATCCTTCCCTGCCCCACACTTGTAGACCCACAGCTCACGGCCACTCTCTGCTTTCTGCAGCCTGGGAAGAGCGTGTCTCTGTTCCTTGATTGTTCCAGTCCACCCCTCTCCCGTGCTCTGGCTGCTCCTTGCTACATGACCTGTGTGCACACTCAGGCCTAGGGTGGGCACTCATTATTCCTTACTGCTTATGACAGCACTGTATCCTGGGCACCCACAATGCGCATTCTTTGCCGCCAGGTGTGGGAACAGAATGTGCACATAAGGAAGCTAGGAGGAAGAGCGAGGCTGAGCTGGATGGCAGAGGCTCCCCCGAGGCCTGAGCTGGACGGCAGAGGCTCCCACCCGAGACCTGAGCTGGACGGCAGAGGCTCCCACCCGAGACCTGTGCTGGACAGCAGAGGCTCCCACCCGAGACGTGTGCTGGAGGGCAGAGGCTCCCCACCCGAGGCCTGAGCCAGCCTGCCGGGTTGAGCTGCAGGGTTGTCCCTGGTGCAAGCCACACAGCATCTCACTAACTTGCACTCCTGATCTTTTAGCCTTTGCGTCACCTACTCACTCCGCAGGGCTTCATTTCTACCGCTGCAGAAACAGCCCCGCATGCTGTGGCTGGGACAGGAGACTAGGTAGCAGGACCCGTGGGGGGACAATAGCCAAGTATATCAAAGTACCCCAAGATCAGGAAGCAGAGCAGCCCGGTGGGTGTTCCCCTGGGGTGCTCCCTCTTTTCTCAGAGAACTCATCCTCCCAGGGCTCCCGGTAACACTCCTGGAGACTTAGCCACCCGTGAAGCCTATCCTCGACGGTCGGGGCCTCCATGCAGTCTGTACAGATTCAGGCCCTTCGGGGTACCCCAGAGCTGGAGTCTGCTGTCCAGCCAAGGGCACACTTCCTCACAGTACAGCAGACCCTAAGACCAACATCTAACTGTCCTTGGTGCTGAAGGCACAGCAGAGCGACTCCTTTCAGCCATTTTTGTCCTGGGTGTCACAAAGCGCCCAGTCAGCGTTTCCACCGCTATCCTCGGTGCTGAACGACAGACCGGGGTACTAACTTGCGCCTATCCTTGGTGCTGAACCCCAGTACACTGCCTCTCTCGGCCCTTACCGCCTAAAGAACAGCTGTTGGGACCTGAAGACTCAGGTGCTGAGACCAGGGCCCTAAGCCTGGGGTATGGAGGCAGGTGGCCAGGGGTGCAGCCTGGGAATGAGTGTGGTGCCTTCAATGCCACGAGAGTGAGCCCTGTACAGAGCACAGGCACCTCCTACCTTTCACAGCTTGTTGCTCAGGTCTAATTACGTAGCAGAGTGTGGCGGGAGAGCCCTGGGGCTCACACAAGTCAAGGTACTCACCCTCACCCAGAACAGTAGAGCGAGAAGCCAACCCTGGTGGCATGGCCACAGAGCCCACGCTCTCTTCTGCCGGAATACACCGCAGAGGGCTATGGCTGTGGGTGGCCGCCTTCCCATCCCTGAGTTCCTCCCCTACCTGAGCCCTAGCCCTGGGTGCTACAGACCCTTACACTCACATCTGCTTCTGCCGAGTGATCGCCTCCATGTTGGGAAGGCAGCTTGTCCATGGCAGGGACCCGTAAAGCCATTTGAGCATGCAGTAGCCCAAGGTCTGCAGGTCGCCGCGACGGGAGGGCCCTGGAGATGAAAGGGGAAGGTGGTGGCTCAGGCTGGATGCTCCGCCTCTTCGTTAGTCTGTCTCCACCCGCCACCATCCAACTGTCTCAGCCATCCCTGCTCAGGCTGTCCCCACCGGCCACCATCCAACTGTCTCAGCCATCCCTGCTCGGGCCCTGGCCTCCACCATCCAGTTCTCCTCGGCGCTGAAGGGGAAAACCCTTCACACGGCCAGGCCACTCTATATTCCCAGTCCCATCATGGCACCCTTTGTGCCCCTCTGTTTCTGTGTCACTGCCCATGGACTGAGGGCTCATGGAACTGCCCGGGATGAGAAGTGTACTGAGTCCCTCTCACCGCATCCCTTGTGCATGTCCACACTAATGAACTCCAGGTCTCCCTCATGTGGGCTCCTGCTGCCTTCTTTGTAGGTCACATGTTTGCCACCTGGGCAGTAGCGGAAGGTGAAGCCATATCCCACCAGAGTCACCTGTGGACGGGGAGTCACACAGACCTGAGGTTAGACTGCAGTGTGGGTGTCAGACTCCTGCGTGAGCACAGACACCTGTGTCAGCAGCTGCTATCACCGATCCCTGCCAGCTGTAAAGGGGAAGGCTCAGCAGAGGGGAACGGAGGGGAGACAGGAAACACCCTTGAAAGGCATGCTGCTGGAGCCCTACTCCTGATTCCCACCACCTTGCACAGACACCGCCAAATGACGGCTCCATCGATAAACATGCCTGATGTGGGGCCAGAGCCCGCTGACCCAGGCAACAAACCCCAACTCTAAGGGCTGAGCTTACCGCCCAAGCTGCTCTGTTCTCTTGACTTTGCCTAGCCTCAGCACTCCACTTGCCTTAGCTCTAAGGTACCACCAGCACACACGCCTATGGAGAGGTGGTTCCTGTCTCAATTGTGACCCTGGCTGTTTTTGGAGAAGGTTCTCATACCGGCTGGGCTGACTTGGGACTCCTTATGCAGGTGAGGATGATGGGACTTTTTTTGATGCTGTTTGAGATAGTGTTTCTCTATGAGGCCCTGGCCTACTGGGACTCACTATCTTGAGCTCAGAGATAGCCTGCCTCTGCCTCCTGAGTGCTGGGATTAAAGGTGTGTGTCACGCCTTGCTTAGGGTGACTGAACTGATTCCCCTGAATCCATTTCCTGAAAGCTGGGATGACAGACGTGTGCCACCATGCCCCATGCCCCATTTATGTGGTCTCGGATATGGAACCCAGGGTTTTATGTATGCTGGGAAAGCACTCTACCAATGGAGCCATACCCCAGCATCACAAAAAGGGGTGTTTGTGTGTGCATGCGTGTGTGCAGCGTGTGCTGGAGGGGTCTGGCTCTCACCTGGCTTAGATCCTCTGGATTCACAAAGACATTCTCAGCCGTCAGGTTCCCGTGAACATACTCATTTTCATGGAGGAACTCCAGAGCATCCAGCTGGACAAAGAATGGTTTTGGGTGGCATAACTACCAGAGCCATGACAAATGGGAAAGAGGCGAAGGTGTCAGCCTAGGGATCACCACTCTGTGACTGAATGGGTATCCTGCCAACTTCTAGTGTAGCATGACGAAGTTCACTGTGGCTGCATGCTTGGTCATGACTCAAGTCAGACTTTCGGAAGAACTCAGCAGTTAGCTGGGTGGTGGTGGTGTACGCCTTTGACCCCAGCACTCGGGAGGCAGAGGCAGGTGAGTTCAAGACCAGCCTGGTCTACAGAGCTACTTCCAGGACAGCCAGGACCACACAGAGAAAGCCTGTCTCCAACTAAACAGGCTAGCAGTTAGCTAATACCTGCTGGTCCATGTGCCTCCCGTGCTGAATTAATGTCCCTCCGCAGAAGTAACTAGCACCCGGCAGCACCAGAGCTCTGCCTGTTTTCCTAAGAGAGAAGCCAAACTGCCAAGCCCCTTCCTGGGGGTCTAGCAGCAGCTCTGCTGCTGAGCTACGCGCTGCCCAGAAATTCCCACCTGCATCTCCGGACTGCCACGCACAGGGGGTCAGTCCCATCCTGCTTCTATCTCCAGACCCCTCCTTGACCCCGGGACACTTGTCCTTCTATAACCTCTCCTTCCCCTGGCCAGGATGCTCTGCAAGCCCCACCTCTTCCACGTGAGCCTTCATCTGACATTTAGTTCCTTTGCTGCGGCTCAACGCCACGTGGCCTGACTGCCGCACGCCTCACCTGCGCGCTGGCCCCTGGCTCCCATGCCCCTGGTCCTCACCTGGGTTTGCAGCTGTGTGACGGGCTTGCCTGCTGTTCTCAGCACACCCCAAACCCCCACCCACCAACTACAGAGTGTGCCCGGTGCTGGCACATTCACCTCACTCAACAAGCACATCACTCCCTTGGTGCTGCCATCTCCAGCTACGTGAGCTGGCTCCTCCTTCTTCATTAAGCAGGGGCCATTTCTTTGTCGTTGTTTTGCAAGACAGGATTGCACTGTGTAACGCTGACTATCCTGGAATTCGCTGTTGACCAGGCTGGCTTCAGACTCACAGAGCCACCAGCCTCTCTCTCCCTTCTAGGATTAAAGGTGTACACCACCACTGCCTGGCAAGCAGGGGTCATTTCAAAGCCAACTGTGTGCCAGAGCCCTGCCCACCTAGCTGAGAATAAAGACATGAAGACAGGATTGGCTGCTCTCTGCTCCTCGCAGCCAGAGAAGGCTGGGCACTTGGTGACTGCTAGGGAGAGCATGAATGAGTGAACGAATCAGTGTGGGGATGAGTAACGTCTCCATACAAGCTGTGGTGGTCTCAACGAGACGTCCCTGGTCAGTGAACTGTCTGAGAAGAATCAGATCAGCCTTGCTGGAGGAGGTGTAACTGGGGTTGGGCTTGAGGTTTCAAAGGCCCCTGCCATCCCAGTGCTCCCTGTCACAGGTGAGTGCTCGTTGTCCCCGCCATCCCAGTCCTCCCTGTCGCAGGTGAGTGCTCGTTGTCCCCGCCATCCCAGTGCTCTCTGTCACAGGTGAGTGCTCCTTGTCCCTGCCATCCCAGTGCTCCCCGTCCCAGGGTGGCAGGTGAGTGCTCCTTGTCCCTGCCATCCCAGTGCTCCCTGTCACAGGTGAGTGCTCCTTGTCCCTGCCATCCCAGTGCTCCCCGTCCCAGGGTGGCAGGTGAGTGCTCGTTGTCCCTGCCATCCCAGTCCTCCCTGTCACAGGTGAGTGCTCGTTGTCCCCTGCCTTCCCAGTGCTCCCTGTCGCAGGTGGCAGGTGAGTGCTCGTTGCTTCTGCTGCCTGCTCACTGTTACTGCCATCCTGCCCGCATGGACCCTCACCCTCTGAAACTTTAAGTCTAACACAAACTCCCTTTTCCTTAAGTGGTCCCTGGTCATAGGTCTTAGCAATAAAAAAGTAAGTCAGACACAAGCCTTGACCCAAGCTGTTTCCTTGGCCTGGAAAGTTCTCTTCCACATACTTTCACATTCTCCCACAGCATCGTAACACTTCCCATTCACGCTGAGAGTAAGGCTCAAACACCATGCCCGCACCCTTTGTTCCCGCCCGGGCCTCCAGGCTGCACTTTGGGACCATCATCGCCCCACAGACTACACCACTCCCGCCCTGGCCTCTGTGTATCCGTGAAGATGAACTAATCTGCCTGATGGGAAGAGGACGTGGAAGGGTTCTGAGGTACGTACCAGCCTGCAGGCCAATTGCAGCACACATTTCTCTGATACTACGTGCTTTGGGTTATCATCCAGGGCTGACTGAAGGCTCCTCCCCAGGATAGGGAATACCAGGAACCTAGAAGATGTTGGGGACCATCACCATCCTCACTACCTCAGGCCTCTGAGATAGAAAATCACTGCCTCTTGAGAAGTAAGCAGAGCGTTCAGCAGAGCATTCCTGGATACAGGCTTGTGGTTTTACAGCCAGTTAAAGAACAGCTCAGGGTAGTCCTCCTGCTGCAGCTTTACAGCCAGTTAAAGATTAGTTCAGGGCTTTCCTGCTACTGACCCTTCCATCCTGTCTATGTGCAAACCCCGCTCACATCCTGCCTCCCCTGAGAAAATAACGTTTGGCAGCTTGAGCAGAATACTGTCTTGCTGTCCTTTTTGTACCCCTTGTCCTTCGATTCCCCTAGGTGTTCCCGGTTCGTCGCTGACTGCCCCGCGGGTCGGGGCAAGAAGACAGAGAATCATGGGAGCTGAAGGTGTGGGATGCTGAGCCCTGCAAGGTATTCCACAGGACTTGGGCAGGGTGAGTTCGGACACTTATCTCCACCAAAGCTAATCTCCAGCTGTGTGTCCCCCTTTCCTGTGAGCTCCCACAGTGCCCTGGGGCAGGAATGGGGACTGGAGTTTTTCAGCCCTCAGTTCTCCTTCATTTTCAGCAATGCCCACACCCCAGCTCTCGGCAAGCAGGGAGCCTCTTAGGCACGCCAGCCCTCACTCTGGGCCTCTTGGCCTTTCATCTCTGCTGCTGCCTCACCTTGCTTTTTGCCCTCCCTGCTGCTGCCCAGATGAAGTAAAGACCCATTAAAGGCAGCGAGACTTTGCTGGAGGAGACACACAGGGCGCCTGCTGCTGTGCAGGTCAAGCCCATTCTGAAGAAAGGCAACGGTGTCCCTGAGAAATGCCCACCCACTCACGCAGCAGAGGGTGGGGGCTGACAGCCAGGCGGCTCACCTGTACTTGTCCTGGTGAATGCCAAAGCCAACGCAGGTGGGGACGGCCAGGAACGGGACTGAGCGTAGCTGCTTCCACCGGTTCACTGCGGGAGGCGGTCAGGTCAGACTCAGGCCGCCAGAGGCCAGGCGCAGGGGCAAGCCTGCTTAGGCCAGAAGCACAGCCCAGACCAGACTCTGGGTCTCCTCATCTGTCCTCACCAGCAGGCCACCCTTGTGGGTGACAGTGAGAAGGTGGGACAGGGCGGGCACATCTGTGATCCATGTCTGCCAGTAGCTTCTGAGCAAGCACGCACAAAGCTGGCATAGGGGCTCTGATGAGCTCAGTTGCTAGGGTGCCTGCCTAGCGTGTACAGCGTCTTGGGTGCCAGCCCCAGCACTGCATACAATCAAACGTGGTAGAGCACACTGGTAATCCCAGTACTCAGGAGGTGGAGGCAGGAAGATCAGGAGTTCAAGGTCAGGCTTGATACATTTCTACTTCAAGAAATCCAGGGCTATATGAGACCCAGTCTCAAAAGAATGAACGAAAGAAAAGGAAGACAGGACGGAAGACAGGTGACCTCTGGGTTTACACACAACACTGACAAGATGAACAGAAGTCTAACCAGCCATTGTCACTGGGCCCCTGGGCTAGTGTTGAGGTCTGGCGGGGTGCAAGCTGGCAGGGGAGACCTAAGGGGGCTGGCAGTTCAGCGGCGGCCTATGGGGTAAATACTTCCAAGGCAGCAGCACAACAGGAGTGAAGGCGGCAGGAGGGAGGCACAGCAGCCAGCGTGCTATTCTCACCACATGACAGATGCAGACAGCCCAGACAGTGTGGCCAACAGGACACAGTCACCACACGACAGATGCAGACAGCCCAGACAGTGTGGCCAACAGGACGCAGTCACCACATGACAGATGCAGACAGCCCAGACAGTGTGGCCAACAGGACACAGTCACCACATGACAGATCCATACAGCCCAGACAGTGTGGCCAACAGGACACAGTCACCACACGACAGATGCAGACAGCCCAGACAGTGTGGCTAACAGGACTCAGAAACAAATACTAGGACACCAGGAGTGCCTTTGTTTCGAATGTAAGCAATTTGATTAAAATTTCCCCTAATAATTTGTGATGTGACAGGCAGCGCAGTGTCATGACAGTCACCATCTGTCTTGCTGGCCGTACCTGTCTCCCAGGGCCAGAAGGCTGGGGGTGATGGGGTCAGGTTGTGGGTGCAGAGGGCTGGGGGTGATGGGGTCAGGTTGTGGGTGCAGAGGGCTGGGGGTGATGGGGTCAGGTTGTGGGTGCAGAGGGCGGGGGGTGATGGGGTCAGGTTGTGGGTGCACAGGGCTGGGGGTGATGGGGTCAGGTTGTGGGTGCACAGGGCTGAGGGTGATGGGGTCAGGTTGTGGGTGCACAGGGCTGAGGGTGATGGGGTCAGGTTGTGGGTGCACAGGGCTGGGGGTGGTGGGGCCAGGTTGTGGGTGCACAGGGCTGGGGGTGATGGGGTCAGGTTGTGGGTGCAGAGGGCTGGGGGTGATGGGGTCAGGTTGTGGGTGCAGAGGGCTGGGGGGTGATGGGGTCAGGTTGTGGGTGCACAGGGCTGGGGGTGATGGGGTCAGGTTGTGGGTGCACAGGGCTGGGGGTGATGGGGTCAGGTTGTGGGTGCACAGGGCTGGGGGTGATGGGGTCAGGTTGTGGGTGCACAGGGCTGGGGGTGATGGGGTCAGGTTGTGGGTGCAGGCGGGCGCACACCCAGGGCTTTGGTCAGCATCACTGAGTATCTTAAGGGCCCTGCCACGGTGGAGTACCTTGCACAGGCTTGGCTGCCCTCTGAAAAAAGTTCTGCTCATTGAAAAGGCGCCCGTCCTTGGAGTCCTGGGGGTGAAAGGAGGGTAGAGGCTGTTACACCAAACTCCCTTACACGGGGCCCCAAACTCCCAGCAAGGCCCCAGTGCCACAGCAACAAACTCAGTTTCTTCCTGTCTCTGTATCAGCGCAGTCCCTGAGCAGGCTGTGCCTCTCAGGACCCACCTGCCTTTGATTATTGACCCACAAGTCTGCCCTAGATGTGTGGCTCTTAGCTAAAAACTTCATCTCCTTTGTAATGAGGACATGACCAGAACTGCCAGGGAGTTCCAGACCAACCTGGCCTATGTACTGAGAAGAAGGAGAACTAATAAGGGGAAGGGAAAGGGGAAGGGGAAGGGGAAGGGGAAGGGGGAAGGGAAGGGGAAGGGGGAGGGGAAGGGGAAGGGGGAGGGGAAGGGGGAGGGGAGGGGAAGGGGGAGGGGAAGGGGAAGGGGGAGGGAAGGGGGAGGGGGAGGAGAAGGAGGAGGAGGAGGAGGAGGAGGAGGAGGAGGAGGAGGAGGAGGAGGAGGAGGAGGAGGAGGAGGAGAAGGTGGTGTTAGGGACTGAAGAGTTGACACCGTGGTTAGGAGCACTGCCTGCTCTTACAGAGAGTCCAGGTGTGGTTCCCAGAGCCACAGCTCACAAGCACCTTAACTCCAGTTCTAGGGGACCTGGCACCCTCTTCTGGCCTCTGTGGGAGCCAAACATGTGAATGGGACAAAGATACACAGCAGGCAAAATACTCACACTCATACACACCACACTCTCACACACACACTCACACACACACCACACTCACATCACACTCATACACACCAGTCACACACACTCACACACACACACTCACACACACCACACACACACATATATTCTTTAAAGACTGGACACACACACCAAAGAAACCAAGCCCTTTAAGCACATATACTGCTCTCCCTTGGTTAAGACTCAGCAGTAGACACAGCCAGGGCTCTGTCAGACACCCTCTCCCTCCCTTTCTCTCTTCCCCTGCCTTTCTCCCCCACCTCCACAGCCCCATATTCTCTACGACACAGCCTCGTGTGTCCAACACAGGTCTCAAGCTCTTGATGTAGCTGGACTTTTAAGTGCTTGATCCTCCTGCCTCCACGCTCTAGGTGCCACACTTGGCTTGTCAGTGCTGGTGACGGACCTGGGCTCTGTGCAGTGACTGCAGAGTCACTTCGCTGGGGCCTGTCACACAGGAACGCTGAGGCACATGGCACTAGGCCTGCGGGGCTGCACACATATTGCACCCGGCTTCCTGTTGCCCATGCTCTCTCAGATGCTCTGCTCCTGGCTGCCTCAAGAGCTGCTTTTAACCACACCCTCCCCATGAGTGACAAGTGAGACGCTCTGCTTGACGACATCCCCCCCTCCCCCCGTACGACAGACTCATATTTCCAAAATCCTAACTAAATAAATCCTTCCTCCTTCGTGCGCTTTACACAGAAACTCTGTCACAAAACCTGGCAGGCACAGTGCCTGACTAACGCCCACGCGGGAGGCAGGCAGCAGAACTGGCGTGGACTAGGAGCTACGAGGGGCAGGGTCACATGACCAGGGAGGTCACATGACCAGGGAAGTCTCCTCACCTGTGGCCCCCAGGGGAGGAGTGTCAGAGTCCCCTGGCTCCTCACAGACTAGGGGCACCCTGTTTTCAGGGCGGGCTCACCAGGCTTCCAGGGGGCTCAGAGGTAAGGAGCAATGAAAAGCCTCCTTCAGCCCCCGCCACTCACCAGTTTGAGTGAGAATCTACGCTTCCAAGTCCTTGATTCACAGGCGATGGCAGAACTGGGCTCAGCTGTGGAATGGCGGAGGGAACCATCAGAACTGGAGGGGACCAGGAGCCAGTTTTCTGGTTGCCACGGGGAAGCATACACTCGGTACTCAACACCGTCCCTCCATGTTTCCCTGCCTCCCTCCTCAAAGTTCCAGGGATGAGTCTAGTCTTACGTTAGGCAAGCTGACACACCCTAAATTAACTGGCAAGGTCTCAATGAGGGATTGTGTACATTGGGTTGGCCTGTGGGGCAGTGTCCTAATTGATGTGGAAAAACCCAGCCCATTCCCTAGGGAGGGATCCAGGGCTCTTTGTTTGTTTTAAATATATATATATATATATATATATATATATATATATATATATATAATTTTACGTATCGATCCCAGTCCCCTCTCCCTCCCTCCCTCCATGCCCCCCCCCCCCCGGTTCCCCGGGGTCCAGGTCTCTTAACAGTGGAGACATCGAGCTGAGCACAGGCAAGCATGTAAACAAACACGCATTCAACTTTGCCCTTCGTTCTTTACGGTGTGAGCGGCCCCGCCAGCTCCTGCCTTAATTTCCGTTACCAGGAACTGAACTGTGAAGCAAATCCACCCCCTCCTCTCCTGAGTGGCTTTTGGCAGGGCCCCAACAGAATGGAAGAGGGCCACGCCTTGCCTTGGCCACTCCCTGTTACCTTCCCTCTGGTCCCTGGGCGCTCTGCTCTCTGTGCCCTCCCTGCCACAATGAATCGCGATGCTCAAACCCTGAGGCCTGGTTATCTCTCCGTGGACTGCGGCCCTTAGGCAGTACAGTGCCCTTGTCTGTGTGTGTGGCGCTCCACGGCCCGCCGCATCCCCTGTGCGCTGGGACAGAGTACCTTCGTAGAGAATGCCTTGGCCATCCCGGGTCTGGAGGGCCCTCAGTGTCCAGTGCTGCCCCTTCTTGTCTGTCAGCTCTGTCCCTATGGGCAAAGCCTCGAGTGATGTGGTCACGCGGCTCCGCTTCAGTGTCTGAGGACTTAGCCTGCAGGCCTGTGGGCTGCCTCTGGGAGTTGGGGGTCTGCTCCTCGTGCCTGCAGGGAGACGACCACGTAAAGAGAAAGTAGCACCAGAACAGCAGTGCCCAAGATGCTGTCCCTACTCATCTGTGCATTCTCCCGGAGCCTCTGCAATCACAAACTTGTTCCCCAACACCGGAGACCCTCATGGGTCAGGCTTGGACCCCTCCCGGTGTGCAGGGGGATTCAGACCTAACATGACCAGTCAACCGAGTCGGAGACAAAGCAGTCAAGGTGGTCATTGGGTCCCTAAGAGAGAAGCGGCTGGAAGGAGTCACAGGAGGCTTCTTGAAGGCAGGCACAGCAGAGCAGAGTTTTACTGGCTAAGTACAAGTTTGCTAGGAAGAAAAGACATTAATCTACCCCCAAACACCCTGAATGAATGGGTTTTGGCTGTGTGCTGAGCTAAGCAGAGGGCCCAGAAATGTGTTAGACTCAGGCTTGATCTTGAAAGACACCCAGACATCAGGCCTCTCTCTCTTGCCCAGCACTGGTTGGTATGACACATAGCAGTTCTGTATGGTTCCTTCCACAAAGAACATGCAGACCAGGAAAAGAGGCTGCAAGGGACATGGAACCAGAAGTAATAGTGGATAAATGAGGGCAGATCTAGCCAGAGGTAGAAGAGGCCTCAATATACACCCACAAGCTCAGAAGGGGTTCCAACAGATCAGTGTATAAATGGCGGGAACTGGGAGCATGGCAGGCCAGCAGGAGGTGAAGGCAAGCTGGTCTCAGGGAGAAGAACAGCGGAGAGCACACATGGAAGTCTCTTCAGAGCCAGAAACACAGTATGCGCATGCGCACGAAATGGCAGGCCAGACATGGCTAGAGAAGGAATTCACAAGTTGGCAGATAGAGCAAACACTGAATGTGATGGCATGTGCCCACAATCCCAGGACTTTGGGAGGCTGAGCCAGGAAGAGCGCTTTGAGTGCCAGCTTAGGAACAATGACGTTGTCTAGGAAACAGAACGATAAATGATAACAGATGAGGCAGGCTGGGTCTGAGGAGTGGTAAGAGTCAGGCAGAGAGCGTGGGCTGTGGACAGTGAATTCCCCTTGAGGGGTGAAAGGTCCCTGGGGACGGGCAGGAAGGGGGCACTGGGAGGAAATTCCCGGCAGGGCTCACTGGCTGATGTTTCAGTAGAAGCAGCAGTAGCTTCTTCTCCAACACCGTTTTCATTTTTAATTTTATTTTTAATTATGCATGTGTGTTGTGTGGGGGCTGGGTAAGTTCCCTTGCATGCGGTGCCTGTGGGTGCCTGTGCGAGGGAGGCAGAGGAGGGAGGAGGCAGAGGAGGGAGGAGGCAGAGGAGGGAGGAGGCAGAGGAGGGAGGAGGCAGAGGAGGGAGGAGGTAGAGGAGGCAGAGGAGGGAGGAGGCAGAGGAGGGAGGAGGCAGAGGAGGGAGGAGGCAGAGGAGGGAGGAGGTAGAGGAGGGAGGAGAGGAGGAAGCAGAGGAGGGAGAAGAGGAGGGAGGAGGCAGAGGAGGGAGGAGGCAGAGGAGGGAGGAGGCAGAGGAGGGAGGAGGCAGAGGAGGGAGGAGGCAGAGGAGGGAGGGAGCGGGCCCTCCTGGAGCTGAAGTTACAGGTGGAGAGTTAGTTGTCAGCACATGGGTGCTGCAGCCCTCCCTCTAACTGCTTGCCCCAGACCTTGTCAGGTGACCCGAATTCGCCCCGTCAAGACTTGGACCAACCCTAGCTCTCTCTCACCTGTGGCTCTCTCAGGAGAACTCAAGGTAGACTCAGAACTGTCATAGCCAGAGAGGAAGGAGGGTGAGACAGAAGTGACAGTGTGTGAGCACTTCGCTTTCCTGGGAGAGGTTTCAGGACTGAGGTTCCGCTCTTTCCTTGAGCCTAAAAGTGAACGGAATACAGGTTAGCGTTCTGACGGGCCTTCCGGCGCAGCCAGCCCTGAACTCTGTCAGGCGAGCCCCGCTCTTCCCTGCCCACTAACCAGGGGTCCCTTTTCCTGCTTAACTCTCCCTCTCCAGCCCCAGCCTCTCTCTACATCTCCCATCACTTGCCATTCTATCTTCTAAGAAACTTCTGTTTTGAAATTTTTAAAAATGTATTTATTTTCACTTTACGTGTCTTGCCTGCAGGTATGTCTACATGAAGGCATCAAGTGCCCTGGAACAGGACTCACAGACAGCTGTGAGCTGCCATGTGAGTGCTGGGAATTGAACCTGGGCCTCTAGAAGAGCAGCTGAGCCGTGTCTCCAGCCCTTTTGTGAAATGTTTAATTTAGTGTAGCATCAGTGTGTGTGCATGCATGAGCATGCCATGTGTGTGTACATGTATGAGCATGCCATGTGTGTGTATATGCATGAGCAGGCCATGGCCCACACATGGGACTCAGACGACAACTTTTGGGAATCAGTTTTTTCCTTGCACCCAGCTGGCCAGGCTTGTCAAGTGGTAGCACACATCTTTAATCTCAGTACTTGAAAGGCAGAGGCTGGAGGATTTCCAGAGTTTCAGGCTAGACTGGTTTTAAGAGTTCCAGGACAGCCAAGGCCACACAAGAGGAACCCTGTATCAAAAAAAGACAAGGTCTTGCTATATGGCCTAGGTTGGTCTTAAATTCAGAAAATTCCTACTCTCCTTGCTCAGCCTCCCAAGTGCTAGGGTTACAGGTATGTGCCACTGTGTCCAGCTCTTGAGCAAACCCTCTAGCTGTCCACTCTGCCATTTAAAGCATACACTAAGCTTCTTATTCCAATGATTATGTATGTGTGTACATATTTATTTTTCATACGCATGTATTTAAAGCACTCTTATTCTCTTCTGCACACATATTAAACATGCTTTGCAAATACCTGTCTTCTGCTTTTCCTCTAGAGTGCTCTTAACCACGGAGTCCTGTCTCCAGACCCATTTTTGTTTCACCCTTGAGACAGGATCCCACTCTGTAGCTCAGGACTCAGACTCATGGTGATTCTCCTGCCTCAGCTTCCCAGGTGCTTAGATTCCAGGCATACGCACCACACCTGTAGCAGCTGTCAATTCTAAGGCGATCCGTGATTGCAGACACCCTTTAGCTTCCGTAGAACCCATGCGGGTTAGTAACACACCCTGGCAGCATGACGCTGAAAACTACCGTGATGATGACTAGGAAGAACCACAGAAGCCCCAGCAAGATGGCTTAGTGGGTAAAGGTACTTGCTACTGAGCCTGATGACAAGAGTTTGATCCCCAGGCCCCACATGGAGGAGAGAGAATACAGACTCCTGTAAGCTGCCTTCCAAACTCAGGTGTGCCCTTAAACAAGAAATACACAGTAAACACTCTGTGTGCATGCATCCAACACAGTATCTAGTCCTTGCGTGAAGACTTGTTTTGCACGAAGACTGTTGGAGAGTCTGGTGAGGGGCTAGGACTATGTAGACATGGATGGCTGCATTTTATTGAGTCTGGCTTGTTGTGCTCCCGCTGCTTTTAGCTCCATATCTTTCCTCTAACAAATGGCTGACACAGCTGTCCAGTGAAGAAACTGTTGCCATGGCTACCTTGTTTCTGTGAACATGCTTAAGGGCAAACCTCCCTTTTGTGGTCACAGACCCAGAGACCAGTTATGTAGACAGGGGTTTCAACAGTATGACCCGAACTATAGAAGCTGTGAGAAACTGTAGGATGGGCTGGGCTTTGCTGGTTCCTACCTCGAAAGGATGACACGAGAGGCGTAACGTCACTCTGGACTCCTGCATGCTCCTCTACAGGCAGGGCCTTGCCACAGTATGGGCAGAAGTTGAATGATACTTGAACTCTTTTGCCACAGCCTGGACAGAAGATCATGCTGCAACACAGAAGGGGGACGGGCATCAGAATGACAATGTCCAGAGCATGCAAAGGGACTGCGTGCACTCAGAGGCCAGAGGTAAGCTCGGGGGCTGCTGCCTAGGCCCCACCCACTGTGTTTTAGACAGTGCCTCTCACTGTCTGTAGCTTGTCAAGTACACAGTCTGTCTGGCCACTTCAACCTAGGATCCCCATCTCTGACTCCCCAGTTCTAGGGTTATAGGTATGCGCTTATCACACCCAGACTTTTCTGTGAGTCCTGAGGGTTGAACTCAGGTCTTTATATTTGCTTAGTATCTTAGCTTTAATTATCAACTTGACACAGTCTAAGAATAATTTGAGAGGAAAGCTTCAACTGAGGAATTGTCCGGATCAGATGTGCGTGTGTGTGTGTGTGGGGGGGTTGCCTTGACTGACGTGGAAGGACCGGCTCACTGAAGGCAGCGCCAGCCTATGCAGATGGCCCGTGGCACCAAGAGAAAGGCACACGAGCGAGCGAAGCGAGCGAGCGAGCGTGAGCCAGCAAGCGGTGCCCCTCCTTGCCTCTGAGCCAAGTCTATGCTTTAGCTCCCTCAGTGATGGACGGGACCCTGGCTGTGTAAGCCAAAGGAATCCTTCCCTCCCTGAGTTACATTTGGTCCCAGAGTTTCATCACAGCAACAGAAAGGAACCTGAGCACACGGGGGTGAGCATCCTCCCAGCGAGGCTGCCTGCCCAGCCCCCTTCATTCATCTTTCCATGTTGGAATCTCAGAGCCTTTTGGGCCTGTTTCTTCTTACTGATGACTTAGAGAATTCCAGAACTTGCCTTTGAAAGCCACAAGCCATCCAGACAAGTAGTTAGCTCAGCAAAGAGAGAAATGTAGGTGGAATTATTTGTCAGTACCAACAGCTCTGTCCCACCAGCCACTCCCAAATAACCACACAGAGTCTTACTATTAACTATAAATGTTCAGCCCATAGCTTAGGCTTGTGACTAACTAGCCCTTACATCTTAAATTAACCTGTATTTTATCTACATCCACCACACGGTTCAGAGCCTTATCTCAGTATACAGCATCTTCATCTCCTGCTCCAGAGCCTCATCTCAGTATACAGCATCTCCATCTCCTGCTCCAGAGCCTCATCTCAGTGTACAGCATCTCCATCTCCTGCTCCAGAGCCTCATCTCAGTGTACAGCATCTCCATCTCCTGCTCCAGAGCCTCATCTCAGTGTACAGCATCTCCATCTCCTGCTCCAGAGCCTCATCTCAGCGTACAGCATCTCCATCTCCTGCTCCAGAGCCTCATCTCAGCGTACAGCATCTCCATCTCCTGCTCCAGAGCCTCATCTCAGTGTATAGCATCTCCATCTCCTGCTCCAGAGCCTCATCTCAGTGTACAGCACCTTCATCTCCTGCTCCAGAGCCTCATCTCAGTATACAGCACCTTCATCTCCTGCTCCAGAGCCTCATCTCAGTATACAGCACCTTCATCTCCTGCTCCAGAGCCTCATCTCATTATACAGCATCTTCATCTCCTGCTCCAGAGCCTCATCTCATTATACAGCATCTTCATCTCCTGCTCCAGAGCCTCATCTCAGTATACAGCATCTTCATCTCCTGCTCCAGAGCCTCATCTCAGTGTACAGCATCTTTATCTCCTGCTCCAGAGCCTCATCTCAGTGTACAGCATCTTCATCTCCTGCTCCAGAGCCTCATCTCAGTATACAGCATCTTCATCTCCTGCTCCAGAGCCTCATCTCAGTGTACAGCATCTTTATCTCCTGCTCCAGAGCCTCATCTCAGTGTACAGCATCTTTATCTCCTGCTCCAGAGCCTCATCTCAGTGTACAGCATCTCCATCTCCTGCTCCAGAGCCTCATCTCAGTGTACAGCATCTGCATCTCCTGCTCCAGAGCCTCATCTCAGTATACAGCATCTCCATCTCCTGCTCCAGAGCCTCATCTCAGTGTACAGCATCTTCATCTCCTGCTCCAGAGCCTCATCTCAGTGTACAGCATCTTCATCTCCTGCTCCAGAGCCTCATCTCAGTATACAGCATCTTCATCTCCTGCTCCAGAGCCTCATCTCAGTGTACAGCATCTTCATCTCCTGCTCCAGAGCCTCATCTCAGTGTACAGCATCTCCATCTCCTGCTCCAGAGCCTCATCTCAGTGTACAGCATCTGCATCTCCTGCTCCAGAGCCTCATCTCAGTATACAGCATCTTCATCTCCTGCTCCAGAGCCTCATCTCAGTGTACAGCATCTTCATCTCCTGCTCCAAGCCTCATCTCAGTGTACAGCATCTTCATCTCCTGCTCCAGAGCCTCATCTCAGTGTACAGCACCTCCATCTCCTGCTCCAGAGCCTCATCTCAGTGTACAGCATCTCCATCTCCTGCTCCAGAGCCTCATCTCATTGTACAGCATCTTCATCTCCTGCTCCAGAGCCTCATCTCAGTGTACAGCATCTTCATCTCCTGCTCCAGAGCCTCATCTCAGTGTACAGCACCTCCATCTCCTGCTCCAGAGCCTCATCTCAGTATACAGCATCTTCATCTCCTGCTCCAGAGCCTCATCTCAGTGTACAGCATCTTCATCTCCTGCTCCAGAGCCTCATCTCAGTGTACAGCACCTTCATCTCCTGCTCCAGAGCCTCATCTCAGTATACAGCATCTCCATCTCCTGCTCCAGAGCCTCATCTCATTATACAGCATCTGCATCTCCTGCTCCAGAGCCTCATCTCAGTGTACAGCATCTTCATCTCCTGCTCCAGAGCCTCATCTCAGTGTACAGCATCTTCATCTCCTGCTCCAGAGCCTCATCTCAGTATACAGCACCTTCATCTCCTGCTCCAGAGCCTCATCTCAGTGTACAGCATCTCCATCTCCTGCTCCAGAGCCTCATCTCAGTATACAGCATCTTCATCTGCTTCCTCTGCATCTGCTGGTGACTCCCATGAGTCTCGTGGCTCCGCCCTTCTTTCCAATGTTCTCTGTTTGGCTCTTCTACCAAACCTCTTCCGGCCTAGCTATTGGCCAGTCAGCTCCTTTACTAAACCAATCAGAAGGTGCCTTGGCAAAGACACATCTTCATAGTGTACAAAAGGATTATTTCACAGCAGAGAAAGCTGTTCCTTTCTCCAGAGCTGTGTAACACACTGGGCTGCAAAGGCTGTTACTCAGACCCTGCTTCCTTCCCAGAGGTTAGCAGCCCAGCTGGCGGTGCTGGTGACAACACTGTTTATTGTGTTCTTTTATGATTGCTGTTACACTGGTGACAACATTGTTTATTGTGTTCTTTTACCACTGCTGTTACATAATATCCCACAGAAACAACTCAGAGAAGGAAGGGCTGACTCTGGCTCACAAGGGCTGGCAAGATGCCTTAGTCCAGTGGTTGTCAACCTTCCTAACGCTGTGATCCTTTTATATAGTTCCTCATGATGACCCCCAACCACAAAATGATTTCCATTGCTATTTCATAACTGTAACTTGGCTGTTGTGGTAGAATAATCTTTTAGTACACCCTGAAGATGTGTCACTCTGATTGCTTTAATAAAAAACTAAACAGCCAACAGCTAGGTAGAATTTTTGGTGCAGAAAGAATGCTGGGAAGGGAAGAGATGCCAGGACACAGAGCAAGCAGCATGGGCATTACAAAGTAAATGTAGCTGAGCCACATAAAAGGGTATAGATAAAAAGATATGGGTTAATTTAAGTCATAAGAGCTCATTAGAAGTAAGTTTACGCTACCTGCCAAACTTCTATAATCAATAAGTCTCCACGCTGTGATTTTGGAGCTGGCTGGTGGGACAGAAAAGACTCAGTACACATGGCACCCAACATCCAGGCACACATTTCCACACAAGATATGAGAAAGCTATAAAGATTCCAAACACACAAAAATGGAGCCAGACACAGCTTCCTAGTCCCGTAGTCTCTCCTGTGGGCTGTGGTACAGAGACACATCTCTCAGCCACTGCCTGAGGGCCTGAGCCACCAGTGTGCCATAGGCTAAGCTGTGCAACAGTTTAAGACTTTGCAGACAGAAAAGTTTACAGGTACACAGTAAAGCAGGTACAGACTGAAAAAAGTTACAATTTGTTCAACAATGTGCTTAACAGGCTTAAGGGGGGGAAAAGGGATATAGGCAGTCATTTAAAAACTTCAAAAATAATAAAGTCTTTAAAGAGTGAAGTAAAGTAACAAGGAGAAGAAGAAGAAGAAGAAGAAGAAGAAGAAGAAGAAGAAGAAGAAGAAGAAGAAGAAGAAGAAGAAGAAGAAGCAGAAGAAGAAGCAGAAGAAGAAGAAGAAGCAGAAGAAGCAGCAGCAGCACCAGCAGGAGCAGCAGCAGCAGCAGCAGCAGCAGCAGCAGCAGCAGCAGCAGCAGCAGCAGCTATATAAAGATGGGAAACATTGAAACACAGAGACTTTGGACCTTTTATGGTGCTTTGTTAATTTTGAATTTTTTGAATGCCAATGAATAGACAACAGCTGCTGAGAGGCATTGGATTATGAAAGAAACTGCTGAATTAAACCAGTTTATGTTTTTGAAATGTCTTAATTTCAAAATGGAAGTAAAAACAAAAGCTGTGGATTCGTTCAAGGTTGACAGAGATCAGATTTGCTTGTGGGGGACCACTTGAAATCCTGGCTACAGACTAAACAAGAAAACTACAGGACAGGTGATGAATATTTTACCTGCTCAAACATAAAACAAACAAAAATACAAAAAAAAAATCATCTTTGGCTAGTTTGTGTAGATTGCATGTTTTAATGTAGATATGTGCAGTACTTTTGAATGTTTATGTTTTCAGGGCAAGGGACCAGACACCAATGGAAATGGGTGGCTCAGGTGATCCAGACTCTCAGAGAGCCTCTGTTACAGTTTCCTCAGAGTTCTGCATCCAGAACAGCCTCAGGGCTGCTGGCTGAGACGGTCCAGCCTCACAGACTACTCTAACCAGGACTTAACCATTATCCTAATTTTCTCAGGGTCCCTACAGATGCCAGAGCTCCCAGACAACAGTAAGCAGCCTAAAGAACACAGCCCGTACATTCCCAAGAGGTTTTTGATCATTTGTGGGTTATGAATTGATAGGGGATGGCCTTCTATATGTATATGTTTCTCTTATTGGTTGATGAATAAAACACTGTTGGATAGGAGGGGCTAGGAGATAAGAATGCTGGGGAGAGAGGCAGGGACGTGCCATGAAGAGACACCATGTATAGACCAAGAAGACAGGATGCACCAGGCATCTCAGGTAAGAAAAGGCCATGCAGAAATCATAGATTAGGATTAGTAGTCATGGGTTAATAATTACAACACAGTAGCCAATAAGAACCCTACCCATCGGCCATCGGTTTCATAAATTAATATACATCTCTGTGTGTTTATTTATGGGCTGAATGGGAGGCGGGACCTGGCAGGACAAGAACTCCAGCAACAATGGATGTCTGCACTGTTTAGGGGGGTTGGCTACAAACTGTTATTGGTCATGGTAAAAACAAAACAAAAAGCAAAAAAAAAAAAAATTATATTAAAAAAATGACAAAACTGAACAGAGATTAGATTCAGGGATCTCTTTAGGAAGAGAAAAAGGGGAGATACGATATAAAAATGAGATAAAAAGGTGGACTATTGAGTCTAGTTTTGAACAACCATTAGTCTCAAATATTTTACATTGGTAAGGACTTTTATTTATTAATATAAATTTAAGATCTTGCTATAACATATTGTACTACTCTGTACATATGTTTCTACTCTGGTTTAAGGTATTGTACCTATGCAGCTCAATGTAAAATGTAAAGTCCTAGTCTTAAAGGATATAATTACAAACTTTTTAAGATAATTAAAAAATGCAGGTTAGTAGCTAGTGATCTATAATCAAATTTGTAGCCATGTTAGGTATGTTTTCAAGGTCAAACAAATATAATTTAGATAGATCTACAGAACAGACCTGTAGAGATCTACAGCTACAGATCTAAAGAACCTGGCATTTAAGATGTTTTAATAACATAAGGCTTATTATGACAATGAGACATGTCAGCTCCTGGAAGCACCAATTTACTTCAAAACAGGATGATGGAGCCAGGAGGTGGTGGCGCACGCCTTTAATCCCAGCATGCAGGAGGCAGAGGCAGGTGGATCTCTGTGAGTGCCAGGTCCCAGAATGAGTTCCAAGAGTGCCAGGTCCCAGAATGAGTTCCAAGAGTGCCAGGAGTGTTACACAGAGAAACCCCCATCCCCCCAAAAAACAAAACAAAACAGAAAAAAAAAAAAAAAAAAGGATGCTGGACTTCGAAGACCCTCCAGACCCTCTATATGGAGTTTGCATTCATTGTGGCAAAGTTAGTCACTGGGCAAAGAAATTGCCCTCGCCTCAACAGCTGACAGTATGCTGTCAAAATTGGACAAACAGAAGACAAAAGACGGTGACTGCTGAACTTTGCCAAGACAAGGTGGGCCAGTCCTTCAAAGTCCCTGCTCCACAGAAAAGCCTGTCACACGTTCTAGGCCTGTAAGCTGAAGATGTACGCCCCACACTGCAGAGGAAACTTGACTCTTCAGGCAGCCACATGTCTTTGTCATTTCTACAAAGCTGTTTTCCGCTGCACTTCCTATTTACTCAGGTCTCTGAAGGAGTTGAAAACAAGATACTTGGAGTTACACTTTCCCTTGTTATCAAATTCAAAAATGAAACTCACATAAGAGATACAAAGTTCATAAGGTTGAGAAACATAAAAGCTTAAGTTGTTTAACTAAAAAGATGTTTTAAGATCTAAAAACATATTTTTAGGATGTCATATAAGTTATGACAAAAATAGTTTAGGTAGATAATGGAATATTTTCTCTGAATTTGCCAAATATAAATGGACTAGACACTGTACATGTAACTCTTATTTGTTTGTTTATTTATTGGTTTTTCAAGACAAAGCTCTGTGTAGCTTGGGAGCCTATCCTGGAAATAGCTCTTGTACACCAGGCTGGTCTCTATCTCATGGAGATCCACTTGCCTCTGCCTCTCAAGTGCTGGGATTAAAGATGTAAACCACTACCACCTGGTGTAAATGTAATTCTTACCTGGTACTTGTTCTTTTTTTATATAATTCTTATTTTTTTTTTTGATAATTGCTTTTATTGTATATAATTTTACTATGTTAGAGTTAAAAACCTTTCATTTTTATTTAGAAAAAAAGCAGTCCATCATGGGGAGAAGTTAGTGCAGAAACCCAAGCAAGAACTCAGAAGCAGGAACTGAAGCAGAGGACAAGGAGGGTATGCTTATATTTCCACAGGAGATAAAAGATTGTGGATCTCATCAAACAGATAAAATCTAGCATTATCAAGAGGAGTATCTCAGATGCTGTGATTGTGGACACACCTCTGGAGAAGAAAAACACTGAGGTCTTTAGACAGTGAATCCACCCACCTGCACACAACTTAAGGATTTGGTGTCAGAGGGGAGGCGAATGACTCAGAAACCTGAAGCTACAAACTGTTCTTTGCTATACTTCATTTGTGGTAACGATACAGGTACCCGGGGCAAACTATACAAACTGGGCTTTATCCCCAACCCTCCAGTTAACCTAGCAGAAAGCTGGCAGATGTGGATCTTCCTGTAGTGGTTAATGAATCTTCCTGCTCTCTGGCCCTTATGACAACAGGGGTCCTGCTCAGCCAACGGAGGAGGGTACAGTAATTGAGATTTACACTGTGGGAGTTCAAGGAATCCCAATTTGCATGGGAAATGAAACTCAGGGCCTTAAAATAACTCTCGAGCACGGCTATCCATAGTCAACACTGCCCTAAATTATCGGAACAAGTTTTCTCTGCTTCATGCGTCTGGATTAGAGGACAGGAGATTAATGCTACCAGTTCCATCAGTCTACTGCTCTGTGAAATGTGGGTTACCAACAAGGAGTCTGACTGGTGCATTAGCAACAGTGTAAGAGCAAGAAGTCTCCTGTGCTCATTAATGTCTCCCAAGGAGACGTCATAGACTGCAGCCCCTTCTGCTTCCCTCTAGGAAAATATTCTCACTCAGAGTTAAGATGGAAACAGTACAGTTTGAATGGAACTGTGGAAATCAGTGCTTCTGTTAATGAACCTATGTGGCGGCACAGAGTTGGAATGGCAAGCCCTCTCCTGCAATTTGGCAATTCAATTCAGACTAACTTGTGGAAATCGGCAAGTGCCTTCTACCGTCTTAAGCGTGGGAAGGAAAATTAAACATTGAGGATGATAAATACACTTTGTCTTTTAGACTAAATCAAAGCCATCCTTTTATGGCATG
This sequence comes from Cricetiscus sungorus, assembly GCA_030556225.1. NCBI lineage: Eukaryota > Metazoa > Chordata > Mammalia > Rodentia > Cricetidae > Cricetiscus > Cricetiscus sungorus. The sequence continues at coordinate 2,044,480 of JANBXA010000732.1, forward strand.
TGTGCCAGTACCTTACCTGCTACTAGAGGGGTCTGTTCAATGGCACCCTAATAATTACAGCATCACTTGTGAATGCTGTACCCGTCATACATGTGTTAATTCTAGTAATTTGACCTTTGAAGGTTTATATATTCTTGGAGCAAGGCCAACAATCTGGATCCAGTGAGGATGTCAAGGCCACAGATAGACTCTCCTGTGATGACCCTGGCACAGAAGCTCACTGAAAGAATACTAAAAGGACACATGGATTGGGCTGAGTGGTTGGACTGGTTACTGCAGTTATCTTGGGGATTATTGCATTTATGGCTACAGCAGCACCAGCTGAATTAGCGCTTCATAAATTCAAACTGCTATGTTCCTTAGAGACCGGCATAAACATTCAAAAGAACTTTGGACTGAGCAAAATAAGATTGATAATGAGATAATGAATGAATTAGCTGAGTTAAGGCATGCTGTTAAATTGTTAGGGGATCAGTTAGAAATTTTGAAGGAGCAGATAAAATTAAAATGTGGTTAGAATGTCTCTTCTTATTGTATCACACCCTAAGATTTAATAAAGCAATAATGAATGGGATATGGTTGAGATGTATTTGATGGGTCACCCTAATTCTTCTCACATGGTTTATGATTTACAGAAAGAAATCAAAGAAACTTTTGCAAAAAAGTTGCCTGATACAACAAGAATGGATGTTATGGGAAGTCTTGCTGATACCATAGCATCATCCAACCCTATGAATTACTTTAATAAATTTCCTATTCTAGGAGGTATTGCTCTTGTCTTAGCAATGGTAGCCTTATAAGCTTTTAAAATGGGTCTTGGCCTACTTATGTAGACTTATAAAACAGATAGAAAAAGTTATATATATAGTGAGGCTGCATACCATTCAAAATAATTGATTTTTGTAAAAAAGACAGGGGGATCTGTAGCAGAATTCTGCTGGGCCTGGTGTGAGATTGATAGCAGCTGGCTTTAACCCCCTGGACGGCACGTGGCCGAGCTCTGGAGAGTTAGCCCTGGCCATGACCCACCCTTTGTTGAGGGGATACCTTCTGTCACCCTATGTGAACTCTGGGACTTCCCCATGGAAAACTTGGTTCGGGAAACCTGGGAAACTGTGGGGCCTGATGAGCTGAGCCTCTGCACTTGGCACCGTGCTTTCGGTGGCCTCATTCAAGCTGTTCTGAGCATACGGTAACCACTGGCTAAAGTGTAACCCTGGGAAAGTTCTTCAGTCCTTTGAGGCTGGGGCCCCTGCAGCAGCAAATGCTAAATTCATTCTTAAAGTACTCCGCGTTTTCTTTCAGAGGCCTGCAAGAACCCACACCCACACCATGACATCCGAGGCAAAACCTCAATCCGCTTCCTGATTGCTGGGACAAGTATCCGCTAGCACACCCAGTTTTGCTGGCGTTCCTTGGCAATTCCATGTCAATCCCACGCTCCTTAGCAGTCACGGGGAAAAGATGGCCTCTTGGAAGGAGCAAGTGCCTCACCAGGTACACCCCCGGCTCACGCGGTAGGGAGACCCTGAAGTCAGAGAGGAGAGGCACGGGGGCTTCGGTGCGAAATGGGGCTCAGAGGCAGTGGTACCTTTGTGGACTCAGGGCCTGGTCCTTGGATTACTGAGATGGAAACTCCATCCTGACAAAAGCCTGGAAATGAACAAAAGGGAAGACATGAGGCTCACTTCACAAGTGACAGGTGCTGGCTAACATGTACTGGGCATTGGTCAACAGCCAGCAAGTGCTACTTCAAATCTTGTTTTAGTTTTGGAACAGGATCTCATGTAGCCCAGGCTAGCCTTGTGTTCGTGTTCACCTCCCAGTGGCTGAGCTCTCACATGCACACCATTGCCAGCAAAACCTGGCAGCCATTTATAAAGTCAACGTGAAGAAATGCACTGGCTTCTTAGCTTCAGCATGGGCCTGAGCAGACAACGCCAGGCTTTTCACCATCTGGCTGTAGCTGGTCCACCTGGCACCAGCCTCGGCAGTCACCTGACCCGCTTCTATTGCAGTCCCATCCTAACTAGAACGAACGTCAGATTCTACCCCTTGTCACTGTGGTCTACTATCACAACACTGGTCGCGGGGTAGGCTGGATGTCTTAGCAATTCAGAGTTCACACTATTCTTCCACAGGACCCAACGTCAGCCTCTGTAGATGGAATTTTCTCTGGGCTGCCAATCTGCTCCCAAATAAAGACACGGACACTTCATGGTATGAGTGCTCAGCCTTACCTTAGGCTTGCCCCACAGCTCTTTTAACTTAGTCTAACCTGTTTCTACTCGTCTACATTTTGTCTCAGCCTTTTTACTTTTCTTTTATTCCGTATGTCCTACTTTCCTGCTTCCTCCTTGTGTCTGTCTGGCCCCTGGCATTCCCCTACTGTCTCTTTTTCTTTCTTCCCCCAAGCCTAAATTCCTCTTCCTACTAAGTCCCACCTATACCTCCTCCCTCCATATTGGCTGTTCAGCTTTTTATTAAACCCAATCTGTGCCTTAGGTAGGCAAGGTAAAACAACAACACATCTTTACATATTTAAACAAATGCAACTCATCTTTTCATGGCCGAAACAAATATTCGACAAGTCTCCATCACCCAAGTCTGGTGGATGGCTCACAATCACCTTTAACTTCAACTCCAGCTCCAAGGTATCTGACACCTTCTTCTGGCCTGTCCAGGAACCGGCAAATGCCTGGCACATACCCACACAGAGCCTAAAACCTGTGCAGCACTGTCTCTGCAAGTGAACTGCAAGCAGAGGGCGCCTTTCAGACATGTAGACAAGGCACCATGGAGAAATACTACACAACTGGCTTAATTTTCTGTGTGGTATCCCAACCAACGTTAGAACGGAAACTAGATGTGCGGGATTTAGGAACATTTATCTTTATGATTTTAAGTTTTGTGTATGTTGTGTGTCTTCGTGTGGGTATGTGCATGGAACACAAATGTCTGTGAAGGTCACGGGCATCGATCCCTGGAACTGCAGTTACCAGCCGCAGTGAACTCGGGACCAGTCTGGATCTTCTGGAAGAGCAGTCAGCACTCAAACACTGAGCCAATTCTTCTGTCCTTAGGGAAGGTTTAAAAAAACATCCCAGGCTGAACTTGAACTTTTGACCCTCCGGTCTTCCTTCGACTCCCATGTGCTGAGCTTACTAGCACATACCTCCACATCCAGCTTTATTTACTGAGATAGGGTGTCACTCTGCAGTCCATGCTGAGCTGTCCGGGGACTCACTAATCCCCAAAATCCTCTTTACTTAACCTCCCGAAAGCTAGGATCCTAGGTAGGAGCCATTTTAGAGCTACCGCTAAGGAAGGTGATATTTCCCTGTGGAATAAAGTGTTCAGGAAGTGGAAGAAACTAAGGGGACGCAAGAGTGCTGAGGTCCCCTGTCAAAGCTTGCACAGCCGGTGACTCAGGCTCTGATAATCAAGTCTGCTTTTATCACCCGTTTAACTTACCCTACTTCGGCTTCGTACGTCGACTACGCTCCAGTTCCTAGAACGCAGCACACCAGAAGACCACAAGTGCGGAACTAACGCGCAAATAGAAACCAGCGATAACAAGACCGCGGAGGCGGGGCGTCTGCCATCCACCGCTCACAGGCTCAGCCCGCCCCCGGCTCCCAGCCTCGGCCGGCAGCCACTTCCCGGGGAAGTCACGGGCCCCTCCCACCGAGCAGCCCGCCACCTCGCGAGCCCGGGGCTTCCCACGGCCCGGACCGCGCTCGGGTCAAGCGGCAGCCTGGACTCACCTTTTCAGTTGCCCAGCAAAAACTTCCGGGGACGAAGGTGCAGCGCGCGCGCCCTCCGCAGGCCCTGACTCGGCCCTCCACGCCCCGCCCTATTCGCTGCTAGCAACTCCATTTCCCAGAAGCCCAAGCGTGCCTCCTTCCTAACTAGTGAGAACCGGAAGAGGGATTACTCCCCTGTTCAGTCTTACTGGACCGTTCCCCTCCTACTGCGCATGTGCAGATCTGGAGCCAATCGCGATGGAGCACGAGACAGCTACCAATCAAAAGTCGCTCTGTCATCCCTAAACTCCTCCCCTTGCTGCGAGGCGCTCCGCAGCTCAGCCCCGCCCCAAACAGTTTCCATGGCAACCCCGACGCCGTCTCTTCATGGAAGTTTCTGGAGGCAAAATGCGAGAGTCGTCTCATAGGAAACAGGGTGTGGTGTGCGCGGCCCTGACGTCGCCTAGTCCTGCTTCCGCTCCTCTGGTGTTCCCACAGCTCTCCGCCCTGCAGGCTACCGCGGGGACACCGGGGTGGGCAGGCTCGGAGGCGATCCTGGCACCGGAAGTCCCTCTGAGCGTCGCTACCGGAACCGGAAATTGCGGAGGCGGCCCCGCGCCTGAGGAGGTGCGCTTCCGGGGTCCCTGGCGGGAAGCGCGTCTTCGCTCGGCCCCCAGCGTCGCCGAGGTACGGAGCGGCGCGGGGCCGTGGCGCTCGCAGCCCGGTGTGGGCCGTGGGGCCTTGAGCGAGGTCTCGCCTGTTTGGTGAGGGTTATTTCATGTGTGTTCCCGTGTCTGACGGCCTCTACCGCCTGCGTGCGGGAATCGTGGAGGCCGGAGGCCGTCGGAGCCCCCAAAACGAGTTGATTAACATAGGTGTGGACGGCCATGTGGGTTCTGAAAGCCGAACCCCTGCCTTCTGAAGATCAGCAATTGCTCTTAACCCAGGATCCTTTAACACGAACAAAACACGCAGTGTTCCTTAAAGCGAACAGAAAGAGGTAGACACTACTTTCGGAGGACCTGGGTTCCGTTCCCAACACCCACGTGCCTCACAGACATCTGTCGCTCCAGCTTTAGGTTATCCGTTTCCTGGCCACCGAAGGCACCAGATGTGCACACAGTGCTTCCATGCAGGCATTCACAATCATAAAAATAAAGACTACTGTGTGTTTATTCTTTGAGCGACTCAAACATGTATACAGTACCGTAATCATCCACCTCTCACCTTCCACGAGCTCAACGTCTTCATCATAACCAGTCTGGTAAAGTGTATGTAACCCATGCAGGTCCTAACCGTACAAATGCTATGTGAATAAGTGTTACACTATGCTAAAGAATAATAGCATCTGTACATGTTGGAAACATCCAGAATTTTTGAAACTATTTTCTTCTGTGATTGGATCTGTGAATGTAGAACATGCATACATATACACACAGATGCACACACATATACACATAATTGTCTTTGATACCGTGGCTCGAATATATTTTCAAGGGTTAAAAAGAAAGTTGCCAAAATAATTGGTTTTCTAGTTGTCCACATAGAGTGGGAAGATTAATTCACCTGCGTCAAATTCTACAGAATATAATTAGAAATCCAGCAGCACTGTTCTCACCCATTCAGCTAAGATACTGTTTTTGCCAAAGAGTCTTCACCTTTTTAGTTTTGGGTTCTTGAGATTGATTTCTGTGTTAAGGGTGTTCTGCCTGCATGTATGTCTGTACCACATGTGTCCCTAATGCCCACAAAAGTCAGGAGAGGGCATTTGATCTCCTGGATGGTTTTGAGCCACTACATGGGTGCTGGGAATCAAATCCCAGACCTCCACAAGAGCACTCTTCACCAATAAGCCATCTGTCCCAGCTGGCCTTGAACTCAGATCTACCTCTATTTGTCAAGGGCTGGAATTAAGGTCTGTGCTGCTATGTCCAACCCACTTTTTTGTCTTTCAAGACAGGGTTTCTCTGGCTGTCCTGAAACTTGTAGACGAGGCTGGCCTCAAACTCTGTCTCTGCCTCTGCCTCGAAAATGCTGGGATTAAAGGCCTGTGCCACCACTGCCCGGCCACCTTTTTAAGCATAGTCTTGATATGTATCCCTGGCTGATCTTAAACCAGAAATCCCTCCACCTCAGCCTCCCTAGAGCAGGGCTGGCATGCACTACCATGCTCAGCTTTTAACAAATATTTTTAAAACATGCCCAGTAAGTGTTAGGGATGGTTGTGGAGTTGTTCTGCAGGTTCTGAAGCGTGATAGAAATTTAGGGGTGGCATAGTTTTCATTAAATACAGTTGTCATTGTGGTCCCTACATCAGGATCATTTTGGGACTTGGCCTAGTGCTGGCCATATTTTGGAGACTCATCCAGCAAGAACAGGATATCAGCCATAGAAGGAATGGAGACTTTCCTCTCAGCTCCTCTGCAACTCTGCTAGGTGGGAACATGGAGGGGAAGGAGGAGGAGCTTAAAAGAGGTCACTGGAAACAGGCCACTGTGGCTGAGGTAAGCTGAAGTCCCTTTATCTGAACTGAGTCACTCCCAAAGGAAAAGCAGCACCGTGACTCCCAAACACTCTTTGCAGGGCCAGATACCTTAAGATAGGATCTCATGATGTAGCTCACAACAGCCTTGATTTCAGACTTTCTGCTTCAGTCTCCTAGTTTACAGGAAATGCCTGGGGCAGAGGGACAGCCAGACGTCGCCAAAAGGAAAAAAGTCACACCCAGAATATAGGTCAGGGTGATGGTCTGAATGAGAATGGGCCCTGCAGACTCATGTTTGAACACATGGTCTCAGGTTAGTGGAACTATTTGGAATGGATTAGGAGGTGTGGCCCTGTCGAAGAAGGTGTATCAGGGCCAGCTTTGAGATTTCAGAAGCTCCCACCATCCACAGTGCACTCTCTGCCTCCTGATTGAGGTCTGAGATGTGAGATGTCAGCTCTTGCTGCCCACATGTGTTCCCTCCACCATCATGGACCTTAATCCTTTGGAACTGAAAACCCAGTTAAATGTTTTCTATTAATTAAGTTATCTTGGTAATGATGTTTTATTACAGCAATAGAAAAGCAATTTAGAAAGCATGAAAGCTGGCCATTGGTGGTGCATGCCTTTATTCCCAGCACTCTGGAGGCAGAGGAAGGTGGATCTCTGTGAGTTCAAGGCCAGCCTGATCTACAGAGCAAGATCCAGGACAGCTCCAGAGCTACAGAGAAACCCTGTCTGGGGAGTGGGGAGGCGTGGAGGGGGAAGGAAAAAGAGAAAAGCATGGAGAGCGGATACAGTCAGATAGATGCCTGTTAGGCCACATGGGCCACACGTGGTACATAGGCCTTCTCACATTTGAGCTGTAAAGACACCGTCTAGTTCCTCTAACGCAGTGGTTCTGCCTTCCTAACACTGCGACCCTTTAATGCAGTTCATGTTGTGGTGACCCCCAACCATAGTTTTGTTACTGTTATGATGGTCATCCCTGTGAAAGGATTGATTGGCCCTCCAGAGAGCAAACAACCCACGTGTTGAAAAATCACTGCTCTATATGAATTTTGAAGGCTTACTTTCATTTTCTTTGTATTTTGCCTGCTTGTATGTATGTGTACCACATGTGTATCTGGTGCCCACAGATCAAAGGACTCTGTCCCTGACAGTTGTGAGCTACTGTGTGGGTGCTGGGACCCACACATGGCTCCTCTTCAAGAGCATAAATGTCCTCAGTCACTGAGCTATCTCTTCAGCTCCAGATCTATAGTTTTTATTTTGGGTTGTTGTTTGAGACAGGGACAAGGCTACTCAGAGAAACCCTATCTTGAAAACAAAAATATTTTTTTTTCTTGGTTTCTCAAGACAGGGTTTCTCTGTGGCTTTGGCTCCGATCCCGGAACTAGCTCTTGTCTTGTAGACCAGGCTAGACCTGAACTCACAGAGCTCTGCCTCCCCAGTGCTGGGATTAAAGTGCACCACCAATGCCTGGCACAACAACAAAGCCTTAAACTAAGTAGTAGATGGATTTCAGGGTCAGCAGATGTGGGTTTCATTCTGTGTGACTTGACATTCTGTCACTTGTCCAGGGTTCTGCGTCTTTACCTACAGGGTGACTTTGCCCTGGTCCGGCCTGATGGTGCCCCCTGGTGGTCTCTCAATGACTAGCAGTGTGCTTCATTTCAGGGGCCGTGACCCGCAGGGATACGCCATGGATTTCACCCTGGAAGACTGGGAAGAGCTGGAGCTAGAGCTGGATGAGAGAGACCTGTTCTGGGATTCGACACTGAGCAACTGCCAGGACCTTTTCTTGCTCAGTAAGTGTCTTCTTGCTCCGGGCTCCACGAGATGCTGTCATCTAATGCACAGTGCTCAGGACAGAACCTGTAGCAGAGGCTTGTCCTGCTCTGAGCCCTGACAGTGCTGAGCCTGAGGAACCTGCTGTGGTCCCTGTCTGGCGTCTTGTAATCCTTTCCTGCTTGTAACTGCAGAGTCTTCTTGGGCAGGTGATTTAGGATCCTGTGGGTGCTGTCCCCTTAGCCCACACAGCTCCGCGCCATTAGAAAACACAGTCCCCCACTAAGCCTGGATTCTCTTGTGGCTCCGACATGGTCTCACTCCTTTCTGTGTCCTCTGGAATGGGAGCTTCATGGGTAGGGACTGGTTATCTGTCTTTTGCACTGGGTGCTGCATCTACATTCTGCCATGTGGCTTTTACCTCTGTCCAGTTCTGTACATCCAACTTCCCAGAGTTCCTCTCTCGTCACAAGTCCCGCCTATTCTCTCCTCCCTAGCCTTGACCCTCGGCTCTTTATTAAACCAATCACAGTGACGCATCTTACACAGCGCAAACAAGTACTCTGCAACAGAAGCTACTCTGCTTAGGCGCCACCCTGTGCTTACTGCACCTGCAGGCCCCCACCCGCTCAGCTCCCTAGTCATTCCCCTTTGCCAGGTATTCTGCAACAGAACCTCAGAGAGGAAAAGTCCTCCCAGCTGTGCTCCCCCAGAACACCCCAGCTTAGGGATTCCCCAGGAGTGCTCGGAGGTCTCAGCCTGTGGTCAGACTCAACAGTTTTCTCACTATAGTAGACAGACAGACACATCACAGGTTGCTAGAGTGTGGGCTTGCAGAACCCTCAGTGAAGTCACACGGATGCTCTGACTCTCCAGCAATGGCAAGAGTCTGGCTAGTATCTTGTCAACTTGACACAAGGTGGAGTCACTGGGAAGGAGGAGCCTCAGTTGAGAAGTGATCCTACCAGGTTGTCCTTCAGGCAAGGAAGTCTATGGTGCATTTTCTTAATTATTGGTGGTGTCACCCCTGGGCTGGTGGACCTGGGTTCTATGAGAAAGCAGGATGAGGCCATGAGAGCACGCCAGTAAGCAGCATGGCTTCTGCATCGACACCTGCTGCCGGGCGCCTGTCCTGACTTCTCAACAGTGATGGAGTGTGAGCTGAGGGATACAAGCTGCAGTAAACCCTTTCCTTCCCAAGTGGCTTTGGTCATGGTGTTTTGTCTCAGCAGTAGAAACCCTAAGCCAGGGAGCGAGACGGTACTTGTTCATGGGGCTCTTTCTCCTGAGTCTCAGAAGGAAAGCCAGACTTCTGTAAAATACAGGGTCATCCCCAATTCTGCTGTGCCAGCGCGACTCCCGTGGAGCAGCCAAGACTGCCACTTCCTGTGTAGCAGCCTCCTGGTAGGAAGGCAAAAGGCGTCTACCCCAGTGCATACGTGCACAGCTTCATCCAGCACCAGCTTCCTACTGCTACCAACCCATCCGTATTTCATATTTCATCTCTAATTAGTCCATTCTTCATTCCCAAGAAACGCCAGAGAACTTTATCTGAAGATAAAAACATAAATGACAGCATGCAATGGTACCCCTCTCCCTTATTTTTTATTATGTGGGGCAGCTGCTGTCATCTGACATCTGGTGTGCAGCTACAGAAGCCCTCAGGAGCGCTCACAGCTGTTGTCACCTGGCATCTGGTGTGCAGCTACAGAAGCCCTCAGGAGCGCTCACAGCTGTTGTCACCTGACATCTGGTGTGCAGCTACAGAAGCCCTCAGGAGCGCTCACGGCTGTTGTCACCTGGCATCTGGTGTGCAGCTACAGAAGCCCTCAGGAGCGCTCACGGCTGTTGTCACCTGGCATCTGGTGTGCAGCTACAGAAGCCCTCAGGAGCGCTCACGGCTGTTGTCACCTGGCATCTGGTGTGCAGCTACAGAAGCCCTCAGGAGCGCTCACGGCTGTTGTCACCTGGCATCTGGTGTGCAGCTACAGAAGCCCTCAGGAGCGCTCACGGCTGTTGTCACCTGGCATCTGGTGTGCAGCTACAGAAGCCCTCAGGAGCGCTCACGGCTGTTGTCACCTGGCATCTGGTGTGCAGCTACAGAGCCTAGGAGCGCTCACGGCTGTTGTCACCTGGCATCTGGTGTGCAGCTACAGAGCCCTCAGGAGCGCTCACGGCTGTTGAGGAGCAGGTGTTGGGTTCACGCAGGTCTGAGGAAACAGGACTCAGAGGCACCTCAAGAGTGACTTCAGCCTTTCTAAGCTCTAAGAACTGAACCGCTCACCCTTTGCCCAGGGCTGCCTTTATGGTTCTCCAGTTGCACCTTAGCAAGTTGATTTCTGTATCCTCAAAACATCCTGAGGGAGCTTACAAGGGGACAATGCCAAGTGAATTTCTCAATTCAGGAGGTACCAGTTTTCTGGGTTGTCCCCAACCAAGTTTTGCATAGGCTTTGTGACCTTGGGAAACACTCAGGCAAGATTCACACATAGGGTGACAGGAGAAACAAAAGCTATGTGCTAAACAAAGAATGGGTCAGGGCCAGGTGTAGTGCACAGTAAGAAGTGCATTGACCTTGACTACACCGATCTGAATGACCTTCAGGCCAGAACGTTCCTGTTGAGCATCTACATGCCGTCTATATCCCCACTGATGACAGGAGTGTTCTTTCTCTGCAGACCCCTCAAAACCCAGCCTGGATTCCCAACCAGATGTCAGGGAAGAGCTGGAGGCTACGGTCAACGAAGGCCTGGGAGCCACTGGCCCTGGTGAGTGAGAGGAGTGTACCCTCCATCATCTGACCCTAACTGAGACCCCGCAGCCCCCGGCATGTCTGTCCATTGTCTGCACACCTTGATGTCCAGCCGCAACCGTTTCCCCATAGCTGCTTGGCCGTGTTACAGAGGGGACCTCACTGTGGCATGCCTGTTGTGTCTCTTCCTTTGCCTTCAGAACAGGCATCCTGGTCTCTCCAGGGCCTTTTTACTTCAGGCCTCCCCAAGGGGATGCTTTCTATTCCCAGGTCAGTTTGTGCACCCCCATGCCTTGTGGCTTCTGGCTTACCTCTTCTACCTTCTTCCTGGCTCACGCACAGCCACATTTAGTAGTAAGTCAGGCTCGTGGCTTAATGATGCCAGGCATAGCTGCTTTATCATTTCCAATGCCAGGCAGTTCCTACAGGACCTGCTGGAACTGTTTGCAGTGGAAGAAAGGGGCTGGGGGAGGGGCGTTGGGGGCGCTGTCCCAGGGCACAGAGGCTTCATGCAGCATCTCTGTCACCATGAGGAAGACTCAGAACTAGAGACCACAGGTCTAGCTACACCCGTCTGGACAATCCAAGCTCTGTTCTTGCTTTACTGCCACCTTCGAGGCCATTGATGTCAGCTCTGTGCAGCCTCCTGCTGGTGCTGGCGTCCCTGGGTGCACAGCCGGGGCGCACGCCCTCAGCTCTCAGTTCCGCTTCTGCTCATTCACCATGTAGGCTATTTCCAAGCACAGGCAGCCAAACATGCGCGCGCACACACACCACGCACACACGCACGCACACACACACAGGCAGCCAAACACGCGCGCACACACACACGCACGCACACACACACGCACGCACACACACACGCACACACACACAGGCAGCCAAACACGCGCGCACACACACACGCACGCACACACGCACGCACGCACACAGACACTCACTCACTCACACAGACACACACTCACACACTCACTCACACACACACACACACTCACACACACACGCACGCACGCACACACACACACGCACGCACGCACGCACACACACACACACTCACTCACACAGACACACACACACTCACTCACACAGACACACACTCACACAGACACACACACACACTCACACACACACTCACTCACACAGCCACACACTCACTCACACAGACACACACACACACTCACTCCACACACACACACACACACACACACACACGTACACAATGTGTGTGCAGATCTTCAACATCCACAGCTGTGCCTCACCATCGCTTGTGCCTTTCCCTGCTGCAGCATGTGCTATAACAACCCAGAGTCCCCAGGGACTGACCTTTGTATTTGCAGGGCCCCTCATCGTTCGTAGCATGAGAGGGCCCTGAACTTGTGGGTGGTGTGCTCTGTGCAGGGGGATGATGTGAAGAGGAAACATGACAACAGCCTGGGCTGAGAGCGACATGAGGACAGTGTAGGACAAGAGGTGGCTTTGGAAGCTGTTGTTGGGGAGGGCCACTCCCAGGCCTAGAGGCACTGAGCAGCCTCTGGGATGCGCAGTGGATGGGAGCCACCAAACCGTACAAGTTCTGGAAGAAGGCGATCATGGTGCCAGCTGCTGGCAGAGGGGACAACAGCGGTGTGGAGAGAGTAGTGAAAAAGGATGTGGTCAGGGTACGGCAGTCCGCTGTGTGTGAGGCAGCCTCCCCGGGGCTAATGCACAAGAGCAGACAGAGAAGGCAGGCCAGCAAGGAACCTGGGGCCAGGTTTTCAGTTGATGATGATAGAGACAGGAAAAGAAGAGGCTTGAGACATTTCCAAGGTCTGGAAGAAATTAGTGCCTCAATCAGGGTAAGAGAGAGTTGGCCCAGGATTCTAGGGTGGGGGACTGGTTGGATGTAGAAGATTTCCCTGTCATCAAGGACCCAGGGTAGCTTGAGTAATATTTTGATGCTGTGTGATAGAGAGGGAGAAAAAGGGAGGAGGCATGCCTGGAAGATGTTTTTGTGAACTCGGTTTCATGGTTCTCATAATCATGGCCAAGGCTTTCCTTCTCTGCTGAACTCACAGGCTCTCAGCTCCCTGTGCGGCCATCTGAGCTTTCCACTTCTTACTTTCTGCCACTTCCAGATGGGGCACCATTGACAGGCTGGAATCCAGACCTTTCTCCTGTCTGTTTTCAGCCCACAGCATGGTTGTCCCACTGGCCCAGGGAACAAAAGGAATTATACACACACTTTCTCTCTCTCTTTCAGAAGTGACTGAGACCAAGAACTCTCCTTTACAGCACGGCTTCTTGGAAGAAGGCCTCTCCCAGATTATGGAGACATTGTCTAGGGAGGAATTCAACCTTGAAGCCTGTTTAGGTGAGAGCTGGTTAGATAGTCTGCTTGGAGATCCAGAAAGTCTTCCAAGATTTGACATTACCAACAAAGAAAGCCCCACGGATTGCAGGAGTCATGAATTTGAGAGCAGCTTCAGCCCTGGGCCTCTCTTTTCCACAGGAGAGGATGCTGGGATGTCTGATATTCCCGCAGAGAACCTCACACCGGTGACACTGAAGGAACCCACGAGTGACTTGAGCTGTTCCTTAGAACAGAGCCAGAAGGACTCTGTCCAGGGGGAAGAGAAGCTATATAATTGTAGCGAGTGTGGGGAAAGCTTCAGTCAGAGTCACCACCTCCTCCAGCACTGGACTCTCCATGTGAGAGAGAACTCCCCTTCGTGGCCAGAGAAGCAGAGTGAGCTCAGCAAGGACGCGTCTCTTCTCCTGCGCCCAGCGACTCAGACAGGCTACAAACCCCATGTGTGCCAAGACTGTGGGAAAAGGTTTAGTCAGAGCATGTCTCTGCAGTGGCATCAGAAGGTTCACACTGGAGAAAGCCTGTGTAAAACTCAATGTAATAACCTAGAAAGGTCATCCGAGAGTCAGCGTGCTGAGCCACAGAAGCTGGTGCAGAGCGAAGGTGCTGGCTCAGCAAAATGCTGTAAAAGTCAAAGTTGGGACCAAGAAAAACCAGCCACTAGTGATAGTGACCAAAAACACCGGCATGAGAGTCAGTGTGACGCCCCTGCATCCGCTCTTCATCCACAGCCTGTTAAGCATCAGAAAACTCCTGCAAACACGAAGGTCTACAGATGTAAGAAATGTGGGAAGGCATTCAGCCAGGCCTTCCATCTGGCTGGACACCTGAAAGCCCACCCTCAGAAGCTCTATGCGTGTGCTGCGTGCCCGGAAGTCTTTCACATACGGAAACAGTTTGTCCAGCACCGGAAAACTCACTTTGCAAAATCCGCCTTTGAATGTCAAGAATGTAACAAGAGCTTTAACCGGAGGTCTTCACTCATTGAGCACCAGGCTGTCCATACAGGGGAGAAGCCATACAAGTGTAGTGAGTGTGGGAAGGCGTTCAGCCACTCCTCCACCCTGAAAATCCACCAGAGGGCTCACAGTGGGCAGAAGCCTTACGCGTGCGGCGAGTGCGGAAAAGCCTTCTGTCGGAGCACGCACCTGCGTGAGCATCAGCAAATCCACTCCGGCTACAGACCCTACCAGTGTCCACAGTGTGCCAGGAGTTTCAGCCGCCCCTCGCATCTGCTCCAACATCAGCAGAGCCATGCCACAGAAACGCCCTTTGGCTGTGCTGACTGCCAGGGCACCTTCAGCCGCAGGGAACAGCTAGAGCAGCACCGCAAAGGCCACACCATCGAGGCCCCGCATGAGTGTGAGCAGTGTGGGGAGGGCTTCTTTTGCCGCTCGACTCTGACCTGCCACCTGAGCCTTCACAGCACAGAAGAGAGAGGCGAGAAGGTTTTGGGTCAGAACTCAAAGCATACTGAGAAAGGCTTTACGTGTAACAAGCGTGGAAAAGCCGTCCAGCACAACAGGTATGTAGGGCAGCATGGCGACAGTCTCACCCAGGTCACACCCTCTGAGTGTAACCCAAGTGTGAAAAACTACAGCCAGAGTATGCAGCTCGCCTGCCATCAGAGCAGCCATGCTGATGTGAAGCCGGGTGAACGCGAGGAGCCAGAGAAGCCCAGCGCCTCTGCCTGTGAGCATCCGCCTTCCGGAAGTGAGCCGCCCTTTAAATGTAACAAGTGCAAAGGGACCTTAAGCCAGAGAGGCCAGCTTCTGAGACATCAGTTGCTTCGCTGTGGAGAGAAGCCCTTTCAATGCGATGCCTGTGACAGAGCCTTCAGGCAGAGTAACCACCTTATTCAGCATCAGAGAGTGCACCCTGCGAAGCAGCACTTTGAGTGCCGCGAGTGTGGGAAAACGTTTCGTCAGAACTCATGCCTCTCTAAGCATCAGAAAATTCACACGGGGGAGAAGCCCTTCACATGTGCTGAGTGTGGCAAAGCCTTCATCTTGGGCACCCAGCTCGTCCGACACCAGAGGGTCCACACCGGGGAAAAGCCGTATGTGTGTGAGGAGTGCGGTAAGGCCTTCAGCCAGAGCTCCTGCCTCACGCTTCACCGCAGGGTTCACACGGGGGAGAAGCCATACACATGCAGCCAGTGTGGGAAAGCCTTTTCCCAGAAAGCAAATCAAAAGAAGCACGAGAGGATTCACAGTGGGGAAAAGCCTTATGCCTGCCACGAGTGCGGGAAAGCCTTTGGCTTAAGCACTCATCTCAGTCAACACCAGAGAGTTCACAGCCAGGAGAAACCACATTGTCAAGATTGTCACAAAGCCTTTCGCAGCTGCTCTGCTCAGAGCAGACAGCGGCACCTTCACACCTGTAAAGGAAGGAGTAGCTCTGCCCAGACCCACTTAGTGACAGCCGAGTCCCGAACATGTGAAGCCATTCCTGCCACGTCAGCCGCCGGAACCTCTCCCCATAAGTCCTAATAAAATGCATGAGACAGAGCGCAGAGTGGTTTCATTCAGACGGGTGCTTCACCTCCCTACTGCTGTGGCCTTTAATGCTGCTCCTTGTGTAGAGGCCGTGGTGTCTGATGGCCTTAGGCAACCTGCGAAAGGCTCGCCCGACCCCCAAAGGAGTTGAAACCCACGGTTGACAGCTGCTGATGTAGACAAAACAGAGAGCTTAAGAAGCTGGGCAGTGGTGGCGCACGCCTTTAATCATAGCACTTGGGAAGCAGAGGCAGGGCGATATCCGTGAGTTCAAGGCCAGGCTGGTCTACAGAGCGAGTTCTCGGACAGCCAGGAAACATGGCTGAAAAAGACAAACAAAAAGCTGTGCAATGTCAGTGTTTGGTGGTAGACCTTGGAGTCAGCCTGCCTGAATTGAATTCCACTTGTCAGCCTTGTGAAAATCATAATCACTTCTCAATCCTTCAGTCTCCTCATCTGTAAAATGGGCACAATTTTCACATCCCTCAGGGCTATGGTGCGGATTTAGTAAATTTCAAGCACTTAAGAGTTGATACCTGACACATAGGAAATGTTCTCTGGTGATGATCAAAGATGAGTGTCTTAACTATATTGCACAAATACACTTTTATATTAAAGATGAAAAGTATGCCAGGCGTGGTGGCAGATGCCTTTAATCCCAGCACTTTGGAGGCAGAAGTAGGAGGATCTCTGTGAGTTTGAGACCAGCCTGTTCCATAAACCTAGTTCTAGGACAGCCAGAGATATTACACAGAGAAACTTGTCTTGAAAAAGAAAAGTGAGAATAGTGACTTTTCACTGTAGTTAATATTCACTATCAAACATGCTTTTAAAGCTGTCCAATTCTCCAGTTTGTCCAACTCCTTACTCTTTAAATACCTGGCCTGTAAAATACCTGTAAAGATCTGGCGCCCTCTTCTGGCATGCAGACATATATAAAGTAATTTTCTAATTGCAAATTGCTAAAACTAACTCATAATCTGGAACTCAGAGGATTCCAGATTCACATGCTTCTTCCTTCCGTAGTCTTTCTCCGTTTGAACTATTATACATAGGTGCGCCACGTTTGTCACGGAATTAGTGACTGCAAGCGTCTGGATTCACGAGTGAATTTTCCTAACCGCAGGGGAAGTTAGGAAACTGAGATGCTAAGCTGTAAAGCGGGATACATGGTAGATGCTGCTGGGAACCGCGGTCTGCTGACCCCCGCCCCCTGGCGATGGGCGGAGGCTCGTGGCCACGTCTTCTTACGTCATGACTTACCTGGCTGCCAGGGGACTCAGTCGCGCATGCGCGAGCTTCCCGTTTAAAGCAAGCGCACCTAGCGCGCCTCTCTCTTGCTCTCTCTCTCCCCCTTGCTCTCTCTCTCCCCTGCTTTCGGTTGGCCACCAGCTACCCCCTTTCTCTCCTTCCTACCAATAAACTCCACCTGGGCGCTGAGTCTCGTGTTTGTGTTTCATAGGCAATAGCAGCTGCAAAAGAACAGCACCCACCCCCCACCCCCGTGTCCCTGAATGAGAAACAAACCGGCCCTGGTCACAGGAGTTTCTCATCTGACAGGTGCCATCTTAAAAATACTTGTTTCTGCCACAGGAAATTGTGAGGCCACCACGGATTAATAGTGAGCCCAGAGGGTGAGATCCTTCCTTTTGGGACTCTTGGCTTATCTAAGCCCTTCCTGCTAGAAACCTATGGAAACACTTCCTTAGTGACGCCTTATCAGGCTTTGTGTTCTGCCCACTGAGCAGTCCCGTCACATATTAAACACATGAGAATCTTACGGGCATGGGCAATCAATACTTGACACATTCGGGGTGCTTAAAATAGCTGGTGTGTGCACACTTGTTTTTAGTTTTAAAAGTGTGAGACAAGGTCACTATATACCCTTGGCTCTCCTGGAACTCGCTATGTAGTTGCAGACCTGTCTCCTAAGGGTGGCATTAAAGGCATGCACCCTCCTTGGGGTCCTTGGCTGGCGCTGTATTTGTCATGGGAACCTGGCTTGCCTTTGGGTCCGGGCCATGATGTTGAGCATTTTCTTTGAAGCAGTGTTTAATTTCCTGCATATGACCTCTGCCCTCTGGAACTAGCTAGTCTAAGAAACTGACAGGCTGACACAGAGTGTAGGTGGCCAGGTGGTGCTGTTGGTGGCAGTGGTGGCAGTACACACCTTTAGTCCCAGCATTCAAGAGGCAGAGATCTGTGAGTTCAAAGCCAGCCTGGCCTACAGAGTAAGTTCCAGAACAGCTGGGGCTACACAGAGAAACCCCGTCTCAAATAAACAAAATAACAACAAAACGGTGTATGCAGTATACACTGGTGGGTATACTGGTGGTGCTGTCATTGGAAGGGTGCTCTGGAGAGAGACTCAAGTCTGGTGGCTCAGACCACCTGATATCCTGCCCCTCAGGGAGATAACCCTCCTCCTGGCCTCTGAGGACAGTTGTTCTTGTGTGCACACACCCAGTCACAGGCGTGCATGGATGCACTATATGAAAAAAGATAGTTTAAGAAGTGGGCAGTGTGGGCCCCATGGTAGAGACCAGAAGCCTATGCACATTCTCGGCCAGGTGTGTGTGTGTGTGTGTGTCTGTGTGTGTGTGTGTGTGTGTGTGTGTGTGTGTGTGTGTGTGTGTGTTATGGGGGCCCTTGTTTCTCTGACTAAAGTTTTGATCTCTGTCTTGGCTTTCCCAGTCATTCTGGTTCCACATTTGATCAGCTGCTAGCCAGGCAGAGTCCCTGCTATCACGCAGGGGTTGTGTGATACAGAGGAAAGAAAAGCGGGTGGCCGTGGAGGGTGAATAGGTCCTGTCCTGGAACAACCAACCATGGACTTGGTAGTTCATACACAGAACAGTTCCCCGGTGCTGGTGACTGGAAGACCAGAATCACAGTTTGAGAAAACTTGGGATGCTCTCCGGGTCATTGGTGGCACCTTGTCATTGTTCTGTTTTGCCCAGGTTCCTGGAAGAATTAGGGTCCCTCCACAATGGATACGGCTTGCAGCAGCCAGGGAGCCAGCTTCTGGTGAACTGACTGCTTTTTATTGTTACATAATTTGCATCTCTGAGCAAGGCAATTTCCACATACCAAAACCTCTTATCTGGAGTTGTTTGAAGTAACCATTTGCCAAGCAATTCCCGGTCATGAGACCTCTTGGTTTGCCAAGGTCTCTCATAACCAAGTGTTGCAATGGCTTTGAACCCTTCAGGAAGAACTCAGACAAGAATCAAACACTTCGAACAAAGGCTATCAGTAACAAAAGGCAGCAACACAAAAGGCAGTTCTGCTGGGGCAATGGTGGCGAACGCCTTTGTTCCCGGCCCTCGGGAGGCAGAGGCAGGCGGATCTCTGTGAGTTCGTAGCCAGCCTGTATTCCAATTTCCAAGACTACAGAGAAACACTGTTTGGGGAGGGGAGAGGGGAAGGGGCGGGGGTTGGGGGGAAGCAGTTCCAAGCCAGATGCAATGCTCTGCAGGATCTCCCACTCCTCCCAAAGATGGAAATCCATGAGGCTTCCCACCTCCTCAAGGCTTGTTCGGTGTTAGGTTTCCAGATAGGAACTCGGGGACACCTTCACATCATAGCTAATAAGGATGAGTAAAATGAGTTCTAGGGAAGGCCGGGGTGAGAAGGTGACTGAGAGTTTCAGACTTGGGCAGATGTGGGCAGGTAACCGTGGGTAAGTACACATCTGGGGAAGGCTGATGCATTTGAAGGGTGTTTGGGTGAGGTGTGGGTCTCTAAGTTGCTAGGACATAAACCAATAACAGAGGGCATCTTGTTCTGCCTCCAGCACGAACCTATGTGGCCAGAGAGGTTAAGAGCCTTCTGGTTCAATTCCTAGTGCCCACATTAGGCAGCTCACAAGCACCTGGAACTCCCAGTTCTCAGGGGATGGAAACCCTCTCCTGACCTCCATAAGCACCCGCACCCCCACACAGATAAATACCAATGATTTTAAAATAACCCTAACTAAACATGAGGCGGCATCACAAGAGCAGATCACTGACAGAGGCTCCGGGCTCCGAGCCACCTGCTCCTACAGGCGAACCTCCCTCGCTATTAGCCGCTAATTCCTTTTCCGAAAGCAGCGAGACACGATGCTCTTGGTTGGCACGAAGTCTCTCGAAAACCACTGGAAAAGGAGCAGGATGCGGTGGCACGCTCCTGCCATGCACTTTGGAAGCAGAGGCAGGAGACTGGAAAGTTCAAGGTCGGGGCTGGGGGACGACTGAGTGAAGTCTGGAATCTGACTAGGAGGGACAGAGGGAGAAAGGATGCCCATTGCACTCCACCTGGGAATGTTGTGAGAAGCGTGTGGCATCAAGAGAAACACAGCAAGCAGTGACTTGGAGAGCCTCACACTCAGCACTGAGCCCCTGTGACACAAGCCATGCATGTCCAATGCAGGAACTGCTAGTGGACCACTGAGGCCAGAGTGTTTCCACGACATGGTATGGAAGAAAATGGAACATACGAAAGCATTGTGACAAGGAGGGTCGCCATACTGAAGGTGAGGAAATGGCTTTCATACTTTTCAGTTATACTTTCTGACAAACAGGCGTACAGAGTACCGGCTGAAGGTGCAGGAAGAAATATGCTCAAGAAAAACCACTGAGTTCCTGAGCTATGCAGATAAAAGGAACTGGTACTTGCATACTTCTGGGCACATTTCAAATTGTCCTTTATGATGAGCATAAGTTACATGACTAAAAACTTGCGTGCACATATAGAGATGCCTGACATCATTGACAAACACTCCCAGGAAGCCATTTCCCCCCTTTCGGATGGCTCCAGCTGTCCCAGAGTGGCAGTGAAGGGAGGGGTCAACCCCATGAGGTCCGTTTTCCTCACCTCTGCAGCCAAGGCAATGACCCTTCCCCATGTCTGCTTATCTGCAATATTTTCTTGTCTGCTCAAGACAATGGGTGCTTCAGCAAAATGGGACCTACCAGAGTTTTCCTTGGGGCTCACATATGTGGTTGCTAGTGGAAGACCCACTGTATCCTTGGACCCCTGTCACGTGCATCCTTTGCCGATAAGGAAGACGCGGCAACCGAAGATGTGTCCAGCAGAATCTTTATTGTAGCGCTCTTTACATGCTGATGGAGAAGGACCCCAAGCCCCGAATACGCATGGCTTAAATAGCCTGCAGGGCGACGTATTCGTCTGTAATTGGTGCTCCGCAAAACGCCCGAATGATATAGCTTCTCTGATAGGGAGAGCTACCATATAGAAATTACCATACAGTGGCGCATGTGCAGTCAACATAGCTAATGCTGTAAACAAGAACCAGGAAACAGGAAGCCAGCGCCATCTTGTAATGGCGAATGCGGCTCCCGACATCTCCCCCTTTCTTTAAAATTATATGCAAGGCCACAATTAACACTGTGAAGTTTCCGATCAGCCCGCTGAATCAACAGTTTGAGCGATCAAGGAGATTACACAGTGAAGGAGACCCCTTGCATCTGAGATCCCGTGCAATGGGAACCTGAGCCCTGGGAGATGCAAAGGTCTGTCCAGAACAACACCCTGGTGCAATGGGAACCTGTGCCCGTCAGGAGTGCTTGGAGTTCTGACAGCGTCTCAACGGCTTAGCATACTTAACCATACTTGGGGGATGCTCCCTGCTCAACAGCCAGCATAGCTTGCACAATGGCCACATTTTTAGTATGTTGTTGTCTTTTGAATCTGCAAAGCAACCAAAAACAGAGGAACAGTCCCAAAAACAAGGTCGTTCCAAACATTCCTACACCGACCCATTCCTTAAAGTAGGAAAAGGCGGAGGACATCCAAGAAAACAATCCACTTGTGACAGAAATATCCAAACGAGTGGAATTAATCTGAACTATGGCAAGACGAAGTTTTCTCATCAATTCATCAAATTCTACACTCCAATTAGATAGCAACAGCGAGGATAATTCCTTAGACAAATTTGCTGCTTTTGTAAAATTTTCATATTGAATGGAAGTTACACAAAGTCCAGGTAACTTAACTTCACATCCCAATTGAGCCAATTGCCATAAAATTTCTAATTGCTCCTGAACCAAATCAATGCGCTGATTAACAATCATTAACCCTCCTTTTAATCGACTATTCACAGAGGCTTGAACATCTATTGCTTCACTAACTGAGGCAGACAGATTGTTAAGATGTTGAGCAGTGGCTACCTGTCCCTGTAATGCTAAGGACGACACGGTCAAAGAGGCCCCAACTGCCGCAGTCGCTATAATAGCCACTATAGCTGCAGTAATGCCAAAATCACGTTTTTTGTCGAAATAAAGTTAAAGAATTATTAGTCTTTATTGGCATTGGCAAAAACCTGGGCATACGGGCCACAGTAGCAGAGGAAAACTCACTAGCATTCCAGCAAAGGGCAAAAAGGCATCCTGTATCATTACATACAGCAAAAACGAACGGGGGCCAGACACAAACTGGAGTGGGATCCACCCATTTCACATTAGAAATCGGTGACGCTGACACGTCACCTCCGATCTTGGTGCTCATCTGGGTTATCCCCGTTGATCCCCCCAGGATGGTAACCATAGGCGAGAGATCTGTACAACTACCCCTTGCACCACAAAGTAACCAAGCATCAAAAGGATCAATATCATATCTCCAGGGATTCATCTCTATAAAGTTCCCAAAGCCTTCTAAAGGTGAGAAGGTAAAGTGTCCATTTAATGGGTGAGCTCTGCGACTCTGACAGCCAGTCCAAGGAAAAATTGAGGAAGAATCTGGGCGCCCACCAATGCAGAAAGGTGCATATTGTGGTTGATGACGATGGCAGCTGCGGCTCATCCCTGAATCGAGGTGTGGCCACCATCCAAAGAAGACAGTGGCATTAGCAGAAATCACCTTGGCAAGCCCTTTTCCAGTAGTAACTTCCTCCCCTAATTTGGCATAGGAAAAGTTTCCTAACTTAATACAAGGATCTTTAGATGACTGGTTCACAGTAAAACATAAGCTACCATTAATAATCCAAGTATCATTGTTTTGAATAGGAGCCATATCCTTGGATATTGGCAAATATGGTAGCCCCAAAGAGTCATTAGTCGTAAAAAATCGTGGAAAAACTTGCGCATCATGCATCACCGGCATCGGCCGAGGGAAGGTCGACAGGATTCCCCAGCGTATCTCTTGACTCGTCGTCTGCGGGCTCATCAGCATTCCTAGCATGGTCAGGATCCAGAGCGGGGCCATCATGCTTCACCATCCGAGTCAATCGTGCTGGTACCCAAATTGGATTTTCTTGACCCTGTGGGAAAACACAAACAGCTCCCCCTGGATCTTATTAATATAGGATCCGGTCCTTTCCATTGATTATCAAGTACATCTTTCCATTTTACAAGCTCTTTTGGAGATGTATGAGTGACATGTCTGTCTGCAGCAGACTGTCCATTGGAATCCAATTTTAAAAAATTTAGAGTAAATATAGTGAGGGAAAGAGTTGCTTTCTGTCCCATGTTTATGGCGGGGCAGATTCCCCCTTTTTTGTTTTTGTAAATACATTTTGATGGTGCTATGAGCACGTTCTATTATGCCCTGTCCTTGGGGATTATAGGGCAGGCCTGTTACATGATGGACTTCCATTTTTGTGCAGAATTGCTGAAATGTCTTAGAAGTATAAGCAGGACCATTATCAGTTTTTAATTGTCGTGGCTTTCCCCATGCTGCCCATGCCTCCAAGCAGTGGGTGATAACATGAGCCACTTTTTCTCCAGATAATGGCGTGGCGTGGACGATCCCGGAGCAGGTATCCACAGAGACATGTACATATTTTAATTTACCAAAGGTAGAAACGTGGGTAACATCCATCTGCCAAATATGCAAAGGTTTTAATCCCCTAGGGTTAACACCAAAGGTAGGTGCAGATCTAAATTCCGCACAATTGGCACATTTTAATATAATGTCACGGGCATCTGCTCGTGTTATACAAATTTTCTTCTGAGTGTATCTGCCAGAACATGATACAACTCATGAAAAGCAACAGCATTTTGCATGGGATTAAGAATAAAATAAAATGCCTTAGTAGCTTTATCAGCCAATTCATTAGCTTTTGTCATGGGTCCAGGCAACAGTGTATGCGCTCTCATATGCTGTATGAAAAAGGGATGCAATCTTGTTCTAATTGATTGCTGAATATCAGCGAAGACTTGTGCAACAGCGCTTTTTGAGGAAATTAATCCTACTGTTTCTAAAATCTGTATTGCTCCTACCACATAATGTGAATCGGAGACAATATTCAAAGGTTGAGGGAAAGCTCGCAAAACTTCAGCCACAATGGCATATTCAACCAATTGTGGGGATGAAAAATTAAAACATTTTTGAAACACCTGATTATTAACAACATAACTGCCAACGCCTGTTTTGGACCCATCAGTAAAAACATCAATAGCTCCTATTATCGGTTGACTTCTAGTAATTTTTGGAAAAATAATGGCATTAGTAAGAACAAATTGTAACAACGGATGCTTAGGATAATGATTATCAATATGCCCCGAAAAGGTGCAACGAAGAATCGCCCAAACATCCAAGGTGGCACATAACACATTGACTTGATAAACAGTATAAGGCACAATAATAGATTCTGGCTCACAGCCGAAATGAGTTAGAGCTAATTGTAGACCTTTTAAGGCCATTTCTCCTATTTGAGTGGGATAATGGCTCAAAACTTTACCAGGAGAGGTTTGAGGATGGACCCATAATAGCGGTCCCCTTTGCCATAGCACAGCTGTAGGCTGTTGAGGTGAGGAGACAATGCATAGCTGGAATGGGCTAGATGGATCTAGCCGAGTTAGAGAAGCTTCACCCAATTTCTTTTCCACTTTATCCAACACTTGGGCAGCTTCAGCGGTAAGTTGTCTACTAGATGTGATGGCTGGGTCTCCTTCCAGAATGGCAAATAAAGGTTTAAGTTCTGCCGTAGTTAGATCTAAATATGATCTTACCCAATTAATATCACCTAAAAAGCTTTTGAAAATCATTAAGTGTTTTAAGAACATCTCTTCTGATAACAATCTTTTGCGGCTTTACCTGCGTCGGATAAATGGTAGAGCCAAGAAAATTTCCAATATCTCCTTCTTGTACCTTCTCAGGAGCTATAAACAAACCCTTATTATTCAACTCTTTAGATAGAACGCCAAAAGCTTGCTGCAGAAGGGCTTGATCAGAATGGCATAACAAAATATCGTCCATATAATGACATATCTTAATGGCGGGAAATTGAGATCTAACTGGCTGAATAGCTTTTGCTACATAAAGTTGACACATAGTAGGACTATTCGCCATGCCCTGTAGTAAAACTTTCCATTGGTATCTCTCATCAGGTTGTTCATGATTAATGCTAGGCAAGGTAAAGGCAAATCTAACTTTATCTTGCTCATGTAAGGGTATAGAGAAAAAGCAATCTTTAATATCCACTATTAAAATTCTCCAGCGAACTGGTAAGGTGGATAACAAAGGCAAACCCCTTTGAATGGGACCCATGACCTGCATTTGTTTATTTATGGCTCGCAGATCATGTAATAATCTCCATTTACCAGATTTTTTCTTAATTACAAAAATAGGGGTATTCCAAGGAGATTGAGAGGTTTCTATATGTCCCTGATTTAATTGTTCCTGGACTAATTGATTGGCGGCTTCCAGTTTTTCAGAGGTAAGGGGCCACTGAGGAACCCATACCGGGTCCTCTGTTTTCCAAGGAATGGGGATTGCCTCCCCAGCGGCCCCTAGGAAAAACCCAGTCCTGTTCTGTCTTGCTTCCCATTAGAGGGCAGGGGACTTGTACGTCCCTGCAAGTGTTTTCCAAGGCCTTGACCAGGGACGCAGCCCATATTTTTCATTATCTGCTGGCTCTGAGGTGAATAGTCATTTGTGAGCACAAAATCTAGTTGTTGTAATACATCTCTTCCCCATAGATTTATAGGGAGGGGTTAGCACATATGGGGTAATAGTTCCTCTTTTCTCTTCCTCATTTTGCCAATGTAATTCTTTTGCGCTCTTGGCTGGAGCCTCTTCAGCGTCCTCGAATATCCTTCCTGCTGCTTCCATCATTCTAGCCACAAAATCTGAAAATGGTTCAGTTGTTCCTTGAATAATCTTTGTAAGATTTCCTGTCACTTGCCCTTTATTAGGTAGACTCTTCCATGCTCTGATGGCAGCCTTATTTATTTGTTCATAAACCTCTAGTAGGTAGGCTGTCTGATTTACAGCCCATTGACCTTGACCTGTGAGCATATCAAAGCTCCATTGAGGTCGTTGACCGGCTATATTCTTCTTTGCCTGGGCCGCACACAATTCCTGATAAATGGACTTCCAATCTAAATAATGACCCATAGATAAGCAT
Organism: Cricetiscus sungorus; assembly: GCA_030556225.1. NCBI lineage: Eukaryota > Metazoa > Chordata > Mammalia > Rodentia > Cricetidae > Cricetiscus > Cricetiscus sungorus. The sequence goes on from JANBXA010000732.1 coordinate 2,070,450, forward strand.
GCTTTAACTGTATTGTTCCAATCATCTGGGGTCATTGCATTCAAGGCTAGCCTTTCAATAAGGGCTGTGGTAAAGGAAGCGCTAACTCCGTATGTTTGCACTGCTTCCACTAAGGCCTTCAATTGTTTCAGATCCAATGGCGTATGTTGTCTCTGATCTCCTTATCTGATATCATAGAATTTCTTCCTTTTTTGGCCATTTTTTGCTGCTGTACAACATCATAGGGCTGTGCCGTTGGCTCATAGCCTGGAGCATAAGGTGGGGCACGCCCATATCTCCCAGCCTCATAATTTTTAGCTTCCTCATCTAATTCTGCCTGCTCGGCAGGGTCCAGCTCTGGATCCCCTTCTGACCCAGATAGGTCAGACTTATCCTCCTCTCCGGGGGACGTCTCCTCCTCGGAGGAAGAATCTATAGTATAATGTTTAAACTCAGTGAGGAGAGGGTATAATTTTGGATCCTCACACTCACAATCCTTACATGCTCCTCCTTTTGGAGCAGGCACAAGCTTTAAATCTTTAGCTCGTCGGTTAAGTTCCTTTTCCTTTTCGGCGAGCTGTTTTGCTTTCTTTCCTAGCTTTGCTAGTTTACTGTGCACATTTTCATTCTTATTTGACTTCTTTCTGGAGAACCTTTTCTTTTGTTCTCCCTTTCCCTTTTCAGCTTCTGATAGACTATCCTGATGGTCAGAAAGCACTCTCTGTCCCTCTTTGACCTGTTCCTTACATCTCTCATCTTCAATACAAGACTTTAACAATTTATATAATGGCCATACACCAGTCCTTAAAGTTCCTTGTTCCTTCTCCCGCATAAGATCTCCTCCTAATTTGTCCCATGTTCCTTTGGAGAGGGTCCCAGAGACCACAAACCAGGGAGCAACACGGTCAACTTCCTTAAGGAAGTTCCGCAAAACTCTATCTGGAATCTTTAGCTCCTTCTGCTTTAGCAGCGCCTGCGCTGCATCTGCAATAGGCTTGGTCGGCTGGTTCCCCAAAACTCCTTTATCTACAGGAGAGGGTGTGACGGCTCAGTTATTTACCTGAGACTTAAGGCCACTTATGCTAGATCACAAAAGAGTGTGCGGCGAGTATTCTCCCGTTTATGACAATTAAAACACAGACAGCACAATAAAACGAAAAATGAAACAAACAACAAGAAACGGGATCACCCAGACCACAGAAGTCATACCTTGCTGAAAAGTGCTGCAGCTTCTCGCTCCGCTGGCTTGAATCTTCCTTCGACGAGCAGTCGAGGGTCCTTCGAGTCGTCCCTCCGCCCAGGGTCGGCAGGTTCCCGGGTTTCGGCACCACTTGTCGCGCGCATCCTTTGCCGATAAGGAAGACGCGGCAACCGAAGATGTGTCCAGCAGAATCTTTATTGTAGCGCTCTTTACATGCTGATGGAGAAGGACCCCAAGCCCCGAATACGCACGGCTTAAATAGCCTGCAGGGCGACGTATTCATCTGTGATTGGTGCTCCGCAAAATGTTTGAATGGTATAGCTTCTCTGATAGGGAGAGCTACCATATAGGAATTACCATACAGTGGCGCATGTGCAGTCAGCATAGCTAATGCTGTAAACAAGAACCAGGAAACAGGAAGCCAGCGCCATCTTGTAATGGCGAATGCGGCTCCCGACAGACCCCTTTCTCTGAGAGACGAAACAGTGACCACTGGATGCAAGCGCAAGAGGATATTTATTGCTCACACACCTGTGGACGCTTCAATCTTTCGGGAGACTGAGCGTGCCCAGGCCAAAACTTCAGAAAATTATATATGGTTTGGGCAGCAAAAAGCGGGCTTACAGAAGCAAATGCAATGCATGATTACAGGGATTTCATTGGTTCACTCAAATAAAGTGGTTGGGGTCAGCCTGGGGTAGAGTTGTTTGTTCAGATCGGGTACAAGGAATTCAGTTATGCCTATTTTAGCACTCTGGGGTTACAATAAGACAGACATCTCAAGGATTTTCTGTTCCCAGATAGCCCTGCTGCTTGCAGACATTTCAAGGATTTTCTGTTCCCAGATAGTCCTGCTGCTTGCAGACATTTCAAGGACTCTTTGTTCCCTCTTGTACTTGTCCCCACCTTGACCCTTTGCAAAAGCAGCTCAAGCAGGAGAAATGCATGGTGGGGGTCTTTCAGTAGTAGAACACATGGTAACTGTAAACTGCCACTTGGAGAGGCCTGTAGCATGAGGCTAGACATGGAGGCGAGCCAGGCGGTGTCATTTAAGCTCTGGCTTCATCTGTGCCCCATGACAGCAGCATAAATTCCTTTTGTTTGTTTGTTTGGTTTGGTTTTGGCTTTTCGGGACAGGGTTTCTCGGTGTAGCTCTGTAGACCAGGCTGGCCTCACCTCACAGAGATCCGCCTGCCTCTGCCTCCTGAGTGCTGGAATTAAAGGTGTGTGCCACCACTGCCTGGCTGTGAGAATTTTAAAAATCTAAATTCTCAGGGCTAGAGAGATGGCTCAGCAGTTAGAAGCATATACTTCCTGCTCGTGCAGAGGACCTGAGTTCAGTTTCCAGCACCCATGTTAAGTGGCTCCCAACCATCTCCAGTTCCAGATCTGGTGCCCTATTCTGGCTTCCAGCACTAATGGGCACAAGTCTTACATAGAAACAATAAAAAATAAAATCCTTCTTAAAAATAAAACATGCAACAACAACAACCTTGCTTAAGCTAGATGCAAGAGTCCTGGCAGATCCATTGTGGAAACAACAGCAATCATTTTTGCTGGTCCAGTACTTACCATGTATTAATTGTCATGGCGGGGCTCTGTGTTGTCAGTTGGTCGAAGGAAGAGGTCACTCCATGATGAAGCTTCAGGCCTGTGTGGCAGGTCCGGCTCGATGGACTTAAACAGCTGCACAAAGGCATATTTATCAATCCCTGCACAAAACTATTTTTTAGACAAACGAGTTCCTCATACCAACGCCTCTTAGGTACTGGAATTAAAGGTGTGTACCATCACACCAGGCTACACTTCTTGGTACATGTTTAATGCCTGAAAATTATCACAATAAATACACGAATGGGTCAGGCGCCAATCCCTCTCTTGAGCTGAGCTTGTTTAGCATATAATCTCCACATGTGCACATGCTAACCGTATCACACACACATGCACACACATTCACACACACGCACACATGCATACATGCATGCACACATGCGTGCACACATGCGCGCACACACACACACACACACACCCCAAGCCACTGTGTGATAGATATAGGAGGAAGCCCAGCACTCTGACCCAGGGCTGAGGCTCAGGAATGAACACACACACACACCCCACACTTCCTGGGTGACCCGAAGTCTGCTAGGCTGTGTGCTGAGGTCTCATCTCAGAGCGTACTGCCCCCTACCCTCCTGACTCTCCATAATCCCAGCAACAAAACGTCCCCCCTCACTGTTGTCCTTCCCTGAAGAGGGGAGGATAAAAGGATGTCAGATCATTCACCAAGAAGGACAGTTTTCATTGGAGGTCACAGGATCTCTTAGGCCAAGGGAGCCCAAACTCACCCTTACTGGTTATAAAACTGGCCTGTGGATAAGGGCCCAGTGTATTCCAGGCTGGTCACAGAGGCAGGAGTGTTGTCCCACAACTCTAATCCCAGCACGCAGGAGGCAGAGGCAGGGGGTCTCTATAGTGAGATATTCACTTTGTCTGCACCTGTGGCACAGACCATGCCCATTGTGGGTGGGGACAGGCGGAACTAAGGCTGAGGAGGGGGCTCCCCCGTAGGTCTTTTGCTTGCAGCACAGGGACAGGAGAGCATCCTTGGGACCAGGAACCTGCTGGTGTTCATCTTCTGTGTTGTAAGTTATTTCTCCCTGAATAAACATTTTTCGGCCTATCTGTTTCTCCTGATCCTCATGAAACCTCAATAGATCTCTGTGAGTTTGAGGCCAGTCTGGTCTACGACAGCTAGTTCCAGGGCAGTTAAGGCTGTTACACAGGGAAACCCTGTCTTGAAAAACAAAGGTGACTTTGAATTTCTGTCTCCTGCCTCCACATTGGAAGTGCTAGAGTCACAGGCTTGCAGCACCACAGCCTATTTACACGGTAGGGATTGAACCCAGAGTCCCCTGCGTGACATACATGCACCCTGCATCTGAGCTGCAGTCCAGCCCATGGAACTCAGGTTCTCAAGCTTGCAAGGCAAGAACTTTACCGACTTTGAACTTCTGATCCTTTTCTGGCCATCGCCCATATACTGGGATTCAGGTGAACACCTGCACTCACAGATTATTCCGGGCTGGGGATGGAGCCCAGGGCTTTGTGCCTGGGAGGCGAACATTCCTTCAACAATACATTCCATTGGAATAGCTGTAAGGGTGTCTGGGGCCTGCCTGCCTGCCTTCTCCCTTCCTTTCCTCCCTCCCTTTCTCCCTACTCCCTCCCTCCCTCCCTCCCTCCCTCCCTCCCTCCCTCCCTCCCTCCCTCCCTCCCTCCCTCCCCAATCTCTGACTCTTCACAATCTTCCCACTTAAGTCTAGCTATCCCTCCCACTTCATGGGAATTCCTTGGGGACATGGACAATGGATAATTAAATTGTGCTGAAATTATAATGTGATGAGGACTTCTGGGGGCCATGGTCTGGGGTGGGAAGACAGACGTTTATTAAAGAATTACACATGGCAATTATCACAGCTTCGGGGTTGGCATCCAAGGGGGGTTCCTGTGGGAACCCAGGGCGGGCGGCAGCTGCAACTCCCACTGCCCTGAGTGGGGGTGGGGCAAAGCTGACTTTAGAGAACCTAGACTATGTAAGACCCTGTCTCATGAAAGAAAGAAAACGTTATTATTAATCCCGAGCCTCAGACGCCGCCAAGCTTCTGGAGTAGCTCAAGGCTGCAGCGGGCGTCAGCCAGTCAAGATGACAAGGTCAGACTTTGGTCCCTGCCTCGCTCCGGCCCACCCGCTGCCAAGGAGACAGAGGTTTCGGCCATCAACCACTGTCCTGTGGCAAAGTGCGCCTGTGCAGGCAGCAACTACAATTCCCAGAATTCATTGAGTCGGAGCTTAAGGTCCTGTCTGAGCGCTCGACTGGGAGTGTACAGTACCCCATAATGACAACAAGCGGGACTGAAAGCTCTGGAAAATGGGAAATTGGTATTGATATACACTTTTTCGGCCTTTAGCAACACTGCGCGGATGACGACTCCAAGGTCACAGACACTTGCTCTACAGCAGAGACTTCTGGGAAATGTAGTTTCCGGGGCCAAGAGGCCCTGAACTATGTGAACACCTCTCTCTCAGTTCCTTTTGCCTGCTTTTTCTTCTCTCCCTTCGTGCCTGCCTCCCTTCCATCTTCTTTTCCTTCTGTCTGTCCTCTTGTTTCTTTTTATTTCTTTAAAATGGTTTTATTTTATGCTTGTTGCTGCTTAGCTCTTTTCTCCACTTACACAGTTCAGGATCCCATTAAGGGGGCAATTTTTCACACTTCAATTTGTACACTCAAGATAACACCCCTCATATGCATGCCAGGGGCCCTTCTTCCATGTGATTCTAGATTCTGTCACGTCGGCAACACTCACCATCACATCCTGTCTTAATGAAATAAAGCTGGGCAGTGGTGGTGAGCGTTGGGAGGCAGAGGCAGGCGGATCTCTGTGATATGAGGCCGGCCTGGTCTACAAAGGGAGTTCCAGGACAAGCTGCAAATCTACACAAAGAAAAGCCCCCTCTCCCCTCCCCCCAGCAAAAAGGAGGTAAAAAGAGCTGGGGATGCAGCTCGGGGTGGAATGCCTGCCTAGCACATGAGGCAGTATGTTCAATGCTCAGTACTACACACACCACACACACACACACACACACACACACACACACACACACACACACACACACACACACTCACACATGCATACTCACACACACACTCTCACACACACACTCACTCACACTCACACTCACACACATGCACACTCACACACACACTCACACACACTCACACTCACATGCACACTCACACACACACTCACACATGTATACTCACACACACTCACACACGCACACTCACACACACTCACACACATGCACACTCACACACACACGCACACTCACACACACACTCACACATGCATACTCACACACACTCTCACACACACTCACACTCACACACATGCACACTCACACACACACACTCACACTCACACACACATGCACACTCACACACACTCACATGCATACATACTCACATACACTCACACTCACACACATGCACACTCACACACATGCACACTCACACACTCACACTCACACACATGCACACTCACACACACACTCACACACACACACACACACACACACACACACACAGAGCACCTCGTAAAACCAGAGGACTGAGTGTCCACAGGGAATGACAGACACTAAGGAATTTGTCACTGATTTTATTAAATTTACTTTCATTTTGCAAACACCAAAATCACTAGCCTACTTCAGCAGGAGTTTTCGGTTTTGTCTATATGTACAAGCCCTGGTCAGGAGGAAGAAGAGGAAGGTTAAATGGGTTAGGTGGACATGCCTGTGGTCACAGCACTTGGGAGGCTGAAACAAGAGGACTGTCCTAAGTTCCAGGCCAGCCTGGGGTACAAAGTGAGGCCACATCTCAAAACTTAACATCAGGGGCTGTGAGGTGGCCCAGAAGGTAAAGGAAGCTGACAATAAGCCGCTCTGAATTTGATCTTCACAACCCATATGACTGAAGATGAAAACAGACACGAGAGAGCTTTCCTCTGACCTCCACATGCCTGTCCTGGCACGCATGTGTGCACAGTACAGACAGACATACAGATAGACACACGCACACACGCACGCACACACACACACACACACACACACACACACACACATGCACACCAGACAGGCAGACAGGCACACACACACACACACACACACACACACACACACACATGCACACCAGACAGACACAGACACACACACACACAACAATAGGTAGGTAGGTAGATGATAGAGTGATGGATGGATGGATGATGGATGGATGGAGATTGATAGATGGATGGGTAGATGGATGGATTATGGATAGGAGGATGGATGGATGGAAGGGTAAATGATGGATAGATGATGGATAGATAGATAGATGGCGAATGGAAGACAATGAAGTCTGGAACTGACACACACAGCAGGGACTCAGCCAGAGACATCGTTAGTTTCTGGTCAGGACAGGGACAATGTGGAATCAAGGGAAGCAGGAGCAAGGAAGGATGGACGGAAGGAGAAATAATGAAAGGACAGAAGCAGAGTACCATGACTGGACAGCGCCTCCCCCAAGCTACGTCTCACACTTCCCAATCCCCAGCTTTTACTCAAGGGCCCTTATTTGGAAATAGTCTTTGTAGGTGTAATTGAGACAAGCTGACATCATCGTGAGTTTAGGTCTAGGTTGTATCCAAACACTGGCATCATGACACGAGAAAGACAAGGCCACACAGTGTCAGACTGGTGGTGGTGGGGAAAAGTGCTCCACAGCCCCTGAAAGCCTGCAGCCCACCCCCAGGACGCAGTGAGTGAGGCATGGTAGCAAACCCTGCACTAGGGAGGCGGAGGCCCGTCATTTCCGCCACACTGTGATTTTGAGATTAGCCTGGGCTACATGAGACCCCGTCCCCCAAAACCTAATAGAACAAAACAAAAGGTAAGATGAACGCCTGGCATCTGTCTGTCTTCCGGTTTAATCTGTCTGCCTTGCTTACCTGCTTACCTGAGCACTCAGTGTTAAACGCAGATTGTCTACCTAGAATCTACTCAGACCCTGTCTCTCGCCTACAAACGGAAGAAACAAATCTAAGAGGAACCGTGCGGCCCGTTCCAGCCCAGCCCAGAGGACTCTGGTCATTGTCCTCCCTACTCCTTTAGTCTCCTTGGATAACAGGACATGGCAAGGATGGGTAGGCTGGAGAGATGGCTCGGTGCTTAAGAGCATTAATGTCTCTTCCCGGGGACACAGGTTTGACTCCCTCTACTTATATGGTGGCTCACAACCATTTGTAACCCCAGTCTTAGGGGATCCAATGACCTCTTCTGGTCTCTGAGGACACCAGGCAGGTCCATGCACACAATCTTTCATGTGGGCAAAAACCCCATACACCTAAAAATAAAAAGGTCAGCCCAAAGCCAGGTGGTGGTGGTACACACTTTTAATCCCAGCACTTGGGAGGCAGGGGCAGAGGGGTCTCTGTGAGTTCAAGGCCAGCCTGGCCTACATGAGGGTTTCCAAGACAGAGCTGTTACATAGAGAAACCCTGTCTTGAAAAATTGGAAAAAGAAAGAAAGAAAGGAAGAAAGAAAGAAAGAAAGAAAGAAAGAAAGAAAGAAAGAAAGAAAGAAAGATCAGCCCAGGACAAGCTCCACTGAGCAGCCATGATGTCATGGGAAGGCTTGTTCTCTCAAGGACTTACACTTCTTGTAGAAGAGGCCTGGGATTAACAACCCAGACAAGCAAACTCTGACAGGACTGTTCATCTGCTCACGGCCCCAATCCCTACCCCAGGTCCCCTGTTTGCATGCAAACCTCTAGTTACCAAGCTGCAATATTTTAACTTCATCTTCCCAACATGGCCACTCTGGATGAGACTGTCTTCCTGCTTCTGTTTGCCTCCCCGGGGGAAAGGGGTGAACTCACTCATTTAGAATCTGCTGGCCCAGGACTGAAGTTACATGAAGTCAGAAGCAAAGCTTAGCAGGAAGACGCAAATTAACAAATGTCCAGGGCTGCCAGCAGCTAAGGGCAGCTGAGACCGGTGTGGAATAAGCAGTCCACCCCGGGCCACCCATGACAACCCATGACATAGGGTGTCTAGCTTACAAATTCAAACCTTTACATGTTTTACATTTACTTATGTGTTCACTCATTCATGTATTTATGTGTGTTTGTGTGTGGGTGCTATAGCATGGATGTGGAGGTCAGAGAATGTGTGGGAGCCAGTTTCCATATGGGTCCTGGGAGCCAACTCCTGTTAACAGGCAAGTAACTTTATCCACTGAGCCATCCAAGTGGATAACTTCAAGGGATGAGAATTGAGTACAGGCCTGAATGCTACTCAAATGTTCCACCACGGAGCCACGCCCCAGCCCCTCACTGGAGGATGCTGGGCAGGGGCTCTACCTCTGAGCCACACCCCAGCCCCTCACTGGGGGATGCTGGGCAGGGGCTCTACCTCTGAGCCACACCCCAGCCCCTCACTGGGGGATGCTGGGCAGGGGCTCTACCTCTGAGCCACACCTCAGTTCCTCACTGGGGGATTCTGGGCAGGGACTCTACCACGGAGCCACACCGCAGTTCCTCAATGGGGGATTCTGGGCAGGGACTCTACCTCTGAGCCACACCCCAGCCCCTCACTGGGGGATGCTGGGCAGGGGCTCTACCTCTGAGCCACACCTCAGTTCCTCACTGGGGGATTCTGGGCAGGGACTCTACCACGGAGCCACGCCTCTAGTACCTCCTAAGAATAAATTTATGTGTCTCTAGGCAATCTCATAGGTAGAGGTGTCCCTCCTGTGTACCCTGGCTATGTACCATGAGCTGCTAAGTTTCATCATTAATGCCAGGCTAATGCTTGTCATCCCAGCACTAAGAAGTCTGAGACAGAAGATGAGTTCCAGGTTAGCCTAGGGTACAGGAGACACTGTGTTATTAACAGCTGGGCATGGTGGCACTCACCATTATTCCCAGCACTGGAGAGAGGTAGTGGATCCCTGTGAGTTGGAGTTGGAGTGAGCTCCAGATCAGCCGAATATACACAATGAAACACTGTCTCAAAAAGGCTTAAGATAAGAATATATCAATGACAGTGGTGGTGAAGAATATATAATAATGACCCAGCTAGAACAGACGGTCTTGGTTTGATTAGCGCTTTCACCTTCTTTCTTTCTTCCTTCCTTCCTTTCTTTCTTTCTTTCTTTCTTTCTTTCTTTCTTTCTTCCTTTCTTTCTTCCTTTCTTTCTTTCTTTCTTTCTTTTTTCAGACAAGGTTTCACTATGTATCTTTGGCTGTCCTGGAACTATGTAGACCAGGCTGGCTTTGAACTCACAGAGATCCACCTGCCTCTGCCTCTGCCTCCCGAGTGCTGGGACTAAAGGTGTGCGCCACCACCGCCACATCCAACTTCTCCCTCCTCCTCCCTCTCCTTCTTTAATAGGGACTCACAAAGACAGCTACTTTTGTAGCTTTGGAACTGGGGTGAGGGAAGGAGAAAATGAGGAGAAGAGAGGGAAGAGAGAGAGAGAGGGAGGGAGAGGGAGAGGGAGAGGGAGAGGGAGAGGGAGAGGGAGAGGGAGAGGGACAGGAAGGCTGGGACAAGACTCGGTGGTTCAGAGCGCTTACTGCTCCTACAAAGAACCCAAGTTTGGTTCCCAGTGCCCAGTGGGGGCCCACAACCACCTCACTCCAGCTAACAGGGACCCTATGCCATCTTCTGTACTAATATGCACACACTCCCCAGACATATTTACAAATATATACATACTTAAAGATAATACCTTGGTGGTGGTGGCGGCACATGCCTTCAATCCTAGCACTCAGGAGGCAGATGCAGGCGGATCTGTTCGCTGTCTACAGAGCGAGTCCCAGGATAGCTAGGGCTACACAGAGAAACGCTGTCTTGAAGAGGAGAGAGAGAGAGAGAGAGAGAGAGAGAGAGAGAGAGAGAGAGAGAGAGAGAGAGAGAGAGAGAGAGAAGGGAAGGGAAGACAGAAGAAAGAGAAGTGGGGGGTATTGAAGTACACGGTGACTGGGGGGGGACCAAAGACCCCTTTATGCATCCATTTCCCTCCCTTCCCTCCATGCCCCCACCCCATTTCTCTTTCTTTTTGACACGGGGTCTCAGTAGCTCAGGCTGGCCTCGAACTTGGCTATGCCAAGGATGACCTTGAACCTCTGATCCTCCACCCTCCAGCTCCCAAATGCTGTGGTGACAAGTTTGTGACAGCATCCCTGGTTTATCCAGTACTAAGAATCAAACCCACGACGTTGATCACACAGGGCAATTACCAACTGAGCCACATCCCCAGCTCTCCCCACTTTCTGAGATCGCATCTTGCTGTGTAGCTCAAACTGGCCTTGAACTTACAGCCGTGCTCCTGCTTTAAGCCTCCCCAGTGCTGGGGTCAGAGTAGTGGACCGCCACACCTGGGTGGGTCCATGGGTGAGGGACTTGGAGGGCTGGGGTGACTCACGCGATCAGGATGACTAAGAAGACTAGGATGGCCAGTCCCACGGTGACCAAGTCGCCCACCAACATCATGTTCCTCAGGATGCTGTCAGGCTGGAACTTGAGAGCCATGCGGGGCTGCCCGTCCACTGGGCAGTTGGAAGTGGAACTCAGTGTCAAACTACCTCCCTCTGTGACCTCCTCCACCCCACTGTTCACCGGCTCACCACACAGTGCGGTGTGGGGCTCCCAAGTACCGTGGCCAACACCGTAGCCCAACCTCTCCCAGCAACAGCCAAAAAACTCCTTGTTGGATATGGCAGGGAAGCAAGAAGTTAGCTCCAAACCCAAGAATTGGGTGTGGTGGCTCACCAATGTCACCTAAACACTTGGGACGCCGAGGCAGGATGACTACGCTGAGCGGGCTCCAGTGAGACCCTGTCTCTTAAGGAGGAAAGGACTCCCCACATCACGTCTGCCTGGGCGCCGCCCACCGTGACGATAATGGACTCTGAACTAAGCCACAATTAAACGCTTTCCTTTATAGAATCGCCGTGGTCATGGAGTCTCTTCACAGCGATAGGACACTGAGACAGTGTTGGTACCAGTAATCAGGATGTCGCTGGACAAGCCAGACCATACTGCTTGCCGTGCACCGTGGGCTTCGCATTAGGAAAGCAGCTGAACACTGTAAGTGGGGCTTATTTGGCCATCCTAGTAGGGTGTGGAAGACAGCGGTGCTGAGAGATGACAGCCTGGTTCTAGGTTTTCAGAGGAGAATAATATTAACAAGGAGACTAGACACTGTTCTTGTGATATTTTGGCAAAGAATGTGGCTGCTGCCTGCCCTTGTCCAAAACATCTGCCTACGGCTAAACCGAAGAGCTCTGAATTAATGGTGTTGGTGAAGGAGATTTTGAAACAGCTTAGCAATTATTAACTGTCGTAGTGGCTACTATTCTCGTGCAGATCTACAATGAAAAGGAACGAGTTGAGCTAGAGAAATATAAAACGCGGGCGCAGACTGAGGACAAAAATTCCTCAGGAAGCGGAACGGAGCCGCGTGCGGTGCATGTGCGGTGCATGTGCGGTGCTCAATGAGAGTAAAAGAGGGAAGAAAAGCCTGAGGCCAAATGAAAGGAAGCCAGGGAACGAACAAACAAACAAACAAACAAACAAACAAACAAACAAACAAACTTGGGGCTGGAGACGTGAGTTACGTGTTCTGATTGCTCTTCCAGAGGTCACGAGTTCAATTCCCAGCAACCACATGGTGGCTCACTGTAAAGATCTGGCGCCCTCTTCTGGCCTGCTTGATACATACAGGCAGAAAACTATACATAAGTCTTTAAAAAACAAGAGAGAAAAGCTTAAGCAGTGAAGGTAATAATATCTGGTGAAAATGTATTCAAAAAATGGAACTAAGGTCTAGTCCCAGCCCCAGCAGAACGTGGCCGCTTGGTTCTGGCTTTAGAATCAAGGATAGAAGGGGCTATGGAATCTCCCTCCATGGCTAAGGAAAGCCGCTGAGGCCAAGCTGTGGTAGATTGAACGTAATTGGCCTCCATAAGCTCATAGAGAGTGGACTATTGGGATGTGTGAGCTTGTTTAAGGAAGTGTGTGAATGTGCGGCAGGCTTTGAGGTCTCTTCTGCTCAAGCGTCCCTCAGTGTGATATGCAGTCCACTTCCTGCTGCTGCCTTCTGATCAAAATGTAGCCAGCAGCATGTCTGCCTGCACGCCACCGTGCTTCCCACCATGATGATAACGGACTGAGCCTCTGAACCGTAAGCTGCCACCTCAGTTAGATGTTTTCCTTTATAAGAGTTGCTGTGGTCACGGTGTCTCATCACAGTAGCAGATGAGACTAAGTCACAGGCCTAATAAGGCTGCTGTGTGAAGCTGTGAGGTGAAGACGGATTGTCTTGGAGATCCCAAGATGTTAGAGATGCCAGAGTCTTGGGATGCCTGCCGGGGAGAGCTGCTAACAGGGTGGAACCAGCTCAAGCGAGAGGGGTGTTGCGGTCAGCAACGCTGCAAGGGGTGCAGAGTTTGGGGCTTGCCCAGCTGGTGTTTGATCATGTTTTAGTCCAGTATTTCCTCACCAGGTTCCTTCCCTCCTTTTTGGAATAGTAATTTATATTCTGTGACATTGTATGTTGAAGTATGTCATCTGTGTTCTTATTTTGAGTTTTACAGGGAGTTACAGTTAAAAGACTGCCATGAATCTCAGAAGAGTCTTTGAACTTTGTTTGTTTTGAGATTGGGTTTGTCTGTGTAACAGCCCTGGCTGTCCTGGAACTCAGTCTGTAGACCAGGCTGGCCTTGAACTCATAGAGATCCACCTCCTCTGCCTCCCGAGCCCTGTGATTAAAGGTGTGCGCCACCACCACCCAGCCATGAAGTTATAGACTATGGGGACTTTTGGAGTTGGAATAAATGCATTTCCCATTATGATATGACCACAAGACAATGGGGGCCAGGAGACGGAATGTGGTGAACAGTGGGCCTAACCCTGAGGCGGAATGCTTTCTTTTATAAGAGTTGCTGTGCTCACGGCATCACTTCGCAGCATAGGACACTAACTAAGACAAATACTATGGGAAAAGGGGGGCGTAGAGAGGTGGTCCAGTGGGTAAGAGCACTGGCTGCTCCTCCAGGGGGCCCAAGCTGGATTCCCAGCTCCACACAGTGGCTCACAGCTGTGTAACTCTGTGTAAAATACAACTTTAAAATAGAAGAACATAGATGGGCAGTGGTGGCGCACACCTTTACTCCCGGCACTCAGGAGGCAGAGGCAGGCAGGTCTCTGTGAGTTCAAGGCCACCCTGGTCCACAGAGAGAGTTCCAGGACAGCTCCAAAGCTACACAGAGAAAACCTGTCTCTAAAAACAAAGCAAAAGAATAACATCTTATAACAAAGAGTATGGAAGAGTATGGAGTGTAGATGCAATTTGATGGAAAGTAATGTTTTAGGAAGTGTCACCAAGAAGACATGGCTTTGAGACCTAAAGACAGGAGGGAGGGGTAGGAACGCAGGTGCCATGGCCAGGATTCTGGCACTATTCTCTCTGCCAGAAGGACGTGGCTATGTGTGTAATGTCTGAATGCCTGGCATAGTCTTTCTATGCTTTCCACATATGAGAATATCTAAACATACGCTTTGTTTTCTGAGGTAGGATCTTCTCTACCCCCCCCCTCAGAGAGACAGGGTTTCTCTGTGTAGCCCTGACAGTCCTGGAACTCAACCTATTAGACTCACAGATGGGACCTTTTAAATTACATGTCTGTGAGGGTCTGACAAATGCATGTGGTTGCCTTCAGCTGCCAGCAACAATGTCACCTGTGTTCTCTGCAAGAACTGTCAGTGCTCTTAACCAATGAGCTATCTATCTACCAGCCCCTAAAACACGTGTGTGTGTGTGTGTGTGTGTGTGTGTGTGTGTGTGTGTGTGTGTGTGTGTGTGTGTTGTGTGTGTTGTGTGTTGTGTGTGTGTGTTGTGTGTGTTGTGTATGTGTGTTGTGTGTGTTGTGTGTGTGTGTTGTGTGTGTGTGTTGTGTGTGTGTGTGTCAGAGGTCAATGTCAGGTGTCTTCTTCGATCCCTTTTCACCCTGATTTTGACAGGGAGTCTCTCACTGAAGCTAGTCCTTGCAATTTCATCCAGGCTGGCCACTGAGCTTCGGGAATCTATGTATCTCTTTACCCCACCCTGGGGTGGGTCTGCAGACAGGAGTTATGAGGCTCAGGCCGGCTTTGAACTCCAGATTTCCCTGCCGCACCCTTCAAGTGCTTATGGAGAGCCTTGAAACCCACCTCCACTGGGACAAGGATGTCTCTCCACACCACCCCTGCCTTTTCCAAACCCACAGCTTACCATAACAGTACTTCTCTTGGATGCATCTGGGGATGGTTTTCTTGCAATGTAAACAGTCCAGGACCTCCTCTTTGAGCAAGCCTAGGCAGGGGGAAAGGGAGATGTGGAGAAAAGCAGACCTCAAGAACTGGAAAGAGCAGAGAGGGGACAAAGCAAAAGGGGGCGGGATCCCCTGGGTCTCCAAATTTTGACAGTCACTGCCGGGCACAGCAGACGGTTCATGTGACAGTGATTTTTTTCCTCTTCATTTTGTTCTTTTGTTTTGTTTTGTTGAGACAGGATTCCTCTGAGTGGCCTTGGCTGTCCTAGAACTCGCTCTGTACACCAGGCTGATCTTGAACAAATAGATCTTCCTGCCTCTGCCTCATGAGTGCTAGATTACAGGAGTGTGCCACCCGGCTCCAGAAATGATTTTTCTATCATCGAAGAGTTACATGGAATCTCCATAGGGCCAGATGACTCGGTGTTCTGGTTCTGATCATAGGGTATTGCTTGACTGGGGTGGGAGGTGCTCAGGATCAAACGCAGGGTCTTGAGTTTAGGCAGGGACTCTACTACTGAGCCACACTCCAGTCCCCACGGGATCTAGACACTACACTGGTCCACAGCACAAAGTCCTTTTTTTTTTTTTTTTTTTTTGCTAAGTTACCCAGGTTAGCTTTGAACTTGAGACGCTCTTGCCTTAGCCTTCCTCAGTAGCTTCTATGGCAGATCTGGGACAGCCAGCTGTCCTTTTACACTTATGTATTTCCTGTTGTGTGCATACACACACAGGTACGTAATGGAGATCAGAGGACGCCTTACACGGTCTGCTCCCCTCCCATCACATGGGTCCTTGGCAGCAAGCACCTTTACCTCCTGAGCCACTTTGTTGGCCCCAACATTTATTACTTTTTGAATCTGCTACTCTCCAGTCTTGGCGCCTCTTCTGGCAGAGGTGGGCATGGTGCAGGTTCAAACACTTCCCACCCTGTGCAGTGAGCTGCACCCACACGTCCTACCGAATCAAGGAGAAGGAAAGGTGCGGTAGGTGTCGTGCCGGGCCACCAAACTTCCCAAGTAGTCCCTAGGCTCAGTGTAAACTCAGGATGGGGACGGTGGGAGTAAAGGAGCCACGGGGACAGGGGGGTGTGCCCGGGGAGCAGCGCGCTCATGCTGAGCCACTGACACGTGGACTTTGTCACTGCCACACACCCTGTGGCACTCACAGATGCCTGAGGCCCCGGTTCACACGCCGAAGCCAATCCGGAAGGACCGGCAAGATGGGTAAAGGTGCTGGCCACCAAGACGGCGTTCAATCTAACACCAGCACTGGGAGGCTGAGGCAGGGACTGCCACGAGTTCTAGGTCAGCGTGGGTTACAGAGTGAGGACTCTGTAACCCAGAGTCAACATGGGGAGCTCAGTAGATAAGATGCTTAGGACAGAAAGGTTGAACGTGCTACTGTGTGCTCAGCTTATAATCCCAGCTCTCAGGAGGCGGAGGCAGGGGGAGTCTGGGGGGGTCACTGGGCAGCCAGCCTAATCAGTGGGCTTCATGACACCAAGAGACCCTGTCTCAAAAACCAAGGTGGAGGCCGAAGAGATGGCTCAGTAGTTAAAAGCATTTACTAATCTGTGGAAGAGCCAAGCTGAGATCCTAGCACCTGCATGGTGGCTGCACCCACCCACCACCCACATGTAACTCCAGTCCCAGAGAGTCTGATGCCCTCTGGCTTCCGCGGGCCGGGCGGGTGGGCGGGCTTGTGTGCCTGTGCAGAGAGCCTCCCTCCCTTGATGACAAGGCTCATGGGTTTGTGGTAAAGCGAGTAGGACATCAGGGTTTGATTTGGGAGGGATGGGGAGCAGGTATGGGAGGGTGGGGGTGAACAGGAAAGCAGGACTCACGACAAGTTCTGTGGTCACAGGCTGAAAGAGAAGAGAGCTGATGTCAGTGACAGGGGGACGGGACGGTGGCTTCAGAATGCATTTGGGAAGGAAGCAAAGGGAGGAGGGGAGGAAGGGATGTCGGCCCAATGGGATCCTGGGAGTCACAGAGGAGAACTTTGGGAGGGCGGGGGCCATGTTGGGGAGACTGGGGAGACACCTTTTACTTCATAAGCTTTTAACGCTTTCTTTAGCTCCATGATGGTACGCTCCCTGAGGCTCACCAGCTCTTCCAGCAGAGGGCCATCTGAGGAGGGAACAGATGCTCATCAGTGCAGAGCCCCATCGAGCTTTGAACCACTTACAGAACCAGTAAACCTGGCTGCAGAGCTGGCCCAGTGGTTGGGAGCACTGGCTGCTCTTCCAAAGGACCCAGGTTCAGTTCCCAGCACACACGTGGCAGCTGACTGACCCCCACAGGTACTGCACACATGGCACATAAGACATGCAAACATGAGAGAGAGAGAGAGACAGAGAGAGAGACAGACACAGACACAGAGAAAGAGAGAGACAGAGAGAGAGACAGAGAGAGACAGGGAGAGACAGAGAGAGAGACAGAGAGAGACAGAGAGACAGGGAGAGACAGAGAGAGAGATACAGAGAAAGGGAGAGACAGAGAGAAAGAGAGAGACAGAGACAGAGAGAGACAGACACACACACACAGAGACAGAGAGAGACAAAGAGAGAGAGACAGAGACAAACACAGAGAAAGAGAGAGACAGAGAGACAGAGAGACAGGGAGAGACAGAGAGAGACAGATACAGAGAAAGGGAGAGACAGAGAGACAGAGAGAGACACACACAGAGACAGGACAGACAGACACAGAGAAAGGGAGAGACAGAGAGAGACAGAGAGAAAGAGAGAGACACAGAGAGAGACATAGAGACAGAGAGAGACAGAGACAGAGAGAGACAGACACACACACACACACAGAGACAGACAGAGACAGACAGAGACAGAGAGAGACAGAGAGAGACAGAGAGAGAGGCTCCAGACAGAAACCACCCCTTCAGTGTCCAAAAAGAATCTGAGTTCTGGAGACGCCCAAGCGTTTGGACTTAAACCACGCACAGACTGTGGTTGAATTAACCCCGGTGACTTGGCACATAGGAAGCGCTGCTCATCAGCCTCTCAAGGGCTGCGAGGCTGGCCTTGAACTCACTCTAATTAGGGCGGGAGTATAAGTGGCGGTCCTCCTGCTTCAGCTTTCTGAGTTACTAGGATGGCAGGAAAGGTTACTACAAATGTTAGAGTATCTAAAAGACGGCTGTGGAGGGAAAGAAACGGAGGCTTGGTCTGACCTTACGTGGAACTATCTTTATTCACTGCGAGGGGGGTAGATGGCCAGAACGCCTACCGAGGAAGATGGGGTGCCGGAAATGACTTCCGTGGTCTGCAAAGGACGCTGGGAAATGTAGTCTTTGAGGAGGAAACTCAACAAACGCTCCGACTATAAAACCCGTAGTGTCTGAGAAGCGCGAGAAAACACAAGTGTGTGGCCGCCCGCGGCCTGTGATGGGCGTCGTAGGGCTGGGGTGCCCCGCATACATCTTCAACTCTGTGACTTTGGACAAGTCACCTGGCCTCTCTGAGCCTCAGCTTTTCTCCTCCTTTGCAAAGCGGGCATCTCAAACGTCCGCCTCCCCGCCAGGGACACAGGCTTCGGTTAGCTACCCGGGGGGACGCGTGGGGGGCAGCAAGGGCTGAGGGGTCTCCGACCTGTCAGGGGGCTGGCCTGGATGTGCCGAGTCTGGTTCATGAAGGAGGCCGCCACGTTCTCCAGCTGATCCATGCCTGCAGACCAGGAGGGGCGCCGCGTCACGACGGCCGCCCGCCGCCGCCCCGGCCTCTGCCCCTCGCCCCCGAGCACACACCCACTTTCCCCACGAACGCGTTCATGGCGTAGTCCCTGAAGAAGGGGCCCTCCATGCCCAGCAGCAGGGCCTGCGCGCGCGCCTGCAGCCCTTCCGTATGGAAGCGCTTGGGGACGGCGGCCCCGCGCAGCTCGTGGAGCGCGCGCAGCACCGACTGGTCGCACTGCAGGCAGCACCAAGCCCCGGGGCCGCCCAGGGCGCACAGGAGCGCTAGGGTCAAGGTCGGAGGCATGGTGGGGGCGTTGTGACGGCACAGCCGAGGCCCCAGAACGCTCCCGAGGTGTGTCGTACCAGAGCTCTGGAATTTAGCCACTTGCGGATACTGTGCTGTCCCCAAGAGCCCGAGAAACACTGAAGTACCCTGTCCCACTGCCACTGAAATTCACGAATTCAACGGGGCTTCCTCCCTTCCTCCTTCCTCACTTCTCTTTCCTCCTCCTTTTTCTCTCATAAATAGTTTACTAACTTTTGAGGCTGGGTGTGGTGGTGCACACCTTTAATCCCAGCACTATGGAGCGAGAGACGATCTCTGTGAGTTCTAAGCCAACCTGGTCTACAATAGTGACCCAGGACAGCCAGGGCTACATAATGAGAACTTGATAGCTATAAATATATATAACATAATTAATTTTTTGAGAATTTCATATATGCATTCAATGTATTTTGATGATATTCATTCCCTATTCCCCCATATCCTCCCAGATCCACCCCACCCCATTTCTCTTTTGCTTTTCTTTCTCCAGTCCTCCCTCCCTCTCTATTTCTCTTCTAAGATGTGTAGCCCAGGCTGGCCCTTGAACTCTGTATGACTTTGAACTCCCGATCCTCTTGCCCCAGCCTCTGAGAGCTTGAATTACACGTATGCCGCCCACCATGGCCACCTTATCTAACTGTAACTTAAACAGTTGAAGGGGCCAGTGAGACAGCTTGGCAGGTCCTCAAGCCCGAGGCCCTGGGTTCGGTTCCCAGGCCCCACAAGGTAAAGGCCGGACCTGACTCTTTAAAGCTGCCCTCCACCCTCACATTCACCATGGCATGTGCCCCTTCCACAATGAACATATAATTTTCAAAACATGTTTAACGCTGAACTTCAGGGTTGAAGAGATAAGGCTCAGGGGTTAAGAGTGCTAGCTGCTCCTGCAGAGGGATCTGGGTTTGGCTCCCAGCACAACACAGCTGCTCACAAGCACCTGTTGCTCAGTGGTTAAGAGCACCCAGCACCCACATGGCAGCTCACAACTGTCTGTAACTCCATATGCAGGGGATCTGACACCTCACAGAGACACAGCAGGCAAAACACCAATGCACACAAAATTAAACAAACAAAAAACGAGACAAGAAAACAATCAGGGCCAGGCAGTGCTGGCACACACCTTTATCCCAGCACTGGGGAGGCCGAGGCAGGTGGATCTCTGTGAGTTAGAGGCCAGCCTGGTGTACAGAGCAAGTTCCAGGACAGCCAGTACTTAATAGAGAAATCCTATCTCAAAAAACAAAAACAACCCAAAATACAAACCAAACTAACCAAACAAGCAAAAATAACTGGGGCCTGGAGAGATGGCTCAGAGGTTCAGAGCACTGACTGCTCTTCCTGAGTTCAATTCCCAGCATCCACATGGTCTCACAGCCGTCTATAGAGATCTGGTGCCCTCTTCTAGCCTGTCAGCATACATGCAGACAGAGCACTGTATACATAATAATAAATCTTAAACAATTTTCATTTTTATGCATTATTATTTTTAAGACATCGTTTCACAGTGTCGTTTTTGGCTATCCTGGAACTCACTCTGTAAACCAGGCTGACTTCAAACTCAGAACTCAGAGATCTGCCTGCCTCTGCTTCCAGAGAGCTGAGATTAAAGGTGTGCGCCACCACTGCCCAGCTAAATATATTTTTACGTGTATGAGTGTGTGTGCTTTTATGTTTATGTACACTGTCTGCATGCAGTTATACAAAGAGGCCAGAAGAGGGCATCCTATCTCTTGTTTACAAGTGGTTGCGAGCCATGCAGTGTGCATGCTGGGAACTGAGCTGAGAGATCCTCTCTGCAAAATTAGGACATGCTCTTAACTCTCTCTAGCCACACCTGCAGCAGGCTTTTTCCTACTGCCGGCACCCAAATCATGACATGGAGACTATTTATTACAAATGCTCAGCCTTATCATAAACCCACCAGCTCTCACAACTTCATTTAACCTGTTTCTCTTCATCTACATTTTGCCATGGGGCTTTTTGCCTTTCTTTAATTCTGTGTGTCCTATTTTCCTGCTTCCTCCATGTCTGTCTGCCTGGCTGGTCCTGGGCATCTTCCTTCTTTTTCTCCTTCATTCTCTTCCTCCTTATTCTCTCTGCCTGCTAGCCCTGCCTATCCCTCTACTGACTATCTATTGGCTGTCCAGCTTTTTATATGACCAATCAGGTGCCTTAAGTGGGCAAGGTGAAACAAATGCAACACATCTTTACATAGTTAAACAAATGCAACACATCTTTACATAGTTAAACAAATGGGACATAAACAAATGCAACACATCTTTGCATAGTTAAACAAATGCAACACATCTTTACATAGTTAAACAAATGGGACATAAACAAATGCAACACATCTTTACATAGTTAAACAAATGCAACACATCTTTGCATAGTTAAACAAATGGGACATAAACAAATGCAACACATCTTTACATAGTTAAACAAATGCAACACATCTTTACATAGTTAAACAAATATTCTATTCCACAAAGTGCACATGAGAGAGAGAGAGAGAGAGAGAGAGAGAGAGAGAGAGAGAGAGAGAGAGAGAGAGAGAGAGAACTACATCCCCTCTCTCTGCCTCCTGAATGATGGACTTACAGGGCTTGGTTTAGGCACCCTAGCATGATGGCAAGAACTCTACCTACTGACACACTTCCCCAGCCCCTGAGGAGGTTTTAACTTCTAATTTTATTTTAAAAGAGAGTATAAGTACTTTTCATAATTTTATTTATTTATTTTGAGACAAGGTCTCTATACGTAGCCCTGGCGGTCCTGGAACTCTCTTTGTAGACCAGGCTGGCTTTGAACTCACAGAGATCTGACTTCCTTTGCCTCTTGAGTGCTGGGATTTAAGGAGTGTGCCACTACACTCAGCTATACAATTTTTATTTACTTTTGTCTTGTGTGTGAGTGTGTACTTGCATATATGTCTGTGCACCATGTGCATGCAGGGCCTATGGAGATTAAAAAGGGTGTCAGATCCCCTGGAGTTACAGCTGGTTCTGAGCCTTCGTGTGGATGCTGGTAATTAAACCTGGGTCCTCTGCAAGAGCAGTCCATGATGTGCCCCATGCTCCCAGACAAACGTTTCATGTGTTTTAAAAATTACTTTTATTTTGAGAACTTTTAAAAATATACTTATTATGAGACCTTGTTGTTGTGGAATATTTAATTATGTAAAGATGTATTACATTTATTTATGTTACAGAATATTACTTTAACTGTGTAAAGGTGTGTTACATTTGTTTCTGCTACTTTGTTAATGATGTAAAGATATGTTACAATTGTTTATGTTATATTTGTTTAATTATTAAAGGGGTATTGTATTTGTTTCAGTTTGTACACTTGCCTGCCCAAGGCATCTGATTGGTCTAATAAAAAGCTGAACAGCCAATAGTTGGCCAGAAGGATCGGTGGGGCTGGTGATGAGAATAAATAGGAGAGGAGAGAACAAGGGAGAAAGAGAGGGACACACAGAAGCCAGGCAGCCACCAGACAGACAGACATGAGGGGCGATGACAGTAGGATGGACGTACAGAAGGAAAAAAGGTAAAAGGCCCCAAGGCAAAACAGAGATGAAGAGAAGCAGGTTAAAATAAGGTGTGAGAGCTAGTGAGGCAAGCAGAAGCTAAGACGAGCGTTCCTCTTTTTCTCTTCCTCCCTCTCCCCCCCCACCACCCCGTTGCTCTTCTGAGATAGTGTGCCAGGAGGTGAGCACGTGGGCATCAGTTGTCTCCTGTCACCGCCTGAGTCCAGGGATCAAACTCAGGTCAGGTGTCTTGGTGACAAATGAGTCATCTTGTCCCCTACCCTTTCACTCTGCAGCTCTGACTGGTGTGAGACTCACAGCAATCCTCCTGCCTCTGCCCCCCAAATGCTGAGTTGACAGACATTCTCTACACCAGGGTTGTAATGTAGCAATGAAAAGTTTGAAGTTACACACGTAGCTGTCATGACATTGTGAAGGGGCATGGCTGGTTTAGTATGTGCGGGGTGATTGAATTGGATGTGATTAGCTCAGGAACCGTGGAGGACACCTAGTGTCATCGCTCCATGTTACCACCAGAGGGCGCTCACACGAGGCGAATTCTCTCTGACCTGTGCTACCTCAGCCCCCACTTGTCTGTCCCAGGATTATCCTGCAGACCAGCAAATTTGAGACCACAATTTGAGGTTGAGGAGCCACCCTGTGGATTTGTACATGCTTCTCTTCTTCAACAGTCAAAGTCTGCCTTTGGGACAGTGAGCCACACAGACTACAGACAGATTCCTCTGCTTCTAAACCGAGAACACTCAGATCCAGAGGCAAGGCAGGAAGAATCAGGACACAGAACTGGTTTGTGCAGCTACACTAAAGAGTGATTTGGTAAAACGTAGCTAAGTTAAATATCATCTGATATTACACCGTAGGATTCCTTATTTCAGTAAAGATGACCGAAGAATTTCCTTCACTGAGCTAGGCTCCAGCATCAGGAAGGCTGACAGGAAGATGTTCAGTTCTGTGGCTAAAATCTCCCAGACAGTGGCTGAAGGTATGGCTCAGTGGTTAGAGCCCCTGCCTAGCATCCCCCAGTGAGGGGCTGGGGTGTCGCTCAGTGGTACAGCGCTTACTAAGCTGGCATGAGGCTCTGAGTCCCAGTTCTCCAAAGTAAATAAAAAACCAAACCAGACCCTTGTGGTTCTGAAGCTGCTCACTCAGAGGCTCCTGTCTTTAGGCCGTGTGCAGTGTGCAGCCCTCACTTGCCAGGGCCCCGCCCCTCACTTCATCTGGCCCATTGGAAGGTGGTTTTTGTTTGTGGATAAAGTCACCTTCCAGGACTCTTTCTGTCCCATGTCATTTTTTAAAATAAGTGTTGTTTTTTAATTTCATTTTATGGTTTTGTGTGTGACTACCCTCTGAGTCAAGCAACAGCCACCTGGAGAGTGCAGCAAAAGGGTTGTCCCAGCTGGGCGTGTTGACCATCATGTGGGAATGAGGAGGGCCAGGAGGCCCTCACCTGAGGCCCACCGCAGTTGCATGTAATGTCGCCTTCACTGCACATGGCCCCGGGAAGGCTGGAGTACACAGATAGGTGAAGCTCCATCTATGAACTGTGGGACAGCAGAGTAGAGGTCTTTACAGGTGCAGCTTGTTGGGAGAAGAATGCCCACACCCCTAAAATAACTCATCCGTGCTTTGTAAGGAAGCCCAATAGCTCACTGGTTTCCCCAGCGTGAATGTTAGTGGGATTATGCCTCTGTTTGTCTTTGGGACCTTAGGAAAGAAGGCTGACTTTGTTTATATCTTCCTCTGGGAAGGGTTTTTTTGTTGTTGTTTTTGTTTTTTTTTTTTTTAAGCAACATGTGTGTATTGATGTTTAGTAAGGATCAGGAGAAATAGATAGGCGGAATAGATGTTTATTCAGGTAGAAATAACTTACAACAGAGACAGATGAACACCAGCAGGTTCATGGTCCCAAGGACGCCTCCGGATGCTCTCCTGTGCCCGTGCTGCAAGCAAGACAGAGCTCCAGGGGGAGCCCCCTCCTCAGACTTAGTTCCCCTAGGCAACATCTGCCCCTGTCCCCACCCACAATGGGTGGTCTATGCCACAGGTGCTGACAAGGTATCTCACTGTGTGTGTGTGTGTGTGTGTGTGTGTGTGTGTGGTGTCTGAGACCTGCCTTCAGGTGCTGATGGAGGCCAGAAGAGGACGTTGGGTCCCTTGAAACTGTAATTATGAATGATTTATGCAGTGCCCAGCATAGATGCTGAGAATTGGAACTAGGTCCTTTGCAGACCGTCCTCTTAACTACTGAGCAATCTCTCCAGATTAAAACCTTCAGTGGGTTTAACTTTTCTAAAGAAATATGTATTCATTTATTCATGTTAGAGTCTGTGAATTTATGGGCTTTTGCGTGTATCTGTGTGGGGTCCTCATGCCTATACATGCATGCAAAGGCCCGAAGAAGAAGCTGGGTGTCCTCTAGGACTCTGTCTATTCTTTGAGGCAGGATCTCTCCCTAGATCCAGGCCTCATTTTCCCAGCTGGGCTGGAAGCTGGCGAGTCCCAGGGACCCTCTTGTCTCTTCCAGTGATGGCACTGGGTTAGGGGCGTCCACCACAGCCAGCACAGTAAAAGATCTACGGGAGGGAGGCCGTTCCCAACAGGATTCAGTAGCTATGTTGGTTCAAACTTCGGGAGTGTCGATCTGAGTTGTTCATTGTAAACATATTTAAGCACAGCAGATTTAGTCAAGATTTTCCTGATGATAAATAACGTTATCCTGTGTGCACACTGGAGCTTAGGACGTGACTAATCAAAACTCTTTTGTGTTAAGCACATGTGACATCTTCTGTAAAGATGTCCTATAGATTAACAAGATCTCAACAGGGGTCTGGGGAGGATGTGGTGTGGTCTCAGTCACACAGACCGTGCAAAGGTCGCCAGCAGGCTGTTAACCAGGTCTGCTCCCAGCCTCTGGGTGGAAAACCCCTGCCTTGGAAGGGGACAATCATGTGTTTTCCACAATCTGTGGACACAAGGGCTCCACACCTCCCACACCTGGGCTGAGCACAGCAGGCGATTTCATCCAGGGAACCTGTCAAGGGTGCAATACAGGCTGCTTCCTCTGGGTGAGGCTGGAGCCCCTGTGCAAATAACCATCTCCGTGTCCTGAGGGAGAGCGTGTCTCGTGGGCACCTGAGGAGGGACATGCGCCCAGCTGTTTTTGGTTTTTATTATTATTTATGTATTGGGTTTGTTTTTCCAGATAGGATTTTTGTGTGTAGCCCTGGCTGTCCTGGAACTCACTGTGTAGACCAGGCTGGCCTCGAACTCACAGAGATCCACCTGCCTCTGCCTCCCCAGTGCTGGGCTTAAAGGTGGACACCACCATTGCCTGACTTTTATTTTTTAGTTACCAGAAGAAATGGCTTCATTATGATATCTTCACATACACATCACGGGTTACTTTGCCGGGTCACTCCTCACCCCCTACTCCTCACCTACCCACCCCTGCAAACTCACCCCCACTCCTCACCCACCCCTGCAAACTCACCCCCACTCCTCACCCACCCCTGCAAACTCACCCCCACTCCTCACCCACACCTGCAAACTCACCCCCACTCCTCACCCACCCCTGCAAACTCACCCCCACTCCTCACCCACCCCTGCAAACTCACCCCCTCCTCACCCACCCCTGCAAACTCACCCCCACTCCTCACCCACCCCTGCAAACTCACCCTCACTCCTCACCCACCCCTGCAAACTCACCCCCACTCCTCACCCACCCCTGCAAACTCACCCCCACTCCTCACCCACCCCTGCAAACTCACCCCCACTCCTCACCCACCCCTGCAAACTCACCCCCACTCCTCACCCACCCCTGCAAACTCACCCCCACTCCTCACCCACCCCTGCAAACTCACCCCCCTCCTCACCCACCCCTGCAAACTCACCCCCTCCTCACCCACTCCTGCAAACAGCCCTTCCCTTCTTCCCTTTGCTGTTGACATGGGGTCTTTTCCCAGGTTGGCTGGGACTCATGGCCCCAGAAGCTCACCCTGCATGTTACACAGAGTTGAGCAGGGAGGTGGGGTTACTGCATTCAGCTGGATTAAGGGGTCACATTTGGCTCCTCTCAGTGGGAGCAGTCTGCAGGCTGTAAATATCCAGGGAGAGAAAGCTATGGTGGACATTTCCTTCCTTCCTTCCTTCCTTCCTTCCTTCCTTCCTTCCTTCCTTCCTTCCTCTCTTTCTCTCTCTCTTGCTTTCTTTTTGATAATTTTTTAAATTTAAATTTGAAACAAGCTTGTTTTACATGCCAATCCCAGTTCCCTCACCCTCCCCTCCTTCCCTGTCCCCCTCCTAACCCCCATCCCATCCCATCCCCTTTCTGCTCCCCAGGGAGGATGAGGCCTTCCATGGGGATCTTTAAAGTCTGTGACATCATTTGGAGCAGGGCCTAGGCTGTCTCCCATGTGTCGAGGCTGAGAGAGTGTCCCTCTATGTGGGATACTCTCCAAAGTCCATTCGTATACTGATCCATTAACAGAGGCCCCATAGACTGCCCAGCCCTCCTAACTGACACCACATTCGGGGTCTGGGTCAGTCCTATGCTGGTTTCCCAGCTATCAGTCTAGGGTCCATGAGCTCCCCGTGTTCAGGTCAGCTGTCTCTGTGGGTTTCTCCAGCCTGGTCTTGACCCCTTTGCTCATCACTCCTGCCTCTCTGCAACTGGATTCCATGAGTTTGGCTTATGGTGAACGGTGAACATTTTCTTTCTTTCTTTCTTTCTTTCTTTCTTTCTTTCTTTCTTTTTCTTTTCTTTTTTTGTTTTTTTGTTTTTTGTTTTTGTTTTTTGTTTGTTTGTTTTTCGAGACAGGTTTTCTTTGTGTGGCTTTGGAGCCTGTCCTGTAGACCAGGCTGGTCTCGAACTCACAGAGATCCACCTGCCTCTGCTTCCCGGGTGCTGGGGTTAACGGTGTGTGCCACCACCACCTGGCATGAAGGACATTTTCTACACACTGTCAACACTGGAATTCCGTCCCCCCTGAGGAAGGCTTTGGCATTTCCCTGGAACCTCTCCTCCAGACTGGGAAAGCTTTGCCATTCCTTCATTGGACGGAGGCCCTGAGGTCCTTGAACATGGCTGGGCTCATATGGATAGCGCACATTTATTTAGGGCTTTCTGTGTTCCCTAAAGGCCAGTGTTTGGCACCTGCACGAGGTGGACCGAGGGGACGGTGGGGTACAGTTCCCCGACACTGAGCCACCTGCTGTAACCTGCTCTGCTTGCTGAGCGCAGGTCAGGTTCCTCTGCCGTCCCACATCCCCCCTCCCCGACCCTGCTCCTGCTTCTGTCTCTAGCTGTGTCCCAAAGAGAGTGACTTGATCCATTCAGCCTCCAAAGGGATGACAAGGAAAGCGTGCTGTGTGGACAGAGTGCGAGAAAGCGGACCTCCATTCCGGCACCCCAGGGTGTGTTTCTGCCAACAAGAATTTGCAAGTTTTGTGAAGTCCAGGACACACTGCGGGAACAGAAACCACACTTTGCAAACACGAGAGCTGCAGAGGAGCTGAGGAGGGAACCCAGAACCCTCAACTTCTACCACTGAGCCAAACCCTAGCCCGTGACTGGGGGATTCTAGCCCCGGCCGAGGTAACCACAGCAGGGCCATGCGGTGTGGCACAGTGTGGAAGCGTAGATCAGAGGCGGCCCGTGGCGTTGGCCATGGCCGTCCTTGTTTGTAAGAGGCTTGTTTGCGTGTGCCTGGGTGAGCAGGCTGGCTTGGAAGCCGCAGGGTTTGCCTGTCTTCACCGCCTTCTCACAGCGAGTGGCCCGAGGTTACAGAAGTGAGCGCCGCCTGCGGCATCTGACTTATATTGAAAGACCCCAGAAGAGGACTTCCCTCCAGGAAGAGACCCCTGGACCCAAAGACCAAGCCGAGACCACGGATGCGGATGCAAACTGCAAGAGGTTTATTTGAGATACACAGGTACCTGTGGGCGACAAAGTCTCTCGGAGGACTTGCGCGCCCACAGGCTGGGGAGAGGGACTTTTATAGGGCTGGGTAGCAAAAGCATGGGTACAGAAGCGAGATGCATAGTTACAGGGGTCCCATTGGTCAGCTCAAATAAGGCGTTGAGTCATCCGAGGACAAGTCTCTTACCTGGGGATCTGATAATAGCTGACTTAGCTCATGTTTGGGTTTTTCTCCGAACTCTCTGCTCCCCTCCCAAGGCCAGATGTGGCAGCCTGTGAGTACTGACCTTGTCCTGTACTTTTACTTGTTTATGTGGAAGCCTTGCAAAATGGCGTTACCATTGCTAAGCCAGGCCTTAAGCTATTAGCCTTGAGTGGGGATCTTTCAATATGTGGGTTTTAGGGGTCCCAGCTGAGTTTATCACATTTGTGCAGCAATCCCCAGCACCATTTCCCCTCCCTCCCTCCCACCATCCCTTCCTCCCTCCCCCTCCCACCCCCTCCCTCCCACCCCTCCCCTCCCTACCACCTCACCCCTCCCCTCCCTACCACCTCACCCCTCCCCTCCCTACCACCCCTCCCCTCCCTACCACCCCTCCCCTCCCTCCCACCCCTCCCCTCCCACCCCACCCCTCCCCTTCCTCCCACTCCTCCCCTCCCTCCCACCCCACCCCTCCCCTCCCTCCCACCCCTCCCCTCCCCTCCCTCCCTCTTTCACACCTGAGCCGCAGTGAGCAGTGAGGACAACTTGGAGAAGTCAGTTTCACTTTCCACTCCGTGGTTCCCAAAGACAGAACGCAAGTGCTGTCTTGGGGTCACACATCTTTACACCGCCCTCATTTATTTCTTTTCTTTTCTCCCCCTTCCCTCTCTGTTTTCTTTCTGTCTTTCATTTCTGAGACAGCTCCTCACTATGTCGCCCTGGCCAGCCTGGAGCTCTGTAGACCAGGCAGGCCTTTAGCTTACAGAGATCCGCCCACCTCTGCCACCCAAGTGCTGCGATTAAGGACGTGTGCCGCCAAAGCCCGGCCACCCTCATCTTCTTTTTTTTTAACTTGACAAAAATGGTTATTAGCACATATTGGTGACAGATAATGCCGGGGCTCATGACATTTCCATACGTGTCTGCCATGCACTTCATTCACCCTCTGTCCCTCTCTTGTCCTCCCCCACTCCCACTGGTCCCCTTCCCCTTCCCAAGGAGGCCGCCTTAGACTTTTTATTTCTTAGCAACCTAAAGAGTTAAATATAGGTTGCTTTTAGGAGCAGGGGTGGAGCTAAAGGCTTTTAGGTGCCTTGTCAGTGGCTCTACCACTAGGGAAAAATCTCTCTCTCTCTCTCTCTCTCTCTCTCTCTCTCTCTCTCTCTCTCTCTCTCTCTCTCTCAGCAACCATTAACTGTCCAGAAGACCTCAGCTAGAGGCATGCCTCATGAGCCCCTCTATTTTTTTTTTTTTTTTTTTTTTTTTGGTATTGGTTTGAGACGAGTCTCATACTATAGCTCAAACCAACTTCCAACTTGGAACTCACTGTGTAACCCTGGCTGGCCTGGCACTTGTGGCAATCCTGTTGCCTAGCCTCCCATATACTGGGACGCCAGGTGTGGGGGCCCTGCCTGTCCCCTCTTTCATCTCCTGAAGACTGTGTGTGTTTGGAGCAAGTGTCCCTTCCTCACACCCATCAGCTCCCTGCAGCTGTGGGCACGGTGTTCATTTCTGCATGTGTGCTCTATTTCACAGTACAAAGGCTTGACAATAAACCAATCCACTGCTAGCAGTAATCCAAGGCGGAGGTGAGGCCTTGACCTCAGACACTCACCCCTAGTTCAGGTGGGGACTGGACGCCATGCCCAGCTCCTATCACTCATTTCTGCCATGGGGCAGCCACCCCAGACTCTGCCCAGACACTCTGCGAATAGGCGACATAGGCGACAGCCGCGAGGTCACAGTGACACATACCTCCTCGGGGCTGGGCTGTGCGTGTCCAAAGGTTTCTGAAAAGATTAAAAAGCAAAGTGTATAAAGCTATTATCTAGTGTGGCCAGCACTCAGAGAGCACAGGTGTTTAAGTGACATGGTACTATCTGAATGAGAAAAGAAATAAAAAAGGAAGGACACGATAGCTCCTGGGTCTGTGGCGGAGATGCCTTACGGTAGATAAAGGGGAAGCACAGGCATCTGGGAGCGTCCAGAGGGAGCCCTTACCCTGAGCAGGACCCCTGGGGGAAGGGCAGCCCAACACCCGGGCTGGAGGAATCAGAGTAGAGGGTGGGTATGCCAGTCAGAAAGACGCTGAAACACAGTGGTTCTCAACCTGTGCATAGCAACCCCTTCAGGGGTCTAATGACCCTTCCACAGGGGTCACATATCAGAAGCCCTGCATATCAGATATTTACATTATGATTCATAATAGTAGCAAAACTACAGTTATGAAGTAGCTACTTTTATTATTATTATTATTATTATTATTATTATTATTATTATTATTATTATTGAGACAGGGTTTCTAAGCCTAGCTGTCCTGGAACTCACTCTGTAGACCAGGCTGGCCTTGAACTCACAGAGATCCACCTATCTCTGCCTCCCAAATTCTGGGATTAAAGGCGTGCACCACCAATGCCCAGCTGCAACAAAATAGTTTTGTGCTTAGGGTCATCACAACTGTATTAAAGGGTTGCAGCACTAACAGTTTGAGAGCCGCTGCTATTATAGGCAAGATCTGAGGGATGCTGGGACAAACTACGTGGTAAATAGGCACCTCAGTTCGCTATTTGCCCTGGATTTGAGACCTAACATTGTTTGTGGCCGGGGCAAGATTGTGAATGGGAAGCAGGCTGTGTGGTGCTGGTGCTTTCGTTAACGCACCAAGGCTGCCAGTTTTCCACCAGTCTGTTTCTTAAACAGGGTTGTTTAATCGGGCCTGGAACTCCCGGAGCTCCGCCTGCCTCTGCCTCTGCCTCCCAAGTGCTGGGATAAAGTGTGCGCCTCCACCATCAGGCCCCGGCTAGGTCTCTGTTCCCCTCTCTCTGCCTTTTGAGGTTAAGTGCTGACATTGTCCCTTGCTCTCAGGAAACTGAGGCAGAGAAAGAAGTCAGTCAGTCAGGGGCAGCGCCTGTGTTGAGCCCAACTGCTGGGGCCAGTGGTCTGAGCCTCCACACCTTCAGCTTGACAGCCTCAGGGCTGCTGTGTTTGGGGGTTGTCCTGTGTCCTGCAGGGTGTTAAATTTGTCCCCGCCTCCACCGCTAAGTGCTGGGACATTGCCACAGAACCCCAAGCACTTAGGACAACCTGTGCCCCACCTCTGCCCCACCCTGCCTTTCCCATCTGTTTTTGTGGGCTGATAGGTGCCCTTTGGCCCCTCTCTCCGACCAAGATAACAGGCAGAAGAGGTACTGTGCCAGCAAGTCAGTTGGAAACTCTAAGCGTGCTTTCGAGTTGAATTATTTGGCCACGAGAAGTGACACTCAAAACATCCCAAGTGCATAACTTCAGGAGACTGTAGCACATTTACTAACAGTCAGGGTAGCTGGCGTGGTTGGTCAAGCCTGAGGCAGGAGGATCACCTTGAGTTCAAGGCAATCTGGATATCAAACCAGATCTTATCTCAAAAAAGGTGAAACAAACAAGACCAGAGTTATGTCTCAGTTGGCAGAGTGATCCTTTGCTGGCAGGAATGAAACCCTGGCTTTAGCCTTCCACACCGAATAAGCGGCAGGAGAATCTGGAGGCCCTCTTCAGCCACATAGTGAACTTGAGGACTGCATGCATGAGATGCTGTCTCCAAATAATAACCACCCAGGACGGTGGCACACACTGTTAATTCCAGGATTTGATCTGCAGAGTCAAACAGCAAATCAAAATAGCAGTAGTAATAGTATAATAGCAAAATCAATAATAGTCAGGGGTGGGTTCAAACAAACTATTGATTATCATACCCTGAACAGAATGGCAACAAAACAGAATACTGCTAATTCCAAGTGTTGGCAAGGATACAGAGCAATGGGAACTCCCATAGGCTTGAGAAGTGTGACAATATTGCATGGTTCTGGGGCTGGAGCCCTGGGCTTTGAACACAGTAGCTAAGCACTCTACACCCTCAGCACCCAATCCTTTAACTTCAGACGAGGTCTTGCTAAGTTTCCCAAGCTAGTATCAATCTGGATCCTTCTGCTTTGTCTTCCCAGGCACTGGGATGACCGGCAGCCACTGCCAGGGCCAAGCTGTAGTTCTAAATTACTACCCTGCATCCAGAGAATGCGTCTGGTCCACGGATCACTTCAGAGGCAAAGCTCCAGGCAGTTTTGCACCCACCCTCAGTGAAGCTTGAGGCCACGCTGGGTAGTCCTGTGTGCCCTGTGGGATGGGAGTATGGCTCCGTGCAGAGAGAGGTGGGAGACGGGGTGGAGATGGGGTGGGGGGGCAGAAGGGAAAGACTGACGGAGTGTGACACGCTACAGCTGTCAGAATAAAGTGTTGCAGTGACAAGCAAGCCTTAACTGGAGAGTCATCCAGCAGTGCAGATAGGCCTCCTCACGCCCATTCCTCACAGTGAGCTGAGGCGGTGAGCTCACCTGCTGAGGCCAGACTGAAACTTACCTTCTTGGGACATCGCCTCCAGCTACTGAGCAGAGCAGAAAAGGAGCTCTTCCTCCTCACCCACACCTTCTGGGTGGCACTGTGCAAAAACCTCAGCCATTCACCCTTTCACAGGGAATGAGGGGTTTCTAATGATTATTACCACAGTGCTGCTACGAACATTCTAGAACATTCTAGGGCTGTGCTTCTGAATACATAGGGGTTGTTCTTCAGGCACCATGTGCTTTTCAAATTTTATTATTATTTTGTGTGTGTGTGTGTGTGTGTGTGTGTGTGTGTGTGTGTGTGTGTGTGTGTGTGTGTGGTGGAGGGAGCATACCAAGGAGGGTGTGTGGATGTCAGATGACAGCTTTGTGGAATCTGTTTTCTCCTTCCAATTTTGCTTCCATGGGTCAAGGTCAGGGCTCCAAGTTAAAGCTTTTGTGACAAGCACTTTTACCCACTCAGCCATCTTGCTGCTGCTCTGCCTCCTTTGTTTTAAGACAAAGTCTCTCACTCACCTGGAACTGGCTGAGCAGATCAGGCTGTCTGGCCACTAAGCCCAGGGATCCACCCATCCTGCGCCCTCAGTGGGGGTTTCTGGCACGGGCCACCATGCCCAGGTGCTTTGCTAATGGGTGTTGGGGACCAAACGTGGGTTTTTATGCTGTGAGTCCAGAATGTTACAGAGCTATCCCGTCAGCTCCCAATGCAGCCAGCCCTCTTAACAGCCTTGACTGAGCGAGTGTGACTGTCAATAAAGCTTTATTGACATAAATGTGTGACCTACTAGATCCGGCCCTTGGGTTGTAGCTTTGCAGCCCTGTAGCACAGCAGTTGTAACAAATATTCACTGTAGACCTGTGACCCAACTTTCCCTAGAGGACTGGGGCAGAGGTTACGAAGGGCTCGGCTTGTGCAGCACTGTCAAGGCAGTATTACCAAGGTGAGCGAGGGGCCTTCCCGTATGTACCCCTTTTGGTTTTTATTTTCCTTTAAATGAGCTGAGATGTTAGAGGCTGGGTGAGTTGATTTCCAGTCAGGGTTCATCAGACTAGAGTTACTGATGGTTGTGAGCTGCTGCGTGGGTGCTGGGAGCTCAACCTGCATCCTCTGCAAGATGAGCCAGTGTTCTTAACCACCGTGCATCCTCTGCAAGATCGGCCAGTGTTCTTAACCACCGTGCATCCTCTGCAAGATCGGCCAGTGTTCTTAACCACCGTGCATCCTCTGCAAGATCGGCCAGTGTTCTTAACCACCGTGCATCCTCTGCAAGATCGGCCAGTGTTCTTAACCACCGTGCATCCTCTGCAAGATCGGCCAGTGTTCTTAACCACCGTGCATCCTCTGCAAGATCGGCCAGTGTTCTTAACCACCGTGCATCCTCTGCAAGATCGGCCAGTGTTCTTAACCACCGTGCATCCTCTGCAAGATCGGCCAGTGTTCTTAACCACCGTGCATCCTCTGCAAGATCGGCCAGTGTTCTTAACCACCGTGCATCCTCTGCAAGATTGGCCAGTGTTCTTAACCACCGTGCATCCTCTGCAAGATCGGCCAGTGTTCTTAACCACCGCACCGTCTCTCCAGCCCCACGTAGCTGCAGAATTTTTGTTTAACTATGCAAAGATGTGTTGCATTTGTTTAACTAGGTAAAGATGTGTTGCTGTTTTACCTTTTCCTGCCTAAGGCACCTGATTGGTCTAATAAACTGAACAGCCAATAGCGAGAGAGGAGGTGTAGGCGGGGCTGCCGGCAGGGAGAGTAAGAGGAGGAATTTAGGCTTGGGAAGAAAGAAAAAGAGACACCAGGTCCAGCCAGCCAGACATGGAGGAAGCAGACAAGTAGGACACACGGAAAGAAAGAAAGGAAAAAAGCCCTGAGGCAAAGATGTAGACGAATAGAAACAGGCTAAATTAAGTTAAAATAGCTCATTTGACAGCTGGCCTGGTCAGAACAGTACAGTGGACTTGTGATTTAGCAGGAGGTTGTGTCACAAGGGAATAAGATGGAGAGCCATAGGGAAAAGCCAAGTGTTTGTGCACACAGCTGAGTATGTGCGCACCCACATTCATAAACACACACGCACACAGACACACACACCACATGTGCACACACACACACACACACACACACACAAAAACAGGTGCACACACACTCGCACACACACCACAGACACTCACACACACCACAACACCAAACACACACACACTCACACACACACTCACTCATACACACATACACACATGTGCACACACACGTGCACACACTTCACACACACTCACACACACACACATACACTCACACCACACACCACACACACAGTCTGTAAAGAGCTGAAGATGAGGGCTGTGGTCCCTGCTACCACAAGAGTTCTATGGCTTTTGGTCTGTCTGCTCAGAGCTTGAGAGCTGTGACACGGTCCTGTGTGATGCTGTCCTGTGTGACGCTGTCCTATGTGACACTGTCCTGTGTGAGATGCTGTCCTGTGTGACACTGTCCTGTGTGACACTGTCCTGTGTGATGCTGTCCTGTGTGACACTGTCCTGTGTGACGCTGCCCTGTGTGACGCTGCCCTGTGTGATGCTGTCCTGAAACTCCGCTGTCTGCAGACAGTGCCTGGTGTGCATGGAGGAACATGATAGTTGAAAATCACTGGCTGGGTGTGGCAGTGACAACTGTAATTATGGCACTGAGCATTCAGGGCAGGGTGTGAGTTTGCAGTTAGCCTGATCTATAGATCAAGTTCTAGGTCAACCAGAGCTACATTGTGAGGCCCAATCTAAAAACCAAACCAAACAAAACCAACTTAAAAAATGAACAGGTAAAAATTACTTAAATAGCTCCAAGTCCAGGGGTGATCTGAAATGCCTGTCATCTCCATCCTGGGGAGAGGCAGGAGGTGGGGTGACAGGATCCTGGCTGCTGTCGTGGAGTCAGGAAGCAGGGTCAGAGTGGCTCAGAGGGCAGGATGGGGTCAGAATTCCTGACCAGGTTTCTCCACACAGAGACGGGGTTCCTCTGTGCAGCCCTGGCTGTCCTGGAACTCGCTCTGTAGACCAGGCTGCCCTCGAACTCAGGAGCCCGCTGGCCTCTGCCTCCCAAGGAGAAAAGGTGTGGCCACCACTGCTAGGCCAACTGTGCTCTTCTGCTGAGAACCAAGATGCTGGGGCAGCTCAGAGGACACAAATGTTATTTCAAAGTGGAGAATTTCACTCTGTGCCTGGAGCCAGGGCACCACTGAACAATGTCCCAGATGGTACGTACACTCAAGTGAGGGTTCTCAGGGATTTCCACACAAAAAAACATTGATTTTACCCAGGAACTAAGCAACTGACGCCCAGGGTTGCTGTGGATCTCTAGGGCAACCTGGGCTACACAGGGAGCTTCGGGCAAGCCTGGGCTACAGAGTGGGAGCCTACCTCAAAAGCAGAAGAGGGTTGGTTCTGGCCAGGTCTGGTGGTGCAGGCCTCTAACCCCAGCACTTGCTAGAGTGAGGCTGGGGGACACTTTAATGCAAGGCCAGCCTAGGTTATACACCGAGCAGCAGTGTTCACTGACTTGAGGCTGCACACGAACCTTCCTAGCATTCCTGGTCACAGAGAAACGATGTCCACTGGGTAAAGGAGCCGTCAAGAGTGACCTGGGTTATATAGACTCACACGGACTCTCTCAGGTTGTCCTCTGACCGCCTCACGTGAGGGGTGGCGTGTGCCCCACCCGAGAAATAAATAGGTGAGGAGCATCTTGAAAGTTTACAAAGGCCCATGCCCGGGAGCCAGCAGGTCCTCTCCTGGAGAAAGAAACCAGCTTTGCAGTATATGCACGCAGTGTTTTTTTTGACACATAATGGTGGGATCCTCTGGTCTGTGGAATATTGCTTGGTAACGAGGGGTTAATGACCAGTGTTCCTGGAATAATGACAGTCCTGAGCTGAGAAACTGCAAACGTGGGAGGTCACGGCTTTTAATGGGCTTGAAGGTGCCAGATTATGGGGAAAGGTAGCGAGCCTAGAGCTTTTGAATTCCATCGCTTTGTAAGAGATTTATTCATTTGTATTTCATCTGTGTGGGTATTTTTCCTGCATGTATGTCTAGGCACCATGTTTATGCCTGGTGTCTGCTGAGGCCAGAAGAAGGCATCAGGCCTCCTGGGACTTCAGACTCACAGATGATTGAGAGTCACCATGTGGGTGCGGGGAATCGAACCTGGCCTCTCTGCAAGAATAAGAACTGTTCTTAACAACGGAGCCGTCTCTGCAGCCCCTCAAACCTCCATTTATGTTTCGTAAAGGTCTCTTGTAGTCCAGGATGACCTTAACTCCTGATTCTTCTGCTTCTATTCCCCGAGTTCTGGGGTCACAGGTGTGCGTCACCATGCATGCCCTGTTCCTATGGTTCTGGGGATGAATCACGGAGCCTCCCGCACGACAGGCAGGCGAGCTACCAACGGAGCTACACCTCCAGCCCTCAGACATCTGTCTTGCGTGTACTCGGCTTTCTGGTTCTCAGACTCAGCACAGTCATTAGAAAGATGTGAGTTCAAATCCCAGATGTGGTGTGCAGTTGGCTCTTTCTACGTTGTCATTAACTTGCCTGCCACATGAGACTAACGCCACGTCAGGCCCTGTCCATGACGTGGTGGCTCTGACAACTGGGAATTTCCCCTGGTCAGGGGTGATGGTGCACACCTTCAATCCCAGCGCTCAGGAGGCAGAGGCAGGCGGTCTACATGGGGAGTTCAGGCCTGCACCGTGAGGTCTTCTGGGAGATTGATTTCCTAAGGAAGGCTGGCAGGGCTGAGTGCACAGGTTCAAAGACTCATGGCCGGCTTCTTAGTTGCAGGGGGAGGGCGCTGGGCTTGGAGGGAAGACGAAGAGCCTGGCAAAGGGAACTGCTTATTTAGAGAGGTGTTCCCGACCCCAGGACAGGGCCAGGGTGGTGCTGGGTACTAGGGAGCAGCAGGAGGCAGCACCTGTGAGGCAGGCTCAGTCCTGGGTACTGGAGGGCTTGGGAATGGAGCAGGGCAAGAGAGAAGATGTGGAGGCCGGACTGAAGCTGTGAGGAGCAGAGAGGAGAAGGCAGACAGCAGCCCGTGTAGCTGTTTGCTGGGCTGGGCAGAAGAGCAGGCAGGAAGCATGGCGCCTTCAGCCAGCCCACTACCTCCCAGGCTGACACTGGGCCTGGGGTGGAATGGGCAGGTTCATACTAGAAAGCATGTCCTGGAGATGGCTGGGGCCCCGGGCCCAGAGCTCACAGGGTTAATGCCTCTGCGGTCTGGAGAAGAGGGGCTTTCGGTTGGGACAGGCAGGTGCCCGGCTCAGTAAACACTCATTACTGGGCAGGCGGCCATCTCCACCCTGGCTGGCTAATCTCATTCCCTCCTGGGTCCTTGCCCCATTCATTAGAGGGAAGGCAGTGGTTTCCTGTAACAATTCATCTGTCTTCTCAGTGGTCACTGCAAGGGACAGGTCCGTGTCCCCATCCCACCCCCAATACCTGCCCCAAGATTTGTAGAACATTCCATAAGGATGGAAATGTAGGGTATCCATCCTGCCAACATGGTGGCCAGCGGCCCTGCTGATGGACTGGGGACTAGCAATCACTCCCCTCCCCGGCTGGCCTGGAACTCACCCTGTAGATCAGGCTGACCTTGAACGCTAGAGATCCTGCCTAAGTTTACTGGAACTAAAGGTGTGCGCCACTATGCCTGGACGGAATCTCCCATTTCATTTTAATTCATTTAAAATTAAGGGCCAGCAAGATGGCTCAATGGGTAAAGAAGTCTGCAGCGCAGGCTGGCGACTTGGATTTGATCCCCAGGATCCACATAAACACAGAAGGAGAGAACAGACTACATAAAGTTGTCTTCTGACCTCCACGTGCACAAAAAACAAACAAAAACCCACCAATATACGCTGGTTTCTCTTCAGATCATATAAATCTTTCGCCTTTTACAAAAACCCACCAAGGGCTGGGGACAGGGCACGGTGATTAAAGCACTCTCTCTGCTCTTATAAAGGACTCAGGATTGGTTCCCACAAGCATCTGCAATTCCAAATTCCAGTTTCAGGGGAGCTGACTCCATCTTCTGGCTCTGCAGGCACCAGGCATGTACGTGGTGTACAGACATAAAAGCAGGAATGACTCATACACAAAAGAAATATCATATGGTTTTCTTTCCCTTCCTTCCTTCCTCCCTTCCTCCCTCCCTTCCTCCTTTCCTCCCTTCCTCCCTCACTCCTTTCCTCAATCCCTCCCTCCCTCCCTTCCTTCCTTCCTTCCTTCCTTCCTTCCTTCCTTCCTTCCTTCCTTCCTTCCTTCCTTCCTTCCTTTCTAGACAGGATTTCTCTGTATTGCTCTGGAGCCTGTCCTGCTGTCCAGGCTGGCCTCGAACTCACAGAGATCGGCCTCCCTCTGCCTCCCGAGTGCTGGGGCCGGCTCGGTTGGTAGGGGATTTGCTTAGCATGCTTGAAGCCCTGGGCTCCTTCCCCGGCACTGCAGAAACCATGGCATGGGCATGCATGGCAGTCATTTCAGTGCTTGGGAGGTGGAGGGACGAGGACCAGCAGTTCAGTGTCATTGTTGGCAAGGGAAAGGAAGGGGGGTTGCTCCAGGAGGGTACCCAGGCTTCCCTTCTGAGACTGCTATGCTCCCGAGTAACAGTGGCGGCGGGCACAGAACTGGGAGTGGTGGAGAAGGAACCCAGGTGGGCTGGAGCAGAGGGTGACTTGGCACAGCTTCCCCTGTGTCTATAGCTGCTGTGTCTGTTTGGTAACTACGGCCGCCTTCTTCACACGCCCCACCTGCACCCCATCCCTAGGCTAGAGCTGCACACTCAGCTCGCTTTCATATATTTTGCTCTTGAAGTTTTCAAGACGTCTCCGGGGAACTACATGGAATCCCAACTCTTTATTGCTCACTCGTTTACTTTAGAGTATTGGAGATTGAACCCAAGGCTTCTGACATGAAAGCCAGGCACCCTAGAACTGGCCACGCCCCAGCCCCTCACTGGGGGACTCTAGGCAGGGGCTCCACCCCTGAGCCACGCCCCAGCCCCTCACTGGGGGATTCTAGGCAGGGGCTCTACCGCTGAGCCACGCCCCAGCCCCTCACTGGGGGATTCTAGGCAGGGGCTCTACCACTGAGCCACGCCCCAGCCCCTCACTGGGGGATTCTAGGCAGGGGCTCTACCGCTGAGCCACGCCCCAGCCCCTCACTGGGGGATTCTAGGCAGGGGCTCCACCCCTGAGCCACAACCAGCCCCTCACTGGGGGATTCTAGGCAGGGGCTCTACCGCTGAGCCACGCCCCAGCCCCTCACTGGGGGATTCTAGGCAGGGGCTCCACCCCTGAGCCACACCCCAGCCCCTCACTGGGGGATTCTAGGCAGGGGCTCTACCGCTGAGCCACGCCCCAGCCCCTCACTGGGGGATTCTAGGCAGGGGCTCTACCACTGAGCCACGCCCCAGCCTTCTTTATACTTTCTATTTTGAGACAGGGTCCCACTAGGTTGTCCTGTCCTTGAATTCTCCCTGTAGCCCAGGCAGGAGCCAAACTTACACTCCCAAGTGTCGAGGATAAGGTCCTTTGACACATGCTCAGCTTACGCCTGATTGCATCGAGAACAAAGTGAGCAAAGCTCATTTTTTTATGTTTCTTGAGACAACGCCTCTGACTGTCCAAGCTGATCTCAGACTTATTGTGCAGACCGAGGCTGCCTTCAAACTCTTGATCTTCCTGCCTCCACCTGCGTCCTGGGATGACAGGTGACCTCACATGGGACATCTGTCTCATTTTATCAGCTTCCCGAGGAGCTGACCCAAGCTGTCTCCGCACCCACTGCCGCCGCAGTCCCCAAAGTCCCCCCTTGGTGTTTGGAAGCAGCACCGCTGGGTCCTGGGACGTGGACATAGTTCAGGCCCTCGGTGCCTCCCGTTGTTTATGGTGGATTTTGAAACCTTAGCAACGTTCCAGCCACAGAGCAGGGTGGAGGAGGGGACAGCCAGTCCCAAGGGCCAACAGTGGGTGGTGGCCCGGGCACGGAATGACAGGTGAACCTCTTGAGGGGCGGAACCTCCCACACTGATTGGCTCAGTGACAATTTTCTTCTTTTCTTCCTTAGAATGAGACAATATCATGGCAGCAGTTAAAGAACACCCATCAAGATCTTAACTAGCTATGTTCTTTGACCCAGCTTTAGGATCATTTCATGTAGCAGGACATAGGAAGTGGGGTGGTCACCATACCGCCATTTGTAAAGAAGGTGGAATGAGGAAGAGCCACTCCCGGCTCCTCCCAGGACTGATGGAAAGGGACAGGGACAGTGGCTGTGGACCGCTATGCAGGCGTGAAACAGGTGAAGGTGAGTGTGACAAGTTCCTTAAGGCATGCCGCTAAACAGGAAGAACAAATTAGAATTCCTCCCGTCAGATATGCGATTTCCTAGGAAGTAGCCACAATTTTACATGCATGTACATGTATGCTGTGTCCATGAGCAAAAATCCTAAGGGTAGATGCTGAGTGGACATGACAAGCGTGGCTACACGCTGAAGGTCAGCCGTACGGTATTTGTTGATGCATGGACACAGGGACTGAGGTGCTTAAGAAACACCAAGAGTGACGGGAAGGGAGTTGTGTGACTCCAGGGACTCAGTTCCTTTCCTTTTGCGATAACACATGGTCACAGGCTGGGTGAATCAGAGAGAAAGGATTTCTTAATGTGGTTCCGGAAGGCGGGAAGCCCAGGATCAAGGCACTGGGCTTCAGAGATGTCACCGCACTCACTACGGTGCACATTACTCCACGGAGGAGCCAAGGCTTGCTGGAAGAGAGCTATGGCAACACCCTCGTGGTCAAGTCTGATCTCAGGAGATGACTCCAAGATGTCCACTCACAGCACACCTGATCCACTCCAGACTCCTGAAATAAGTAGTCTGTATGGGGGATAATTACTTTTCTCCCAAGATGGCTTATCTGCTCCTCTAATTATTAGCCTACATTATCCACACAATCTCCTCAGAAGATAATTGGCCTATTCCTTTGATCAGTATGAGCCTGAGATAAATAGCCCAGTCCCTCTAGAAATAGGTCACTCGTGTGACAGCATATATTCCTTCGATGGCCAGTGTGCTTAAGTGATAACTGTGCTCTCCAGGTACCGGACTATGTACCGGTGTTAGCCATCCCTGTGAGCTTGGCTCCTGACTGCCTCCTAATATCCTCGATGGATGAATAAGGTTATTTAGATTTCAGTTAGATTTCAGATGGCTCAAGTAATGGTGCTTGCCTCCAGGTCTGACAAACTGAGTTTGATCCCCAGGATCCACAGGGTGGAAGGAGAGAACAGAACGGCTAGAGATGTCCTCTGACCGCCACATACATGTGCTGCGCAAACGTGCACACACAGAAGTAAGGAAAAGCAATGAAAAATCAGATACGGGGCTAGAAAGAAGTCCTAGCGGTTAAGAGCACGGGCTGCTCTTCCAGGGGGTCCACGAGTGACTCCCGGCACCTACACGGCTTCCATCCGTCTTTAACTGCAGTCCCAGGAGATCTATCCGCCTCCTCTGGCCTCCACAGGCACCAGCCACGTATGCAGCAAACAGAAATCCATGCAGGCAAAACAGCACATGCATTAAAAACACCTTTAAAAGCACTAAGCTTCATTCTGGGCTTTGGCGGGGAAAGTGAAGCCACAGCACTCTGGGGAATGTCGCGGAGCTGCGATCGTACACGCACAGGCTACCATCATCAATCTGCTCTGGGTCCCCATCTCTAAGTACAGAGCTAGAGGAGTCTGGGG
This sequence comes from Cricetiscus sungorus, assembly GCA_030556225.1. Lineage (NCBI taxonomy): Eukaryota > Metazoa > Chordata > Mammalia > Rodentia > Cricetidae > Cricetiscus > Cricetiscus sungorus. Next base: position 2,113,391 of record JANBXA010000732.1, read on the forward strand.
GCTCTGGTTTCGATGCTAGCCCTGCCACGCCACCTAAGGTTGGTTCGAGCCTCATGCTTCACAGAATCCTTGCTTCCTGTGTTACAGGAGCCTTCATGCCTCAGAGCAGCTGAGCTTGCTCTAGGACATAAAATATTTAAGACAGTGCCTGCACTCAGCATCTCCCGGTGAAGGATGGCTACGGTCAGCGTGCTCTGCCTAAGATAGTAAACATAAAACAACACATCCACACCAAAACATTGTCAGTGGTCCATCTTACTGGAGAAGTGAGATGGTGATGTCACTCAGGAGAAACGTTACCCAGCCATAGCTGGGTTAACAGAGGCCTGCACAGGTTGCCTCGTTGACGAGGGTGGTTTGGCTTTCTTTCCCTTTTTATTATTATTATTATTTGTCTGATTTTTATTTTTGACCCTGCTTTGTAGCTCAGGCTGGCTTCAAACGTTTGATCCTTTGCATCCTGAGTTTTGGGGATTAACGGTGTGGACCACTACCTCAGACTAAAGCTGCTTTAATTTAAAGGGCAGTGGTGCTGGAAGGTGGCTGAGTGGATAAAGCACACACCTGGAGAACTTCACTCAGATCCTTCAGCACCCACACGCCCAGCCTGCCTGTGAGTCCGGCACCACGGAGATGGAGGCATGGGGGTCAGAACTTCAAGGTCACGTAAAGCAAGTTCGAGGCCAACCCACACCACATGAGAGTCTACCTCGTTACACCAAACCATACAGTAAGATCAGGGCGAGGGGTATCAGGTCCTCTGGAATGAGCAGATGCTCAGAGAAGACTTCACTGGAAAAGGAAGGAGAGGGGCACATCCTGGGTGGGGAGGCCTGGTGTGTATGAGAAAACGGGAGGGGCCAGTGGGGCTGGAGCAGGCTACATGCTGTAGCATGCTTTCTGTTGTGCTGTCATAAAACGCTGACCAAAAGCACCTTGGAGGAAGAAAGGATTTATTTGCTTCCAGTTCTAGGTTACAATCCATCATAAAGGGAAATCAGGGCAGGAACTCAAGGCAGGCTGACGGAGAGGCCATGAGGGGGCTGCTCCTATGCCTTGCTCACCGTGATTTCTTGTACACTCAGGACCGCCTGCCCCGTGTACCACCCCCAGCGAGCCAGGCCCTCCCACCGCAATTATTAATCAAGACAAGAAAAGGCCCCACAGCCCTATGTGACAGATGCAATTACACTACGGACGTTCCCTTTCCCCTGTGGGGAAGAGTTGACAAGAAACAGCCAGTTGAAACAGAGAGGATGACAGGTGAGGCCAGAGAAGCTGAGGGGGCTGGACGGCCCCCAGGGAAAACCCTGCTTGCCCTCTTGGTGTGACCAGACACTCTAGAGATGGAGCTAGAGTGGGAATGAGCAGGATGTGACTGGGGGTGACCGGCTTCTTGACCCCCGCTGAGTAGTCAGGTTAACAAATCTTTATGCCTGCCTCATCTGAGAATCCAAGGCTGGACTTTCCAACCCATAGCCCGAGGGCCAGTGACCCTGTGTGTGTTAATAAAGCTTTATTAGGTCTGAAGGCGTTATGCAGTTGTAGCCCAGGCCCTGGTAAAGCAGAGACGTTTCTGCTGTCTAGCTTTGTGCAGGAGATTTAGGCGGCCCCAAACACCCAGCACGCAGTAGGCACTCTGTAGATAGCTCTCGTTGCAGAGCAGGGCCTGCTACTTGTCCATGAATTGTAGGCAGCTGCCAGCTCTCTCTGGTCCTAGGGCTACTTCCAGCCCAGAGTCACATGGACCAGAACAACAGCCAACAGCACAACAGTGACCAAAAATAATGCTGGCACCATGTGAGCCTTTACAAGCCAGCCCTGGGGACCCTGCACCCCAGCTCACCCTTTGCTCTGTGGACTCCAAGGTCACCCAATTTCTGTGCTCACTCAAAAAGTCTCCTGCATCATGGGACAACCTGCCCATTCCTGACTTCCCATCTCTCTTTTCAACTTCAGATTCTGTGTGTGTGTTGGGGTGGGGGCGCTATCAGCTTATGTTTTAGTTTCAAAATTAAAATTGAAAGGGGATGGGTTAATCACGATATTCATCAGGAATGCTTGGAATGTGCTTCTGTCATATTTTTCTGCCCCCTTTCTGGCTCCCTCCCCCCAACCCCCAGAGACTGAGCATGTGGGTCTCAGGATGAAATTCAGGTCATCAGGCTGGGCAGTGACATTGTACTCGCCCCTTCTCTTTATTTCTTGAGACAGGGTCTTTCGCTGAACTTGGAGCTTGCCACGGTGGCTGCCTGGCTGACTAGTGAGCCCCAGGGAATTCTCCTGTGCCCGCCTGCACAACACGGATTACAGGCTTACACCACTACACATGGCCTGTGGCATGAATGCTGGGGACACCAAAATTGAGTTCCTTGTGGTCACATGGCAAGCCCTGTACTGACTGAGCCATCCTCTCAGCTCTTATTTCCTTTTCTCTTTTCTTTTCTTTGTTTTTGAGGCAGGGTCTTACTATTTAGTTCTAGCTGTCCTAGAACTCACTCTGTAGACCAGGCTGGCCTCGAACTTAGAGATCCACCTGCCTCTGCCTCCCCAGTTCGGGGATTAAAGGTGTGCGCCACGACGCCCAGCTTCTCTTCCTTTTAGAGACACTATCTCACATAGTCCAGGCTGACCCAGAACTTCCTTGTAGCCCAGACTGGCCTTGACCTGAAGGTCCTCTTGCCTTTACCTCACAAGTGCTGGGATGACAGGCGTGAGCCACCATGCCTGAACCCCTTCTGCTTTGTGTGTCATATATAGTGAAACATATCATGTATAATTATTATTTACAATATATTTTCATCTAGGGTCTACCGATGAGATAAAGCATGCAGCATTTGTCTGCTCAAAGCTGTCTGAGCTCTTTTAGCATACCGATTTCCAGTCCCATCTGTGTCCCTACAGAGGACATGATCCTCTCCACAGCTGCATAAAGGTTCATTGTGTGTGAGCCACGTCCTCTTTATCTATTCATCTGCGGATGGACGTCTAGGATGCTTCTGCTTCCTGGGTTTTGTGAACATAGAAGCAGTGAGCATGGATGCATATGTGTGTCTGTGGCGGAAGGCCTCAGAATCCCACGGTTGGTAGAACTGACCATGGTAGTTCTAGTTCTGGTTTACTCATTTTTTCAAATTGCTCTGTTATTTTGTGTGCGTGCATGTTTTGTCTGCTGATACAATGACTTTATGTGTTTTAGCTGTATGTATGAGTGTACACTATCTACATGCGTAGTGCCTGCAGAGACCAGAAAAATGTGTTGAATGCCCTGGAATTGGGTTACTGATGACTGTGTGTATCCACATGGGTGCTACAGTGGAACCAGGGTTCACTGCAAAAACAGCCGGGGCTCTTAGCCTCTAGACTATCTCTCCAGCCTCTATTTTTTTGCTTTTAAATTTATTTTTTTAAATTTTTGGGGGGTATTGAGACAAGATTCTGCCATTTAACAGTCCCTGTTGTCCTGGAACTCACTTTGTAGACCAGGCTGGCCTTGATCCCCCTGCCTCCGTCATCTCTTGGAGCTGAGTTACAGGCAGATGTGAGCTGCCTGATGTGGTTCTGGGAACTGAACTCTGGTTATCTGGACAATCAGCACATGCTCGGAACCGCACAGCCATCTCTCCGGCTGCTTTTAGCCTTAAAATGTATTTATTATTAGTGGAAAGGTGTGTAGGCACAGGACACCTACAGCGCATGTGTGCAGGGCAGAGGGCAGCTTTCAGGAGTCAGTCCTGTCCTTGTACTGTGGATCCTGAGGCTTGAACTCAGGTTATCAGGCTTGTCAGCAGGCACCTTTCCCAACCGAGTATTCCCACCATACCCCTTGTCACATTGTAGAGGTCAGAGGACAGTGTGTGTGTAGAGGGAGAAGGGGTGCCTCTCTCCTTCCACCTTCTGGTCCCAGGGACAGAACTCAGGTTGTCAGGCTTGGTGGCAAGTGACTTTACCTTGTGACCACCTCTCATCCTAACTTTTGTTTTTCTGATATGGTTTCAGTGTGTAGCCCTGTCTGTCCCAGAACTCACTATGTAGACAAGCTAGTCTTACTCGTGGTGGTCGGGTCCTCTCCAGCTTCTGCCTCCTGATGTGGGCTTGGGGTTGAACCTAGCTTATGGGACTTGGTGGCAAGCACATCTTGCTGGCCTGGTGTTTGTTTTTTTTGATTGTGGTGATATATTGTTTGTGATCTAATAAAGCTTGCCTGGAGATCAGAATGCAAAGCTAGCCACAGCCACAGAGGCCAGGCAATGGTGGTACACACCTTTAATCCAGGGTTCTGGATACTGAGGCAGATGGATCTCTGTGAGTTCAAGGCCACCCAGGGCTACATGAGAGTGAATCTCTAAAAGAGAAGCAGAGCTCATGCCTTTAATCCCAGCACTAGAGAGGTCTATAAGAGGGAGCTCAGGGCCTCGTCCGGGATTCAGCCTTCAGTCGCAGGGCAGTCTCCAGACACGTTGAGGACAGGCATGCCAAGCCTTGGTAAAGGTAAGAGCTCTCTGGTGGCTGCTGCTTTGCTTTTCTGATCTTCAGTGTGAACCCCAATACCTGTCTCTGGGTTATATTATTAGTGCTACACTTGATGACGGCCATTCTGACCAGGGTCCTTCTGCCTCCACCCCCAGAGTGCTGGAATTACAGGTATGCATCACCTCACCTGGTTTACGTGATGCTGGGGACTGAGCCCAGGGCTTCGTGCATGCTGGGTAAGTGCTCTACCAACTGAGCTTCCGCCCCAGGCAAAACCTTTCATTATTGTGTATTATCTTAGCGCCTTCCGTGTTTTCTCCACGCCTTCCAGCCTCTTTGCTCAAGTTCTGTGGGCTCAGGTCACACCGAGAGCTGGGATTCAGGAAGCTTCCACGCCCTACCTGCTCCCCTCTGAACACACATATTTGGGTTTTCCATCTGCCTTTACCACCGATTTCCCTCTCTGTTGCAACTTATCTGCACATGAGGACCGCCATGGCCCCCAAAGGCCCATGGGGAGCAGCACAGTGAGGAGGTGGGCATTGGTGCAGCACGCCTTTATTTAGTCCCAGCACTCGGGAGGCAGATCTCTGTGAATTCCTGGCCAGCTTGGTCTACAGAGCTACACAGAGGAAGAAAAAGAGAAAAGGGACAGTGAGACAGGTACCTTCAGAAGGAGAAGGCCGGCCCCAGACAGCCAGGGGATCACAATGTGATGGGGAGAACCCTGCAGATGGCACGTGTGTCAAGGTCTCCAAGGAGACAGGGAGGGGCTTTTCCCCAAGCATGTATTCTGGCTGATGTGATGGAGGATGGGTGGAGAGCTTAGAGGCAAGACTCCACTCTTCATCTTGCCTTGTCTCTGTGGAATAGTGGAGACAGGAAGTGATCTCCCTGAGGCAGCTGGATCTCTGTGCCCACACCTGTAAAATGGACCAACTGCGCAGAGCTGGTGGGGTCCATGTTGAGGGACTTAATGATATAAATGCTTAGAACTGTGAGTGTTCTCACTAAATATCAGCAGGCATTTAAGTGGTATGGGCTTGTAGATCAAAGGAAACCCCGGTGAAAGGAAGCCCGCTGTTCCTTGTGTGGCTTCATGTATGATGATTCTGGCATTCAGGAGCTGAAGGCAGGGGGATAAGAAGTTCAAAGTCATCCTCTGATGCATAGCCAGTCCAATCTCCCCTTAGTCTGAGCAAGCGGAACTAATACCATCTCAGGTATTAGTAAAGACAGATGGTGACATTAGTGGTTGCGAGGTTAACCTTGAGCAGGCTGACGGCAACTCTAGTTGGCAGGTAGGTTGGCTACAGGAGCCTGGGTTGTCACTTCCAAATGGAGAACACAGTGCCAGGATGGCCAGGACTCAGAAACAAAGGAGCCGGTGGCAATGGCTCAGTGGTTAAGAGCTCTGGCTGCTCTTGCAGAGGACCCTGGGTCAGTTCTTAGCACCCACATGGCAGTTTGGAGTCATCTGTGACTCCTGTTCCAGGGGATTTGACATCCTCTTCTGTCCTCCTACAACGCTGCACATGCCTAGTATACATGCATACATGCAGGTAAAACACCATACACATTAAAATGTATGTATTAAAACGTACAAGGAATAGAGTATGGAATGGTTGAATTAGGACCGAGTGCTTAGGGACCCCAGGGACTAAGCAGCTGGGAGTGTGGGTGTATGGCGAGAGCCTTGGGGACTTCGGTATTTGTTTGTTTACTCACTCAGTTTTTGTACTTAGAGGCGGGATGGTACTAAGTAACCCACGACCCCACACTCACTGCGGTCCTACTGCCCCAGCCTCCAAATGCTGGAATGATAGGTGTTATACTCAAGACAAGGCTGGTGTTTTGGTTTTGTTTTCTAGAATAGGGTCTCCTGTAACCTAGGCTGGCCTAGAACTCTTGTGTAGCTGGAGGATGATCTTGAACTCCTGATCCCCCAGCCTCCAACTCACGAGGGCTGGGATGACCGGCAGGTTCCACCATGCCTGGGTTTGCATGCTGCTGGGATGGAGCCCTGGGTTTCGTGCGCGCTAGACAGCACTTTTACTGATTGTGTTTCAATCCCAGCCCCAAAATAAGGATCTCAATGTCCCAATTTAAAGGCTTCAGTGACATTTTGTAGTGGAAAAGCTTTACACAGCCGTGAGCACCTGCATAGGGCCTGCTCACGGTCTACGTTCCACAAAAGCGACATCTCCTCGGTGTGTGTCCGCGCGCCGGCTCCCGGGGGACCCAGGCATTCCGGCCTCCTGCCGCCCTGTACGTGCGCGCACAAAAGCATCCATTCATGCCTGTGTACAAAGCGGCCCATTCACCGAGTCCCCTTCAAGCAGCGGCTGCCGGCCGCTCCCCAAGCCTCTTTATTGGTGCCTCCCGCTGGCCATCAGGCCTGGGCCCCGCCAGCGGCCGCGCACTCTGGGCCAGGTTCTTTTCCCACGCCTGGCACGCTTCGCCAACTTCTGATTGGCACGGCGCACCGGCCGCTCTTTTTGATTGGGCAGCGCTGAGCCCCAGGGGCGGGGTCGGATCGGGCCGCAGCGAGCGCTGATTGGTCCATGGTGCCCACCTGTGGGCGGGGCCGCCCAGCGCAGGCCCCTCCCCGTTGCTGCCCAGGCCGAGGCCTCCAGACCGCCCCGGGTGCCGGTGAGTGTCGGGCCCCCCGCAGCGCGTACCGGGCGGGCTGGGGGTCCAGGGGCGGCCGGGCCGGGGAGCCGGAGCCCGTGGGCGGCGATGGGGGTCGTGGGGAGGGCTGGGCCGCAGCTGAGGAGGGGCGTGGGGGTGCAGTCACCAGCCCCGGCTCTCACCGCGTGCCGGAAAGCCCGGGGTCCCCTCTGAAGGCGTCGCCGGCTCTCTTCTGCAGAAGAGGAAACTGAGGCAGTGTTTGGGACGTTGTGTGACAGAACACCTGAGTCATGGTCTCCAGTCCCCTGCTCCCGGGATGACCGTGTGGGAGGAGGAGAAGGCTGTGAGCCGGAGAGAGGGGTCGCGACAGGCAGGGCCAGGGGCCGGAAGGCTGCATTTGTCTGGGGCCCTCACTCTGACTTGGTTCAGTTAATTAATTATTTTATTTATTTTTTTTTTTGGAGACAGCTTTTCACTCTGTAGTCTAGCTAGCTTGGAACTCACTGTGTAGACCAAGCTGGCCTCAACTCCTAGCCTTCCTACTGAGCCTCTCTAGTGCTGAGGTGACAGAAGTGCTCTGCCAAACACAGCTAAGTCGTGTCTGAACGTCCTCACTACGGACTTGAGCACTTTGCAACTAAAATCCTCTTCCGCGGAGAATAGATTTGAGGTGGCTTATGTGGTTCCCATTTCACGGGGAAGGAAAGGTGTACTGTGGTGGGGGACTGGAGGAGCCTGGTGTACCTGGCCATGTGTCCCCCCTTTTAATAACACCACAGTGGTAATCAGTAGTTCGAGACCAGCCTTAGCTACACTATGAGTTCCAGGCCAGCCTAGGCTGCATAAAGACCTTTTATCAGAAAAAGGAAAAAAAAAAAAAAAAAAAAGAAAGAAAGAAAGGAAAAAAGGAAAAACAAATTGTTCTGTAAATCAGAACGCTTAACATCTAAAGCGAAAACCATCAGCTTATGGCAGACACGCCCACCCTATGTCTCCTCTTCAGCTCACCTTGAAGAAACCCAAGCTCCCGTCGCTGACATAGCTTTTGACATAGCATTTTGACATCGTCCCTGAGGATTGGGGTGCCCCACTTCCAGGGTTGGGGAAACTGAGGTTCAGAGATATAAGACATGATAAAGTACCAATCTAGGTCTTTTTCCATATGATTTTTATTGATTTCATGAGCCTCAATTCCTAGCGAGGAAAGCAGAGGTCCAGAAGTCTGGGGAAGGATTAGAACCCTAGGCGTGCGCAGTCCGACTCTGCGCCAGACCTTCACCTTTGTCCAGCGCCATCCACCTGGCAACAGGTTCTACCTCTGCTGGCTGCCGCGCCAGGCCCCGCCCCCTCACCCAGCCCGGCAGGTGTCGGGTGATGTCAGAGACCGGTCCCGCCTCCTGACGCGAGAGGCCCCGCCCCTTGCTGGACCGCAGAGCCGGCCTCACCTGGGTGCTGGAAAGGATCTGGACTCAAGCCCTCCCCATCTCTCCACCGCCAGGCGCCCAGGTAGCCTCGGGGTCCACAGGATACAGGAGGCAGGCCACGGGGCGCTTGGTTAGGAGGAGAGAGGGTTAGGATTCATCGGGGCTTCCGGAGGTACACGGCCGTGTACCCCAGTCAGAAGGAGGAAGCTGAGCGTGGACCCAGTGTCTCAAAGAGGAGGCTGAGGTCTGTATTCCTGGGTCTGAGGAAGGAAAGCTGGGACCAGAACCCCTGGACTTGAAGGAGGAGGCTGGGGCCTGAAGTCCTAGGTCTGAGGGAGGAGGCTGGGGTCAAGACCCCTGGGTCTGAGGGAGGAGGTGGGGTCAGGACCCCTGGGTCTGAGGGAGGAGGTGGGGTCAGGACCCCTGGGTCTGAGGGAGGAGGCTGGAGCAGGACCCCTGGGTCTGAGGGAGGAGGCTGGGGTCCGGACCCCTGGGTCTGAGGGAGGAGGCTGGAGCAGGACCCCTGGGTCTGAGGGAGGAGGCTGGAGCAGGACCCCTGGGTCTGAGGGAGGAGGCTGGGAGCAGGACCCCTGGGTCTGAGGGAGGAGGTTGGAGCAGGACCCCTGGGTCTGAGGGAGGAGGTTGGAGCAGGACCCCTGGGTCTGAGGGAGGAGGTGGGGTCAGGACCCCTGGGTCTGAGGGAGGAGGTGGGGTCAGGACCCCTGGGTCTGAGGGAGGAGGTGGGGTCAGGACCCCTGGGTCTGAGGGAGGAGGTGGGGTCAGGACCCCTGGGCCTGAGGGAGGAGGCTGGAGCAGGATGGGGTCTCACCCACAGGCTGAGGTCATGTGCTGGGTCCTGTCCCAGCCCGTGCCCAGGCGGGCGGGGCCCCGGCTGCTCTCCTTTTCCACACAGCCCTGCCTGCCCCTCCCAGGTGCTCTCACCTGCCTAAGTGACACTAATGAGTCCTGGCAGCACATTCCTGCTGCCTAAGGGAGGGGTGTGCGACTGGGGCTCAGCCGATTGGGGCCAGGTCCTCCCCAGTCTAACCCTGGCTGCAGAAAGGCTCTAGGGTCGCCTTGGGTCCAGTGGGGACGGGCTGGAGACCTGGGGTCCTTGGCCTGGACTCTGGCTCAGAAGCCACCGAGGCTGCTCTTGTGGGGGAGTAATGGGGCAGGGAGGCACAAAGCCACAAAACCCTTCCTGGTCAAAGGCCACCAGGCTGGAGAGGAAGCAGGCGGGTGGGGTGGGGTAAAGTCCCTGGGATGGGGCTTGGCTCTGGGTGTATCTTTGCCACACTGGAGCCGGGGTGATCCTTGGCCTTTGGGGCTCACCGCTTGTAGAGCACAGGGGGCCAAAGTGGCTGGGAACCAGGCCATTGGTGCTGAGGGTGTGAGAGGGGCCAGCAGGGGCCCTGGACAGAGGTTCCCGGGGCAAGCTTGAGGGGACACGATATGGGAGGACACCACTTGAGCGAGCTGAGTGCTTAGAGGGATGTCCCCAAGGGGTGTGCTGGAAGGTGGCCTGGTCACACGGTGATGGCAGATAGGAATGTGGGATCCTCACGGGTTCTTTGATTGGGATGGGGTGACCAGGTGACGGCACAGCAGGGCTGCTTCCTGCAGGAGACACCAGTGTGGGACATTTTCTGTGGGATATTGGGCAGCCCTGAGACGGCTGTGTTCCCTGGTCAGTGGCCCCGGAGGATGGGAAGGTGCCCAGATACCCCAGCTGCGTCCTGGAAGCCTCTGTAAAGAATCCCAGACTCAGCTGGTCCACACCCTAAGAACTGCTCAAAGGCAGGCGGGCCCCAGCCTTTGACAGGTCCCCAGTGCCTCTGAGAATGTCCAGTGAATGTAAGAAAGACTGGAAGATGCCAGAGAGGGGTGGGGATTGATGGCATCCTGTAGTTATGGGGCAGGCGGGCCAGAGGTGCCCAGAAATCTCGGTGACAAACATAAGATCGGTGCCCTTCCTGGCCCCTCTGAGTGTGATGTGTGGTGGTGGCCCTCGCCCTTGCTGCCAGCCACTGCGCAGTGCTGCGGACGATGGACACATTCCTGCCCCAGGGCCTTTGCTTTCCTATCACCACAGCAGATCCCACCTTAGGCCCACTCGGGTCTGTTTTAAAAAGTAATACATTAGGAACGCCTTCTCCAGCCAGTCCAGTGAAAACGTAAGCACAGCCTGGGCACCAGCACCACCCGTTCCCCTGCTCCACACCTCTGACAGCCATTTATCACAATCTAAGCCGTTTACATGTTTATGACAATTTATTTTTAACTGCCTCCTGAGATTAGAATAGTACCATCCAATATAAACAGAATGTAAGCCAAGCGTGCATTTAAAATTTTATAGTCAGCACATTTGCAGGGAGGGGCACTGGACAGGTGGCTCAGCAGTTCAGAGTGCTGGCTGCTCTTGAGAGGTCATCTGTGCAATTCCCAGCACCACACGGTGGTTCAGAAGGGTCTGTAACCACGGTTCCTGAGGATCTAACTCCCTCTTGTGGCTTCCACGGACACTGCATGTGGTCCAGACCTACCAGCAGGAGAAACACCCTTTAGGGACAAATCCTGTTGTTTTGAAGGGGGGAGGGGTGTACAGGTGGCTTTGTAGCATGATTGCACGCACAGAGAACTGCCTTTGGTTCTCAACATCTGCATCCCATCACTCCAGTTCCGGGGACTTGATGCCACGTTCTGGCCTCCGTGAGAACTTGCACACATGTGGTACATATAAACTCACACACACTACACAGACGTATACAGTGGTTCTGTCAGCATGTACCTCTTCAGGCCAGCAGAGGGCGCCAGGTCTCATTTCAGATGGTTGTGAGCCACCATGTGGTCGCTGGGAACGGAACTCAGGACCTCTGGAAGACCAGCTTAACCACCGAGCCACCTTTTACAAGATGATTTATTTATATTGCTGTGTGGGGTGGGAGAGCACGGGCTTTGGAGACGGACTCACAGGCAGCTGTGAACCCCGATACAGGGGCTGGAAACCAAACTCAGGCCCACGGCAAGAGCAGCGCACGCTCTCAACTTCTGAGAGTCTCTCCGGCCCCATAATAAAGGGGGCTATTTATTTATTTATTTATTTTGTTCTTTTGTTTTGTTTGTTTGTTTGCTTGTTTTTTGGGACAGGTTTTCTCTGTAGCCCTGGCTGAAGAACTTGTTTTATAGACCATGCTGGCCTCAAACTCAGGGATCTGCTTGTCTCTGCCTCCCCAGTGCTGGGATTAAAGGCGTGGGCCCTTGCACTCAGCTTAAATGATGTAAAGGTGGGCCAGGAGACCCAGTCTTGTCATCCCATCTACTGTGAAACTGAAGCAGGGGATTGTAAATTCAAGGCTAGACTGAGTGAGTTAGCAAGACCTGTTTTAAAATAGTAAGTCGAGGGGCAGTAGTTGGCACACACCTTTAATCCCAACACCGGAGGCAGAGGCACGCAGGTGTCTGAGTTCGAGGCCAGCCTGGTCTACAGAGCGAGTGCCAGGACAGCCAGGGCTACCCAGTAAAGCCCTGTCTCAACAAACCAAAACCGAGGGGGGGGGTCTGCGGGTGTGACTCGGTCAGTGGCCCTGCTTTCTAGCATGCAGGAGGGGTTTAAACCCCAGTACGGCCGAAGACAGAGCCAACTGATGTCCACTGTCTCCCCACAGACCATGGCTGCAGCGACCCTGTCCGTGCCTGGGAGGAAGGTGGCTTCCAGGCCAGGCCCCGTGCCGGAGGCGGCCCAACCCTTCCTTTTCACCCCGCGGACACCAAGTGTGGGCGGCCCTGGAGGGCCGCAGGTGGAGTGGACAGCGCGTCGCCTGGTGTGGGTGCCCTCAGAACTGCACGGGTTCGAGGCTGCAGCCCTGCGCGATGAAGGAGAGGAGGAGGCAGAGGTGGAGCTGGCGGAGAGCGGGCGGCGCCTGCGGCTGCCCAGGGACCAAATCCAGCGCATGAACCCACCCAAGTTCAGCAAGGCGGAGGACATGGCTGAGCTAACCTGCCTCAATGAGGCCTCCGTCCTGCACAACTTGCGAGAGCGCTACTACTCCGGGCTCATTTATGTGAGTGACATTCCCTGGTGGGCCCTCACTGGGGATGCTAGGCAGGGGCTTCACCCCTGAGCCACGCCCAGCCCCTCACTGGGGGATTCTAGGCAGGGGCTCCACCCCTGAGCCACGCCCAGCCCCTCACTGGGGATTCTAGGCAGGGGCTCCACTGCTGAGCCACTTTCGCAGCCAACTTTTTGGTGTTTTGCCTTGAGATGGGATCTCCCTTGTAACTGAGGTTAGTCTTTAACCTGGGCTCCTGCTGCCCCATCCTTCAGGGAACCTGGAATGACAGGCTTGCAACCCTAAGACTGGCCCAGCTAGTACACTAACCCATGACTGGAGCCTGCTTCCACCTGTCTGGGTGTCCTGTATGGGGTCACCCTGTATCATTCTGTAATAATAAAGAGTGAAAATTAATGAGCCCTGAGCCTACACAACTCCCATTAGTCCATTTAATTCTGTTCAGCAAGGCAGTGGCCATTATTAACCCATTTGACTAAAAGAACAAGAGAAAGAAACAAAAATAAAATCCATCATGTAACCAAAAGAGAGAGGCGAGGAGGTCTTTAAGAAACGATGACATGTATTTGTTTGGGGACGAGGACACGTGTAGGTCAGAGCACAGTCGCTGGATTGGTTTTTCGTTTTCTATCACAAGAGTCTTGGAGTTCAAATTCAGGTCATCAGGCAAGCTTGGGATTGATGGTATTCAGGTTGACTAAGGTGGTCTGCCAAGCTCTGTGATCCATTTGTGATGTCTGCACAGCGCAAGGCAGGGCTACTGCACAGGGGAGCTGTTCCTCATCCTGGTTTCACGTATAATCACGTGAGGAGGTCTCTAGAAGGCCTACTCACTGCCTCACACCACTACCCACACACAACGCCGGGGTGGGGGTGGGGTGACATGCACAGAGATTTTCTTCTTCTTTTAAATAAGCTTGCAGGGTGTGTCTCATGGACAGCTAAGGTGTCATTAACTCCATTTAAAAGCGAGCAAACAGGATTATAGAGTTTAACAAAGAATGTTACAGCTATAATGAAAAAAAAAAGAAAAACCCTCTGAGAATAATGACTGGTAAATATTTGTCAAGTTCTTGTGCTGTACTGGGCACTGTTCTGAGTGCTGTTGTAGAGTTATTCCCTGGCTTCTTTGCGGGGAAACTGTTGATGTCACTGGCATTCCAGAATGTTAAGTGACTCGGGCCCAGGGCCCACGGGCACTGAGGAATCTGTGGAAGCCTGTCTGTCCCTGATAATAACCATTAGTGTGGGTACACACAGCTTTCTCTGCTAGGCTCAGGTCTGAGTTACCTTCCCAGAATTCTTGTTGTCCTCGCCCCACACCAAGCATACCAGGCTGTGAGGTAGGGGCCAGTCTCTTTCTCCCCCAGCTCGGCCTAACACAGCGGGTGATAGTGATCATTCTGAACAGACACTGTTGCAGGAAGGTGCTGAGTTCCTGGTAAACTTTGGACAAGCTCTCGGCCATGCCAGGAGGGAAGCACAACCCTTGTCTCTGAGACAGTGACACCCTTGTCACTGTTGATGAGACAGTGACGCCTAGAAGGTTGCTTGCTCAGGACAACCAGTAGGGAATTGGTAGCATGAGGGTTAGGCTCCATCCCTGTCTGATGGCCGATGCATCACACGTGTTTGCAGACTGACGGGGGTCAAGAGCTGTGGAAGGTGACGCCCCGAGGGCCTTGACTTGGCAGGGGATCGGTCCCTTCAGTGGGACTATAGAGGTAGAGGACACAGGGTGGGGTCAATGGCTATGGAAGGGACTCTGTGCTCCATGTGACTTGGGAAAATGTGTCACTGTTGGAGCCTTTCTAGGAAGAGGCTGTAAGTCCCATTATCCAGGGTTGGATGTTCAGGACTGTTTCCCTGCAGGGTTGGGGATCAAACTCACAGCCTTGCTCGTGGTGAGCCACGCCCCAGCCCTCACTGGGGACTCTAGGCAGGGGCTCCACCCCTGAGCCACATCTTTAGATCTCTTTTTGTTGTGAGACAACTTCTCAGTAGGTTGCCTATGCTATCTTCTGACCCTCCTGCCTCAGTCTCCAGTAGCTATGATGGCAGGTCTGTGCTACCAAGCCTGGCTGTCACTGAGCCTTTAAGGGGGTCCGTCCTTCCTGGAAGGTGCACACAGCTGGAAACCTCAGCCTCTGGCTCCCAGCCCTGGACAGATAGAGCCCAGGCAGCTTTGGCTCCAGGTGGGTCTGTAACCCGAGCATCCCAGACTACTGTTTGGAGAGGGAGGTGGGGCCACCTTGGTTGGCTGGATTCATTCTCTCTTAATCCCTGGGCCTTTGTAATGAGGCAGGCTGTCACCCTCTTGCAGACAGGGGAATATTGTCGAATTGTGTGGGGACGTGGAGGGTGGAGCCCAGCAGGCCTGTCTTTAGAGTCATCCGGGCAAGGCAGCCCTTCCAGACCCTTCCATGGACCCGCTAGGAACTGAGGCCTTCCATTTCTCCCTGGCCGTGCTAGCCAGCTCGGGTTTCCGTCCTGGGTGTTACCCAAGCTGTGTCTGGCCCAAGGGGCTGGCATGGGGAGGGGGCTCTGGCGCCAGCGGCCATGAGATACCCTCCCAGGGAATGTGGTCCAGCCGCCCCACCCCAGACCTCTGGGAGCAGCCTGGGAGATAGATACTAGGCTGACTGGTTCTTCTGCTTGTGGCCAGTTGCCTGCCTCCTCTGTGAAGAGGTGGCACCAGGCTGCCTGGTGGCCACACCCTGCCACAGCCAGGCGGGAGGGGTACCCACTGGAGAGTCAGCAATTGGCTGACTGGCCTGACTAATGAGCAGCTGTGGCTCCCTAGCTTGTTCAGTGGGCTGTCTCTAGCGAATTAGGCTGGTTAGCTGTCTGGCTGATTTAGCTACGGGACTGACTAGTTCTGGGCTGCCTAGCCACATCCGTGGGTGATCTTGTGAATGCAGAAGGGCCTCAGTCAGCAGCTCAGGCGGCCCGGCACCCGGCACCTGAAGATGAAGCTCCGGGTGCCAGGGTTATACACGTACACTGTTGCTGCCACTGCCCCATTTGTAGCCTGGAGGCTTCACCAGAGGGCCACGTGTGTTCCTGCCATGTGTCCATCAGAGAGCCAGAGGCCTGTGACCTGAGGCTGCCCACTGGCTTCATTGACCTCCATGGCCGATCTGGGAAGATGCGAATCTACTGTTAGCTTAGCAGTGTTAGTAACATTCATGCTGCAAAGTGTCTCATTCCTGTAATCCTATCACTTGGGAGACTGAGGCAGGAGGATTGCTGCAGTTTCCAGGCTGAACTAGAGAGTGAGACTTGCCTCAAACGATGAACGGCCACAAACAGGGCTGCAGAGATGACCTAGGGGCTGAGAGCATTTGCTCATGCAGAGGACCCTTCTTCAGTCTCCCAGCTTCCACACGGCAGCTCACAGCCATCTGTGCAGTCAGGAGACCCGTGTGCTCTTCTGGCCTCTGTGGCAAAACACCCCCCCCCCACACACACACACAGAGTCAGGCATAGTAACACACTCACAATCTCAGCCCTGGGGAGGCAGAGGCAGAAGAATTCGTAAGTTTTAGTTCAACCAAGGCCATGGAATAAACCCTTAACAAAATCAAATAAGCAAAACATCAACAAAACAAAAACCTTTACGATGTCAGGGTGTAGCTGGACCTTAAGCCTCATACAGGTTTCCTCTTGGCGTGTACACTAACCCAGCCCTGTCCCTCCGCTGTGGGCAGCCGCCTGACACACTCTCCCCTCCTGCCCCTCATAGACCTACTCTGGCCTTTTCTGCGTGGTCATCAACCCGTACAAGCCGTTGCCCATCTACACGGAGGCCATTGTGGAAATGTACCGGGGCAAGAAGCGCCACGAGGCGCCACCACACGTGTACGCTGTAACGGAGGGCGCGTACCGCAGCATGCTTCAGGGTGAGCGCATGGGCGGCCCTGGGGGGGGGCAGACTGGAACCAGGGCCGCGTGGAACACACGGGAAGGGGGGCTGTGCGCCAGTTCCTGCTACCCAGGCCTTAAAAAATCCGCCTGTGTGTTCACAGCAGTATTGTTTTGAAAGGCAACTGATGCTGGCTTCTATAGAAGTTTCCCAGAGAGGCAGTAGCTGTGTAACGTGGCACATCGGTTTTACAGTAGATGCCGTGTGGGGTCATGGGTGATAATGGAGTAGGTTATGTGACCTCATTCCTTCCTTCCTTGCTTTTTATTTTTGGCTTTTTCCAAGGCATGCACACGCGCGTGTATGCATGTGTGCATGCGTGCCTGTGTGTGCATGTGCGTGCGTGCGCATGTGTGTGTGGGCGTGTGTGTGTATGCGCGCGTGTGTGTGCATGTGTGTGCATGTGTGTGCATGTGTGTGTGGGCGTGTGTATGAGTACGTGTGTGTGTGGGGGGGGCTATGTGCATGTGAGCGCAGAAGAAGGCATCAGATCCTCTGGAACTAGAGTTAGAGGCCGTGTGAGCTGCGTAGGTGCTGGGAACCGAACCAGAAGTCAACCTCAGACCTGGAAGTTGTCTCTGCTTCTCACCGAGCACTGGGATACAGGTGTGCCCCACCACGTCCGCTTTTCATGTGGGTGGTGGAGACCACGCAGGTCCCCAGGATCACTAACACTGTCAGTCAAGCATCGCTCCAGCCGGCGCCTGTCTTACTGTTGCTAGTTTCTGATTAGTTCGCGGCAAACCGCTCTGCCTTTGGTGTGGATGCCCCCAACATGTCTGTCTGTGGTCAGTCCCTGGGCGGGAAGCCAGCTTTTGCTGTCATAGTGCGGCAGAGTCTGTAGGTCTGTGGTGTCACTGAGTGCCTGCTGCGTCAGCCTGGCTCGGGGCTGTTGGATGTGCTTGTTCTGTTTTTACTCTTTTGGGAGGCCTGCCACTCAGCTCCCGAATAAATGACACAGAGTGTTCCTCTGACTTGTAAATGCCCGGCCTTAGCCTGTGTGTGGAGTCCTCTGTCTTTTCCTCCTGTTTATTCCCTCTGCCTGCCAGTCCCCTTGTCCTTTCTCCTGCCTCATATTGGTCACCAGCGCTTTATTAGACCAATCAGGAGTTTTAGACAGACAAAGCCTCAGTTAAACAAACGCAACATAAAAGAATCTAACCCATCTTTGCATCACTAAACAAACGTAGCACACCTTAATGTTCCGCAACAGGTCAGTGCCATTACAAGGCACAGGAGGGTCCTCCAGGACCCGTCTCTTGGCTATATCATTTAACGTCGTAATAGTCCTACAGTGTAGTTTCTTTTATTACCACCCATTTCCAGGTGGGGAAACTGAGGCACAGAGCAGTACAGTTACTGCCCATGGCCACACGAGGGGTAGGTGCTGAAGGAGGCTTGAACCGGTGTCCTGGCCACTGCCTCCCCCCATCCCACTCTGAATTTCATTTTCATTCTGCACTGGATATTGCAGTGGGCGTTTCTGTTTGGGGATGGTCTCGTGTAGCCCAGGCTGGCCCCTAATGCCCATGTCGTTAAGGGTGATTTTGACTCCAGGACCTTCTGCTGAGATTGTGGGTATGGACCGCTACATTGTTTCTGAGTCACGAGGTACATGCTGGGCAAGTGTCTGAGGTTGGCTGTGTCTCCATTTTGTTGTCATCTAGGTCCTAGGACTCAAACTCAGGCCATCAGGCTTGGTGGCAGGTGCCTTGACCCACTGAACTATCTAAATCTTGTTTTTTAAAAAAAGTTTTTTTTTTTTTTTTTGGGTGGGGGAGGTTTCCAGACAGGGTTTCTCTGTGTAGCTTTTAGACCAGGCTGGCCTTGAACTCACAGAGACCTGCCTGCCTCTGCCTCCCAGGTGGTGGATTAAAGGTGTGCGCCACCACCCCCATCCCCCCCCCCCCCCGTGTAAAAAAAGATTTATGAATTTCATCTTTGGGGAATGGATGTTTTTCCTGCATGTATGTCTCTACACTGCTTACAGGTCTGATGCCTGCTGAGGCCAGAAGAGGTGTTGGAGGCCCTGAAACAGAAGCTATGACATACTGTAGTTGTGAGCTGCCATGTGGTTGCTGGGAATAGAACCTGGGTCCTCAGCAATAGCTACCAGTGTTCTTGTCCACCAAGCCATCTGTCCAACCCATGTTGCTTCTGAGGACAGCCTTGTTAGACAAGGGGCTGTATGGAACCTTGAACCCACTTTTTAGATAGGGAGATGGAGGTGCAGAGTGACTCAGAGAGGAGCCTGTATCACAGACCTGTCTTTAGTTCAGACTTGGCGCATTGTCACAGAATACATCACAGCAAGTTTGACGGGACCTCCTGTGCCGAGTAACCTGATTAGCTGTCACAGCACCGACACCCTCATCCTTACCTCTCCCCTGGGTCTTTACCCCATGAACGCACAGGCCATGCAATTACAATGAAGTCAGCTTATTGTCTGGCTGAATGGTTTCCAAAGACTTACACTGTGGCTATGCCCTAAATGACACCTCCCCCGAGGCCTGGGAGGCTCCCCCATCCTCTCGTCACTGCCTGTGGCCCCAGGCTTTCTATCTTAGCTCTGTCATTCAGCTTTCCTTCTATGTTGGTAACAGGACCCAGCACTTAGTGGGTGGTGAGAGTGCATGGTGAGATGGTGGTGCCAGGCCCAGCGTGGCCGTCAGGATAGACATCTGGTGTCTAAGCTACTTCCGGGACGCAGGGCCTCATTTGCCTGTCCCTGAGTCTCTGGTGCCCAGCCTCAGGTGGCTGGCACACAGTAGGGACTTAAATCGAGTTGACAGGTGAATTGTAGTCTGTATAGCTGGGGTTCCTTGTCTCCCCACCTTACTGATGAGAAAAAAAAAAAGACTCAGAGAGGGACAGCAAGTGGGAAGTAGAGTCAGGACAGAGTGTTTGAACCCAGCGGGGCTGTACATCACAATCCAGCCATGTCTTGGTCTCTGGAAAGATTCTGAGATGCAGAGGGGCCGGGGGACTAGGGACCCGTGTGGGTAACGTGCCATCCCCTTCTGTCCCTGCAGATCGTGAGGACCAGTCCATCCTCTGCACGTGAGTCACCCGAAAGGGCTTCAGAGGCAGAGCCCGCAGAAGTGGCTCTGCACAGATGGGAAGGGTACCAGTGGCTGTGGCAGAGCCGGAGCGCCGGTGGGCATGGCTCTGCATAACTGGGGCAGGGAAGAGCTGCCTGGTCCCCCTGCCCACCCCACCTCCCCTTGCTGCCCCCACAGAGGGGAGTCTGGAGCTGGGAAGACGGAGAACACCAAGAAGGTCATCCAGTATCTGGCCCACGTGGCGTCGTCTCCCAAGGGCAGGAAGGAGCCTGGTGTCCCTGTAAGCCATGCAGCCTTGGGACACCCCAGACCTGCCACAGCAGCACCCCTGTCTTGGGGTGCACTCCACACCCACAGGTGGTACAGGGCCCTACTTCTGCCTGTGCTACCTGAGCACCTACTATGTGCTCATCATAGCGCCAGAGGCAAGCAGGTCGGAGATGAGGCTCTTTCTTAGCCTCGTTGGTTCTAGAATAGTGCTTGGTTTGGAGGGCTGTCCCGAGCCTTAGCCCTCAGTCATGGTGGGTGCGCCATGGTGGGGCAGACGGGTGGTACAGCGGGATTTAAGCCTGGGTGTATACCCCTGAGGTTTCCCTGCACCGTACCCCCATTTCCCCAGCCCCTCAGCCCCAGCTCCACCCTAAGGCCTCCAGCTCACCCACGTGTCTGTCCATGTTCCATGTGCTGTGTCCTGGTCCGTGTTTCCTGTCCTGTGACTTCCTCAGGCCTCCGTCAGCACCATGTCTTATGTGAGTAGCAGGGAACCCCCTTGCCACCTCAGTGTCACCTCAGTGTTACTTGTGGTTGCCAGTCCACAGACATGTGGGCCCAAGAATGGCATTTCAGCACCCCGGGGACCCACGAGGCTACTGATGGCAGTCCTACTATGTGCATACCAGGACTACATGGCCTCCTAACTTAGACATACTGTGTGCATGAAGCCAAGGTCCCCTACCACTGTCCATGCAGCCCTACTGTGTCCAAGCAACCCCATGGAAAGTTCTATTATGTGAATGCAACCTAACTCCCCCTGTGGTTCATGGCAGCCCTGACATGTGTATCCCATCTGCTATTCAGTTGGTCTTACTGTGCACAAAGACAGTTCTCCCGATGTTTGCCAGCCCTGCTGTGTGCACATGCTTAGGCCTAATGCTGGCATTCACTGTAGTTCTCCTGTGCACACGTGGTCAGGCCCCTGCCATTCATACCTCTACTGTGCCGCATGCCTGGACCCATGCTGACACTTTGTACAGTCCTACTATGTGCATGTAGTTACCCCGCCCCCCAGTATTCATGCACAAAGCATGTGTACTATGTGCACGTGCCCAGACCCCGCGCGGCACTTAATGCAGTCCTGCTCTCTGCACAGAACCAGGAAGTCCTACCGTATGCGTGCAATTAAGTCCCCACTGCAGAGAAGCCATACTGTGTGCATACTCCAGTCCTACTTAATTGTGCAGCCTGGCCTGTCCTGCGTGCCATGTGTGCAGAGAGAGGCCACAGATGCCATCACACAATCACCCAGACACCTGAGCACTCCTCCCAGTAGGGCTGGAGAAATACGCTCCCACATGTCCAAGCCACGGCCCTCACTTTGCACATCATCTTTTTTGTTTGTTTTATTACTTTTTTTCTGAGATAGGCTCTCACTCAGTAGCCCAGGCTGGCCCTGAATCCGCTCTGTAGCACATGCAGGGTTTGGACTCTCTCTCAGTAGCCCAGGCTGGCCCTGAATCTGCCCTGTAGCACATGCAGGGTTTGGACGTCTGTCAGTCCTCCCTCTTTGCACTCCCTAATGCTGGGATTGTGGGTGTGAGCAGCACGCCTGGCTGCTCTGCTGTTGTCCATTTGACAAAGCTACCAACGGATGTAGACTGAAGAAACCACGCACCTACTGTGTGCCTGGCAAACCACGCACCTACTGTGTGCCTGGCTCCAACACCGAGGAGCTGGAATGAGTTCAGATTAAGGATGCTGCCATGAAACCACCATTGATTTTGAATGGCCACAGTGCACCATGCGCATTCCATGGGTAGGGGACCTTTGAGCTACAGCAACAAACGCATCAGCAGAGCGTGGTCGACAGCTGGGCACGCACCCTGCAGACCTCTCCCCCTATGTTTGCCACCGTGCATATCTGTAGAAATAACCGTGTTGTTTGTGCTGTAGCTTCTAACCTTTGTTTCTTATTAACGGCAACACGACTGGTTCCACAACATTTTCCCGTTGTTTGGTTGTTTCACTTCCATTCAGCAAATCTCCCAGAACCCTCCCTGTGTGCTCCCCCCACTACACTCACGGCCCTTCGGTCCCAACACCAAGGCCCCGCCCAGAGGCCAGCCTGAAGGCCTGGCCCCATGAGGAGGGCTCCTCCCCCTTTCACCGATGCACCGTCTCCCATACCCTGCAGGGGGAGCTAGAGCGGCAGCTTCTTCAAGCCAACCCCATCCTGGAGGCTTTTGGCAATGCCAAGACAGTGAAGAATGACAACTCCTCCCGATTTGTGAGCAAGGGGACTGTGCAGCTGGCAGTCTGGGAGGCTGGGGCCCCGTTTGGGGTGACGTAGACGAGAGGAGGGAGGAGGCAGGGTCTAAACTCCTGGGGTTTGAGAGAGAAGGCCTGGGACTCACTGCCGGTGAGGCTTGGGGTGGAAGGAGGCGGCGGGGATTTAGGGAGATCCCTCGACGTAAACCCTGCCCCACTTTTGCTCCAGGGCAAATTCATCCGCATCAACTTTGATGTTGCTGGCTACATCGTGGGCGCGAATATTGAGACGTGTATCCTCCTGAGGGATCCTGGGGGGCATGGGGTAGCAGCCGAGGAGGACGACCCTTCTGAACCCTCACCCAGAAAAGACACCCCTGGGCAGTCCCTCAAGAGACCCCACGGTGATGCTCATGGGGGCCGTGCAGCCTTGCGAGGGCCTGGGCCCCCACTCTCATGCGTTTCTGATGTCCCACTCAGCCTGCGGTCAGACCCTTGGCTGTGCTTTATGGGATTGTGGGGCAGAGACCCGAGAGGCTGGTTCTAGGAGAGCCGGGTGAGCATCCAGAGTGTTCTGTCATCGGAATTGCTTAGGATGTGCATGGCTGTCTAGACACGATGAGACACTCTCAGGAAGAGTCCCAAGGGAGCGAGGCAGAGCCTCTGGGCTCAGTGCTGTACTAGGGTCAGCTCTCCTACTGGCCAAGTCTCAGACCCCACAGTCCTGGGATGGTGTATAGCACATGGAAACCGCTCACAGCAGGGCATGCCTGTCATCCCAGCACTTAAGACCCCGTCTCAAAATACCAAGCAAAATGAGGGTGAGGGCTAAAGAGATAGCTCTCCATGTGGGTCCTGGGAACTGAACTCAGATCTTCAGGCTTGGTGGCAAGCACCTTTACCTACTGAACTATATTGCAGTCCCCCATTGATTTAAATTTGTTTTATTCTGCTATTTTGTATGTGTGCGTGTTTACCATGTATGTATGTCTGTGTACCATGTCCCCGGTGTTGTCAGAGACCAGAAAAGAGCATTTGATCTTCCGGAACAGAGTTACAGATGGTTGTGAGCCACCATGTGGGTGATGGGAATTGAACTTCCACACTCTGTTTAAGAATAGCCTGTGAGCCGGACAGTGGTGGAGCACACCTTTAATCCCAGCACTCAGGAGGCAGAGGCAGGCGGATCTCTGTGAGTTTGCAGCCAGCCTGGTCTACAGAGTGAGTTCCAGGACAGCCAGGAGTACACAGAGAAACCCTGTCAAAAAAAAAACCTGAAAAAACAAACAAAGCAAAAATAAAACAGCCTGTGGTTTTGTTTTGTTTTGTTTTAGGTTTTTCTTCCCCCTCCCGAGACGGTTTCTCTGGGTAACCACCCTGGCTGTCCGGGAACTCCTTCTGTAGACCAGGCTGGCCTTGATAGAGCTCACAGAGATCTTGCCTGCCTCTGCCTCCTGAGTGCTGGGATTAAAGGTGTGCGTTACCCGGCTAGCCTGTGTTTTAACTGCTGACCCATCCTGCCAGCTCCATATTATTTTTATTTTAATTAACTATTTTTTGAGACAGGGGCACACATGATCAGTCATGTTGGTCTGGAACTCATTATGTAGTTCAGGCTGATCTGGAACTCATGACAATCCTTCTGCCTCTGCATTCCAAATACTGAGATCACAGGCAGCAAGCAGCCTATTTGCTCCTTGACTTGCCTCCCTCCCAGATCTGCTGGAGAAGTCCCGGGCCATCAGACAGGCCAAGGACGAATGCAGCTTCCACATCTTCTATCAGCTGCTAGGGGGCGCTGGGGAGCAGATGAAAGGTCAGTGTCCCGCGTCCCTGCCTGCTTTGCCCTGGGAGAACGGGTGGGAGCCGTAAGGCCGCCCTCTCCTCCGCACTCTCAGCGGGAGCCCCGTCCTGAGAACAGAGTCACTGTGCCCAGTGCTGCCACCCCTGCGGTGTGTGGGGACAGGGACTTGCCCAGCTGTGCGGCCCTGGACTGGATTGTGTCTGCCGGCCTCCAGCCCCTGCTTTCCACCCTCTGCTTCCAGCTGCCTCCTGGCTCTCGCCCCTGCTTGCCGATCTGTCTGCTCTGCTCCGCTCCTGCACCCCCTGCTCCTCCTGGCCCTGTGGTGACTGCGCCTTGCTGTGGCCTCTGGCAACTCCATGCTCCCAGCTGACCCTGCTGTGTGCTGTGGCGCCTGCAAGCTGCCTTCCGCTGTGGCACCTGCCGGCACCACGTGCCTGCTCCCCTTCTTACGGCCCCAGCTCCCACTCCTGGCAGCCGAGAGCGTGCCCTTGTCTCCTCTTCTTTCTGAGACAAGGTCTTGCTATGTAGCCCAGGCTAGCCTGGAGCTCACAGCAATTCCCTCCTGCCTCAGTCTCCTAAGTTCTAGAATGACAGGCAAGCCACCGTGCGTAGCTCCTCAGCTTCCCCCGTGCGTAGCTCCTCAGCTTCCCTCCCTCCCCCCCACCCTCCCGTCCTGTGTGGTTCTCTGCCACCTTTGGCAGCACGTGTGTCACCAGGTGCTGTCTCTGCCATCTTGGTCACCAGATTGGAGAAAAGGAACAGTCCGTTGTTCTATGCACCTTCTGTACCTGCCAGCCCCAGGCTCAGCCATCGCTCCTGTGACAGACAGGTCCTGCCATGGTACACGTGACCCCGGCCTGATTTCTGCCCTCTCCATACAGCTGATCTGCTCCTGGAGCCCTGTTCCCATTACCGCTTCCTGACCAATGGGCCCTCGTCATCCCCTGGCCAGGAGCGGGAGCTATTCCAGGAGACGCTGGAGTCCCTGCGGGTGCTGGGTTTCCTCCCAGACGAGATCACAGGTGAGTGGGCCTGAGCTGCGGGACACAGCCACTTTGGCCAGTGTGTTCAAGCATCTGTTTGTTTGTTTTTGTGTGTGTGAACATATTGTTTGTGTAGGTGGAGATATGTGCAGATGTGGTGTGTGCAGGAGCATGCGTGTGTGCAGGAGCATGTGTGTGTGCGTGTGTGCAGGAGCATGTGTGTGTGCAGGAGCATGTGTGTGTGCAGGAGCATGTGTGTGTGCAGGAGCATGCGTGTGCGCAGGAGCATGTGTGTGTGTGCAGGAGCATGTGTGTGCGCAGGAACATGTGTGTGTGCGTGTGTGCAGGAGCATGTGTGTGTGCGTGTGTGCAGGAGCATGTGTGTGTGCGTGTGTGCAGGAGCATGTGTGTGTGTGTGCAGGAGCATGTGTGTGTGTGTGCAGGAGCATGTGTGTGTGCAGGAGCATGTGTGTGTGTGTGTGCAGGAGCATGTGTGTGTGCAGGAGCATGTGTGTGTGTGTGTGCAGAAGCATGTGTGTGTGTGTGTGTGTGTGTGTGTGTGTGCAGGAGCATGTGTGTGTGCCTGATCATGCATGTGAGGGTGTATGGAGGCCAGAGGTCAACCTTGATCTTAGAGATTTTTGTTCGATTCATTTTAAAGTTTAATTTTGCTAATTATTTCTAAAAAATGTATTACAACTAGGTGTGATAGTGTGCGTCTTTAACCCTGGTACAGGAAGGTGGATCTTGAATTCAAGGCCAGCCTAGTCTACATGGCAAATTCCAGGCCAGCTAGGGCCATAGCTCTTTATTAAATTTTTATTTATTGGTGTGTAAGCAGTAGATGGACACACACATGGCACAGCATGTGGAAATCAGAGGACAGTTTGCAGGAGTCAGTGTTCTCTATTATGTGGGGTGTAAGGTCAGCTCAGGTCATCAGACTTGGCAGAACGTTTACTAGCTGAGCCATATCACCAGCCCGTTTATTATGAGTGTGTGAGTGAGTGTGTGTGTGAGTGTGAGGTGTGTGTGTGTATGAGGGTGTGTGTGAGTGTGTGTGTGAGTGTGTGTATGAGGGTGTGAGTGTGTGTGAGTGTGTGTGAGTGTATGTGTGAGTGTGAGTGTGTGTGTGAGTGTGTGTGAGTGTGTGTGAGTGTGTGTGAGTGTGTGTGAGTGTGTGTATGAGTGTGTGTGTGAGGGTGTGAGTGTGTGTGAGTGTGTGTGAGTGTATGTATGAGTGTGTGTGTATGAGGGTGTGTGTGAGTGTGTGTGTGTGTCTGTGTGAGTGAGTGTGTGTGAGTGTGTGTGAGTGTGTGTGAGTGTGTGTATGAGTGTGTGTGAGTGTGTGTGAGTGTGTATGAGGGTGTGTTTGTGTGAGTGTGTGTGAGTGTGTGAGTGTGTGTATGAGTGTGTGTGTGAGTGTGTGTGTGTATGAGGGTGTGTGTGTGAGTGTGTGTATGAGGGTGTGTGTGTGAGTGTGTATGAGTGTGTGAGGGTGTGTGAGGGTGTGTGTGAGTGTGTGTGAGTGTGTGTGAGTGTGTGTGTATGAGGGTGTGTTTGTGTGAGTGTGTATGAGTGTGTGAGGGTGTGTATGAGGGTATGTGTGAGTGTGTGAGGGTGTGTATGAGGGTGTGTGTGAGTGTGTGTGTGTGTATGAGGGTGTGTGTGAGTGTGTGTGTGTGTATGAGGGTGTGTGTGTGAGTGTGTATGAGTGTGTGTATGACGGTGTGTTTGTGTGAGTGTATGAGTGTGTATGAGGGTGTGTGTATGAGTGTGAGTGTGTATGAGTGTGTGTGAGTGAGTGTGTGAGTGAGTGTGTGTGTGTGTGTGTGTGTGTGTGTGTGTAGGAACCAGTTCTCCTGCCACTGTCGGTCCAGGGATTGAACTCAGCCATCAGTCACATGTGGTGAGGACACTTATGAACTGAGTCTCTCTCCTCTTCATGACTCTTGGACTCCCAGGCTTCCGTTTAAGAAGTTGTTGAGTATCTGCTGTGTATGAAGGGCTAGCACTCATCAGGGGAGGGGTGGGCAGACACGCCCTCCTCACCTTGGGGAAACAAAGGAAGCAGCCAGCCATATAAATGACAGGACCTGCTAGCAACTGGCCAGAGTCAGAGGGGCACAGAGCCGGGACCGTGGGTTGGGGGTTGGGGCACAACTCCACACAGGTGGTCAGGAAGGGTGCTTGGCCAGGCCAGGGGCAAGCATTGGCTAGGACAACAGACTGAGGCTGGGATGGTCTGTGCAAAGGCCTGGGGGCAGGGGAAGTGTGGCATGTTTGAGAGGTTAAAGCTTCCCAGGTGTGAGGTGGGTCCTCTTTGAAGCTCATTTGACGTTTTCTATTGTGATAGTAAGAAGAGCCCTTGGGGACAAGCAGGAAAAGAAGTTGTGGCTTAACAGTGATGTGTGTGGCGCTGACAATGTGGAGTGTCCTCGTTAGTTCTGCTGTCAAAGTGACAGCCTGGACACACCTGGGAAGCGATCTCCGCTGATAAGATCGCTGATAAGCGATCTCCGTGTGATGAGATAGGCCTGTGGGCATGTCTGTAGAGCCTGGTCTTGACTGACGCTGGGGGCCGAGACCACTGTGGGTGGGACCTTCCCTAGGCGGGCGGTCATGAGCTGTGGGAGAAAGCAGGCTGGCCATAGCCGCAGCGCAAGGCAGTAAGCAGCCTTGGTCATGGCTTCTGCTTCACTTCCTGTCTGAGCTCCTGCCTCCCCCAATCATGAAATATGATGTGGAAGTGTGGAAGTGTAAGCCAGGTGACCCTTTCCTCCCGGCCTTGTTTTTGGTCAGAGGGTTTGTTTCCGCCTTTGGTTTTTCGAGACAGGGTTTCTCTGTGTAGCCCTGGCTGCCCTGGAACTCACTGTAGACCAGGCTGGCATTGAACTCACAGAAATCCTCCTGCTTCTGCCCCGAGTGCTGGGATTGAAGGCACGAGCCACCACTGCCTGGCTTTGGTCACAGGGTTTTATCACAGCAACCAACAGAAAGCAAACTACATCAGAAACAGAGACACGGTCTCATGTACCTCAGGCTGCCCATAAATTCCCTATGTAGCCAAGGATGATGTAAACTCCCGCCTCTACCTCCTGAGTGCTGTGGTAACAGGCGTGACAGCTAGGTCCCCCCAGCTGGACCACAGTGTCTTCAGAGGTTGTGGTGTCTTCCTTTTGGATGGACTGGGATCTCAGAGGACCCTGGTTTGTGGGGATCAGTTGGGCTCACCTCACAGTCTGATTCTCCCCAGGGGCTCCTGTTGGCTCCAGTACCCAGTGCTGAGTGCCGAGTACTTGACTGTGTGCTCACCTCTGCCCACAGCCACAGCCACAGCCACACCACACCACAGCCACACCACACCACAGCCACAGCCACAGCCACAGCCACACCACACCCACAGCCACACCACAGCCACACCCACACCACACCCACAGCCACAGCCACACCACAGCCACACCCACACCACACCCACAGCCACAGCCACACCACAGCCATAGCCACACCCACACCACAGCCACACCACAGCCACACCACAGCCACACCACAGCCACAGCCACACCCACACTACAGCCACACAACAGCCACACCACAGCCACACCACAGCCATAGCCACACCCACACCACAGTCACACCACAGCCACAGCCACACCCACACTACAGCCACACAACAGCCACACCACAGCCACAGCCACACCCACAGCCACACCCACACCCACTCCACAGCCACAGCTACACCAAAGCCACAGCCACACCACATCCACACCACACTCACAGCCACACCCACAGCCACAGCCACACCCACAGCCACACCCACACCACAGCCACACCCACACCACGCCCACAGCCACACCCACAGCCACAGCCACATCCACACCACAGCCACATCACAGCCACACCCACACCATGCCCACAGCCACACCCACACCATGCTTACAGCACACCCACACCCACACCACGCCCACAGCCACACCCACACCACACCCATACCCACAGCCACAGCCACACCTACAGCCACACCACAGCCACAGCCACAGCCACAGCCAGATTTCCTAACCAGGGCTTTATATTCTCCAAAGCGGCTACTCCTCCCCACCAGGAGATTGGCAAACAAATTCAGAACCTGGCCACGGTCAGCCCATCTCTTGACCAGATGGCCCATGTGATCCTCCTGCTGGTGGCCTGCTGTGTAAAAGGTCCAGTGGCAGATGGGAGTCTTCCGTTCTGCAAACTAAATTTTCAGAGTTTGAATGTGCTTACAGCCTGATCTTGGGTCACTTACACCTTCCAGAGATAGGGCCACAGTGTCCCGTCATCAGCCAGAGGCCCTAACCCTGGCTCTGGACCCCACTCTCCTCCTAGACACATTCAGCTAATTCATTGACTTACTTTAGTGCTGGGAGTTGACGTGCACTACCGCGGTGTCTGCCGCATCCCCAGGCCCTCACTGGGAGATTCCAGGCAAGGGCTTCTCTCCCTGGCCAAACACGGCATGAGGCGCCGTGTCACCACCATCCACAAGGTGGCGCCAGTTCTCCACTCCCAGCTCTGGACCTGCGTGCCCTCCATCCTTCTAGGAAGTTTGTATACTTTTGTATTTGCATGCAGTAGAGCCTACCATCTTTGCATAGACTCAGATCGAGATTGTGACAGAAGGGCCCACCTCCCTTCAGAAAGGGACAGAGTGGACATGGACCTCATAACCCATTGCAGACGGACACTCCATGCCCACTTGCGGGCCACGCGAGGGCAGCTCGGGGCAGGCAGCATCAGGGACTCCTCAGGACAGGACCTGTGTACACCTCCTCCCTGCCAGCCTTAGGCAAATGCCAGGCTGCGAGGCTGAAAAACAGTTAACAGAGGCGGGGACCTGGGGGACCTGGGGGACCTGGGGGGCCTGGAGGACCTGGTAGTCGCTCTGAGCAGGGACTCATGGCAGTCCTGTAGGTATGAGCCACCGTTTCCAGCCGCATTTCATTCAGAAAAGGTCCCTGGAGTCCGGGCCGAGGGGCCATCCCCTGAGGATGTGTACAGAGTCAGAGTGGCCAGATGCTGGATCGTAAATGATTCTGTTTTGTTTATTTACGCCACACTGGATGGAACAGCCCAAAGAACCACAGCTGTTTTTATGTCCCAGACGGGGACACTGAGGCCCCTTTTTTTCCTTCCTGCTGACCTGGCTGTCACCCCCAGGTGAGCTGAGACTGGTGTCCAGCCCTACTCTGCCTGGTCCCAGCAGCACCCCCTGCTTGCCGCTCCCGAGAGTCCCTCACATGCAGGCGGCTGCCTGGCACAGGGTTTCCCCGCGCTCACTGGGCACAGGGGCTCCGGTCTCTCTCTCAGCTCTTGCACGTGGCAGGCTCAGCTCTGGGACCCAGGAGCTCTTAAGAAATGGCTCGTGTCAGCAAAACTCTCCGCATTTCTGGATTTCTGCCCTAGCCCTCTCCATCTTTCACTCTGAGAGGGTCTAACAAGGGCCAGTGAGCCCAGCCCCTTCATACTCCAGCTGGGAAACCCTTCATACTCCAGCTGGGAAACGGCACACAGGACGTTTCACACTTAAAAAAAACGTTAGATGTATTTCTTTATGTGCATGGGTGTTTTACCTGCATGTATACCTGTGCAACAAGGGTGTCAGAAGAGGGTGTTGGATCCCCTGAAACTGTAGTTACCCCGTGGATGGTGAGATTTGAACCCGGGTCCTCTGTAAGGGTAGCAGCCAGTGCTCTTAACCACTGAGCCATCTCTCCAGCCTCTATCCAGCAGATCCTATCTCTCAATACTGGCCTTCTGTTTAAATATTTGCTACTTTGTTTTGTTTTATTCTTTTTTTCACATTTATTTAGTGTTTGTGTATGCTTGGAGGTCAGGGGACAACTTTGTGAAATTGATTCTTGCCTGCCGCATTGTAGGTCCTGGGAATTGAACTCAGGTCATCAGCCTTGGTGGCAATACCCTTCACCAGCTGAGCCATCTCATCAAGCTTTGAACTCCTGATCTTCCTGCCTCTACTTCCCAAGCTGTTCCTCTGCAGTGCCGCAGGCGTCCTCCAGGGGGCAGCACAATCCCGGTTCCCAAGCACCTGGAAAAAAACAGTGCACTGGTTTAAGGCATTTGCAAAATCAAACCCACTTTCTATGTAGGTCTGTTTGTAACCCCAAATCTTACTGTGGTTAGAGGCCTCTGAGGGCTGTGGCTGGGCACCTTACAGAAATCTGGGGAGGCAGGGGCTGGGGCTGGGGTGCAGCTGGTGGAGCCTGTCATGCGTGAAGTCCTGGGTTCTGTCACAGAACTGGTAAACCAGGCAAGGTGCAGTATTGTCACCCAGCACTGGGGAAGCGAAGGCAGGCCACCTTCAGTTACACAGAAGGGTGCAGGCCTAGGACATAGAAATTGGGATGGGAATAGGTTTATTTAAGGGATAGGAGAATCCTTGATTCCACTCTGCCAGGAAATGGGCCAGCTAGACAACCCAATGAGAAAAGGAGCTTGCAGCCAAGCGTCCCTCCTGGGGTTCAGCTCCTAAAATCCACGCGGTGGGGGGAGAGAGGCGACTCCGTTAAGTTGTTGTCTGACCTCCACATGTGTTCTGCTGCACGCACGCGCGCGCACACACACACACACACACACACACACACACACACACACACACACCACAATAAATAAATAAAAACAGTGAAAAAGGCCTGTGTGGAGGTGCACGCCCTAGATCCCAGCACTCAGGAGACAGAGGCAGGAGGGTCTTGGAGTTTGAGGCCAGCCTGGTTTACATAGGGAGTTCCAGGTCAGCCAGGACTATGGAATGGGACCCTGTCTCAACTCCTCCCTCCAAGAGAGAGAGACAGAGACCACCAGCCAGGAAACATGTGTGCCGATCAAACCGTGAGGCCACAGCACAGTTTCTGGGCACTGTTTCCCTGCCAGCTGCCAGAATTTCAGGGTATTCAGCCCTTGCAGGGAATTTCCTGGAGAAATATCAGCCTCTGTGTTCTGTTCTTTCGGAGTCCTAAGTTGTGGGGCATTCAGCAGAGCAGTGTGGTCAGGCTCCAGGAACCATCAGCCAAAGTCAAATCAAGATGCTCAGCCATGTCACTTCAGAGTAGTGCCCTTTCTGGGGTTCACTTCGTTTCCTATCTTAATGTGTTTGGAATTTTAAAAAAGATTTGTGTGTGTGTGTGTGTGTGTGAGTGTGTGTGTGAGTGTGTGTGTGTGTGCTTGCTTTATGTGTGTGTAAGTGCAGTACCTACAGAAACCAGGAGGGGGCAGAAGGTCTGGAGCTCGAGTTACATGGGTTCTTTGGCAGAGCAGCAAGTGCTTTTAACCGTGGAGCAGTTCTTGGCGTGTAAAATGCCCTGTGGCACAGGGCTGGAGCAAAGAGGCTTTGTTGAGCGACTTGGAAATCAACTGTGAGACTCCCTTCAGGGTGGCATTGACTTTAACACCCTTGGCCACGAGCACGCTCTATCAGAGTCAGCCACGGGGCTGGGGAGCGGCTTAGTTGGAAGAGTGCCTGGCCTCAAGCATGAGGACCTGAGTTCCAATCCCTGATACTCATGTAAAGAGTTGGGCGTGGAGCTGGCAAGAGTGCTCCACGGGTAAGGGACTTTGCTGCCGAGCCTAGTGACTCAGTTTTGAGCTTCACCCGCTGAAGCTGGCGCTTGAGTTTGGCGAGGCTGGTGGCCTCTGAGCCTCAAGGGTCCTCCTGTCTCTGTCTCCTTAGTACTGGGTTGCAGAAGTGCACCACTGCACCCAGCTTTTCATGTGGGTGCTGAAGAATCAGACTCACGTCCTCAAGCTTGCGCAGCGCGCTTTGCTTACTTTCCTGAGAGATCTCCCCAGCCCATCATCTGGCTCCTTTGAATCCCGTATACACCATATCTCTGTTCATGGGAAGCCACGACAGCAAAGCTTGAACACAGAAAGCTGAGCGTATTGACTCCGCTGTTTGTTTAAAGGTGCATTTATTATATATGCAGTGCTCTGTCTGCATGTATGCCTGCAGGCCAGCTCTCATTATAGACGGTTGGGAGCCACCATGTGCCCGTTAACCTCTGGCATTTTTTAAAACCTAGCTGAGGTCACAGATGAGCTTTCAGCTCTGGGGTACTGAGCACAACTTTGGGGTTTCCTGCAGCATGATTAAGACTAGAGTCCCCAGCCCCATGTGACTTTCCACTCTGTCCCACAGCCATGCTGCGCACTGTCTCCGCTGTCCTCCAGTTTGGCAACATTGTCCTGAAGAAAGAGCGTAACACAGACCAAGCCACCATGCCTGACAACACGGGTAAGCCCTGGGCCAGTGTCCTCTGCATGCTCCTTGCCAGGCTGTCCCCTCTAACCTTTGCTCTTTACCCAGGATGGCTCTGGCTCCTGCGCTTTGCAGAGGTCTTGCCCAGAGCACCGTGGCCAGGCTCCCTCCATTTTAAATAGCCGGGCTGGAGACGACCCAGTCACTACAGGAGATTATCAGCGGCCCCACCCCAGTAATGCCCGTTCTCCTGTGCACCACACCCAGGCTCATACCCCTCTCCTTGTTATTGTTAAACAATGGACATCACCAATCCTCTCCGCTAAACTGCTTCCTATTCTTGTTTTGGGACTGGGTCATAAAACCCAGGATGGCCTTGAACTCCTGATCCTCTTGCAGCCACTTTTTTTTTTTTTTTTTTTTGGTCTTTTTTCTTTTTGGCCGGGTTTCTCTGTGTAGTCCTATACCAGGCTGGCCTCGAAGTCACAGAGATTCCCCTGCCTCTGCCTCCCGAGTGCTGGGATCAAAGGCGTGCGCCACGACTGTCCTGGGAGCATCCGCCTCTTAAAAGCTGGGATGACAGTCGCACCCCACCACACCCAGCTGAAGTAGCTGTCATTTTTGAGGCTTGGGTAGACAGGGAAACTGAGGCTTGTCCATTTCAGATCATCCAGTGAGTGGCTTCAGCTGTGAGCTAGGAGCAGCTCCGAGGCTTCTTGGGTACAGGAAGGGGTGTGGCAGGGGTTCCCTTCCCCACTCCTCCTGTCCCTGTGCAGTCTTTCTATGTTTTTAATGCATACTAGGCTGGCCTTGAATTCACAGAGACCCCAGTGTTGACCCTAAAGGCAAGGCATGCATCACCACCCAGCTGTTTTGGTTTATGTTTCATGAGTCAGGATGTCACTGTACCCAGGTTGACCTCGAACTCTCAGACACTCTCCCAGATGCTGGGATCTGGTTGTCAAGGAAGGAGAGACAGTCGCCCACAGTCAGACCCCTGAGATGTCTGCACCCTAGGGTGTCTGTCTCCCATGGGGTTTCCCTACCCTGTGCTTGTGTAGCTGGAGGTCTAGACAGAAATAGAGTTGGCTGGCTCCCTCTGGATTTCCGAAGCTCTCTGTCCTGGTTATAAAATCCTCCAGCTCACTCTCTCTCCGAAAATCTGGGGAACTGGGGCGCTGCTCCTCACCCACCGGCAGCCCTGCAGTGCCCACTGTGCCCACTGGGGGTGCCATTCACCAACCTGGCGCTGCCCTGGGCTGGCACACCTCCTTCCCTCCCTCCCTCCCTCCCTCCTTCCCTCCCTCCCTCCCTCCCTCCCTCCCTCCCTCCCCCGTCCCTCCCTCCCCTTCCCTCCTTCCTCCCTCCCTCCTTCCCTCCTTCCCTCCCTCCCTCCTTCCCTCCTTCCCTCCCTCCCTCCCTCCCTCCCCCGTCCCTCCCTCCCCTTCCCTCCTTCCTCCTCCCTCCTTCCCTCCTTCCCTCCCTCCCTCCCTCCTCCCTCCCTCCCTCCCTCCCTCCTTCCCTCCTTCCCTCCCTCCCTCCCTCCCTATCCCTCCCTCCCCCTCCCCCTTCCTCCCTCCCTCCTTCCCTCCTTCCCTCCTTCCCTCCTCCCTCTCTCCCTCCTTCCCTCCTTCCCTCCCTCCCTCCCTCCCTCCCTTCCTGAGACAGGGTTTCTCTGTGTCTTTGGAGCCTGTCCTAGAACTCGCTCTTGTAGACCAGGCTGGTCTTGAACTCACAGAGATCCGCCTGCCTCTGTCTCCTTAGTGACGGGATTAAAGGCGTGCGCCACTATGCCTGGCTACAGGCCTCTCTGAAACCTGCCTTTTTCCCCTTAAAGCCTTGAGGAGTATCTTTACGTGTTGTTATCTAGAACCCCACGGTTGGGAGCATTGGGTTCAGACAGGGTCTCATATTGGCCCCAGCTCCCTTTGTAGTAGAGGAAGGCCTTGAATTCCTGATCCTCCTGCCTCAAACTCTCAGATACGGAGATGGCAGTACGTGCCACCATGCCTGACTCTGGTGCCTTTTCGGCGAGTTTCTAGGCTTCTCGTCTTTCCTGTGGAGCTGAGCATGTAGAGTAAGCATCCACTCAGCGAGGCTGGCGGGTGCCTGGAGACATGGCTGGTTCAGGTTTAATTCAGGGTAGAAAGGGAAACTCCTCCCACGCAGCCTTGCCAAGCTGCACCACAAACATCCACCCATCTAACGCTTCAGTGTTGAGCTTCTTTTCATGCTAGTTTTCTTATTGAAAATGTACATCGCTCCTGGCCGGGAGCCACAAGCCTGTCAGCCCAGTGCTTGGGGCTCAGGATGCTGCTATCTCTTCTCTCAGCTAGGGGTGTGGTGCCCTTCCCACAGCCCTCCCCTTTGCGGGTGCTAAAGCCTGTCACTCCTCCCTCAGCTGCCCAGAAGCTCTGCCGCCTCCTGGGACTCGGGGTGACTGACTTCTCCAGAGCCCTCCTCATGCCCCGCATCAAAGTGGGCCGAGATTATGTCCAGAAGGCACAGACCAAGGAGCAGGTAGGTGGGGACCCAGCCGTGCAGGGGCAGCAAAAGCTGGCTTGGGATTTGTGATCCTGGGGCGTTTAAATCATTACTGTTCCCTTTACTTGTGTATTTATTTGTTGGGGTATGCACGTGCCACCGAGTGCCTGCTGAAAGCAAAGGACAGCTAACAGAAGTTGGCTCTTTGCTTTCACCGTGTGGGTCCTGGGGGTCAGACTGGGGCCACCAGACTTGGCAGTGGGCGCCTTTTCCTGCTGTCCTCCACTAGGCCCCCAAACATCTTATTCCATCTCTAACGCTCACAGGCTTGGTGTCCCTACCCTGTCACCAGCCTTGGAAAAACACAAGTAGTAATCAAAACCCTGGTCAAGGGCCGGGGAGGCAGCTCCTTCTGCAAGCGCCTGCCTTGCAAGCATGAGGGCTCGGCTTTGACCCCAGAACCCGAGTGAAAGAGACAGGAAGATTCCTGGCTCTCACTGCTCATCCAGTCTTGCTAAATATGTAAGCGCCGGGTTCAGTGAGAGACCGCGTCTCAAAGAACAGGATGTTCGGGAGTGACACCTGAGCTTGGCCTCTGCTCCACACTGTCGTGTGTGCTCACATTTGCACACATGTGCACAAAAAATAAAGACTCTTACTTCAAGGGGCAGTGGTTCTCGCCCTTCCGCATGCTGGACCCCTCAATTCGGCTGCTCATGTTGTGCTGACCCCCAACCATAAAATTGTCTTATTGCTACTTTGTACCTGTAATTTTGCTGCTGTTATGAATGTAATGTAAATATCTGACAGGTGATGGGGGTGACCCACATGACAGGTGATGGGGGTGACCCAATGACAGGTGATGGGGGTGGGTGACCCAATGACAGGTGATGGGGGTGACCCACATGACAGGTGATGGGGGTGACCCAATGACAGGTGATGGGGGTGACCCAATGACAGGTGATGGGGGTGACCCACATGACAGGTGATGGGGGTGACCCAATGACAGGTGATGGGGGTGACCCACATGACAGGTGATGGGGGTGACCCAATGACAGGTGATGGGGGGTGACCCACATGACAGGTGATGGGGGTGACCCAATGACAGGTGATGGGGGTGACCCACATGACAGATGATGGGGGTGACCCAATGACAGGTGATGGGGGGTGACCCACATGACAGGTGATGGGGGTGACCCAATGACAGGTGATGGGGGTGACCCAATGACAGGTGATGGGGGGTGACCCACATGACAGATGATGGGGGTGACCCACATGACAGATGATGGGGGTGACCCAATGACAGGTGATGGGGGTGACCCACATGACAGGTGATGGGGGTGACCCAATGACAGGTGATGGGGGTGACCCACATGACAGATGATGGGGGTGACCCAATGACAGGTGATGGGGGTGACCCAATGACAGGTGATGGGGGTGACCCACATGACAGGTGATGGGGGTGACCCAATGACAGGTGATGGGGGGTGACCCACATGACAGGTGATGGGGGTGACCCGCAGGTGAGAAGCACTATGAGGAAAATGGAGACTAAGGGGAATGAAAGGTTGCGTTCACTCAGCAATTCCTCTATGAAGGGGGATTAGTGATACCAACACAGCAAGGCGGTGATCAGTAGGCGACAGATCTTATCAGGTCTTAGGAACCGCAGGTGCCATGGGAGGCCGGGAAGAGACTTGATTTCATTTGTCATGGCTACCGCAGTGATTGTCTCTGAGCTACATCTACAGGCATTAAACTCGGGGCTGCTGTCATAATCCAGACAAAGATGGTGGCTCAGACACAGTAGTGACAGAGAGGTGATCGGCCACTGGTTAGAACCGCTGGGACAGGAAGGAACTTGGGGACCTCTCTGTCATCTGCAGCCTCTAACAGCGCCAGAGAAACCCAGGCGCAGAGAGGTTTATTCAAGGGCTGGAGGTCACACAGCCTGAGTGGCTGCACTGGATTGGAAGACTGGAAGGCAGACTCTGGGATCTGGCCCCCACACTGTGCTGTAGACATTGATTTAAGAGGCGGAGGAGGGTGGGAGCCTCATGCACTAGGACTTCGGTAATGGCAGTGTTGTTTGTGTGGGCCTGATTGGTGTTTATACACAAGAAGCTGGGAGATGACCAGCGAGGCCCAAGTTCAGGGGCGCCCTGCTTGATCCCTACCCAGTGTCACGTGGGCTGGACCTTGCTGTGTGTCTTACCCTGCAGGCTGACTTCGCTCTGGAGGCTCTGGCCAAAGCTACCTACGAGCGCCTCTTCCGCTGGCTGGTTCTGCGGCTCAACCGCGCCCTGGACAGAAGTCCGCGGCAGGGGGCCTCCTTCCTGGGCATCCTGGACATCGCGGGCTTTGAGATCTTCCAAGTGAGCGGCTTTGCCTTCAGTCCCGGCGCCTGGGTCCCTGCTCACCGCGCCCTGCCCCCTCTAGGGTCCCTGCTCACCGCGCGCTACCCCACAATTCTCTCGTAGCTGAACTCCTTCGAGCAGCTGTGTATCAACTACACAAATGAGAAGTTGCAGCAGCTCTTCAACCACACCATGTTCGTGCTGGAGCAGGAGGAGTACCAGCGGGAGGGCATCCCCTGGACCTTCTTGGATTTTGGCTTGGACCTGCAGCCTTGCATCGATCTCATCGAGCGGCCGGTGAGGGGCCAGACCTTCAGCGCTCAGTCCCGCCCACCGCTAGACCCACACGTTCAGCTCTGTCCACCGCCCAGACTCAAAACTCGGCCCTGAGCGCCACCCAGACTCTAGAAGCTCGGTCTGGTCCACGGGCCAGACCCAGAAAGCTTGGCTCCACCCCCCCCCCCACCCCCAACCCCGCCCCCTCTGCCTCACCCACCCGTGAGAATGCCCCTCCTCCGCCTGCCACAGCGCCCTGCGCAGACCCAAAGAGGAAATGTCCCGCCAGCTGCCCCACCCCTGTGCCCAGCTGGTTCTCTGGACCCTGCAAGTCCCGCTTGAGATCCTGGCTCCAGACTTGGGGTCAGTGCCCGGATCAGTGCTGGTGATGGAGCCCAGCGCCTTGCACATGCTAGGCAAGCTAGGCAGTGCTAGGACGCCACCCCTGCCCCAGGCCCCCCAGCGTCCGGCCTCTGCTTATCGCTGACAGCTGGCCGCAGCCTATGCCCACACGTGTGGAATCTGACTTCTGTTCTTCCATTTGCTGCCCAGGCCAACCCTCCAGGTCTCCTGGCCCTCCTGGACGAGGAGTGCTGGTTCCCCAAGGCCACGGACAAGTCTTTCGTGGAGAAGGTGGCCCAGGAGCAGGGCAGCCACCCCAAGTTCCAGCGCCCCAGGCAGCTGCGGGATCAGGCAGACTTCAGCGTCCTGCACTACGCAGGCAAGGTGAGGGCTACGCTGACCTACGCAGGGCTCTCCTCTCGGCCCAGGGGTACTTAGGCTCACATGACACAAAGAGCACCAGACCGAGTCCACCACCTGTCACATCTACAGCGTCTCACGCTGGGCCCTCAGTGGGAGCAGACTGTGTTTGAGAACTGAGGAGGCCTGTGTAGCGAGCAGAATGAACTGGAAGAATGTTGTGGTTATGGAGGACAAAGGGCTGGGCTACAGGAGGGGGTGTGGAGGGGGCATGCGAGAGAAGTGAGGGTCACAGGATGGACGCAAGCTGATGCCAGCTTCCCAGTCCATGCCAGGCACCTGGGGAGGGAGCCCACGTCACACTGCCATCTGTCTGGCTCCGGTAGGTTGATTACAAAGCCAATGAGTGGCTGATGAAGAACATGGACCCATTGAATGACAGTGTGGCTGCTTTGCTCCACCAGAGCACGGATCGCCTCACAGCGGAGATCTGGAAGGATGGTAAGGTCCCTTGCAGAGTCTCCTTCCCAACCCCAGGGAGCAACAGCTGGAGAGGGAGGGAGGGTGGGTGGGAGGGTGGGTGGGAGGGTGGCTGAGTGAATTAGGTGAACGGACGGGTTGGTGGGTGAGGTGGATAGGCAGGTCAGTACATGTTTAGCGGGATGAGCAGACAGATGGAAACTTAGATGGGTTGAGGAGTGGGTTGGTGGGCATGGATGCATGGATGTGTTGGTATCTTAAATTAGCATCTTACACAAGGCTAAGAAATAAGACATATTAGTGTCAATAATTGCTTTTAATAATAGTCTCCTAGGCAATCAGACCAGAAAGAAAAGAGCAGTTGTCCTTGAGACCCTCAGGACATTGTGCCACTCAGAGACACCACGGTGCTCATATTCCACACACACATCTTCCCGCATACGTTTCCCTCTCTCCCTGAAGGTTGGGTCATCCTTATTCTATTTATTTAACTCAATGCAAATGATATGTAAATAGCCATTACACTATTACTAGAGAGCACGGCAGGAAAAAGCCTGTTCTGTGTTCAGTATAGACTGTCTTTGTTAGAATATTTTTAATTAGTTGTTCAATCATGAATTGCAGAGCCTGAATATATGCAAAGCTGACTTTATGTAGATATTTGTAGGCAGGCGTGGTGGTGCAAGCCTTTAATCCTAGCACTCAGGCAACAGAAACAGATGCAAATGGATCTCTGTGGGTTTGAGCCCAGGCTGAGTTCTAGGACAGCCAGGGCTACAGAGATGCCCTGTCAAACACACACACACACACACACACACACACACACACACACACACACACACACAGGAAAAAGAAAGGAAAAAAAAAACCAAGTTGAGCCGTTCCCACCTTTAAAAAAACTGTGTATTGGGCTGGAGAAATGGTCAGTGGTTAAGAGCAGACACTCTTGCAGGGAACCCAGGTTCAGCCAGCACCCATGTCGGGGTCTCACAGCCACTCATGGCCACCCTAAGCCCTGGGTGCTACAGGCACCTGCATGCATAGGCACTTATGTACACACACACTATTAAAATATTAAAAATAAATCATTTTTAAAACTCTGCACAGTTCTGGCAGGGCAGTGGTAGCACAAGCCTTTAATCCCAGCACTCTGGAGGCAGAGCAGGCAGATCTCTGTGAGTTCAAGGACAGCCTAGTCTACAAAGAGAGTTCCAGGACAGCCAGGCTACACAGAGAAATCCTGTTGTGAAAAACCAAACCAAAGCAAACAACAAAACCCAATCTGCATAGTTCCTGGACACTGCGGACACATGGCCCCATCCCCCTGCCCATCCCTCATGCTCTGAGCACACACACAGCCCTGGTCTTCTTTTCCCCAGGGGGCCTCAAAGCGCAGGAGAAAGGGAAGGCTAGGGAATTGGGCTGTTTTATATCCATCTCACTTATGGCTGCCTTGAGCCCAGAACTGGTCCCGCTGCATCCCGGCAGCCAGGGGAGGTGTGCAGGAGACACTCCCTGCAGGCGGGGTGGGTGGATCAGGTTGATTCCTGAGCTTCCTGGCATCCAGGGCGGGAGGGACTGAAAAAACAGACTTAGCTTCTGAGTCGTTCTGTATTCTTTTCTTTGCTACTAAATGTTCAGAAATGACTTTAGTGCACTGATGCAAAGGTGAGCAGGACTTGAACAGGTCGAGGGCAGTATCCGGGTCCCTGCCAGCTTGCTCTGTGCTAACTGATGCTCGTGCTATCTCTCTCTCTCTCTCTCTTCCTCTCACCTTCTCCCGCTCCCATCTCCACCCCTCTCTCCCACCACTGCCACCCCCACCCCTCATCTGCCCCCATCGCCAGAGCAGGGGCCTCCCGCAGTTCACTTGGCTCATTCTCATCCTCACCCCGTGGACCGCAGGGACCCTCAGCTCTGGTGCTTCCTCCGCAGGGGGGTGGCTTCTCTGCGCATCCGCGCGCGTGTGAGGCATGTAGAACGCAGCTGGGGACTGTGGGACGGGTCCTGGTGGACACGCTGGTCCCACCCCTCTCTGCATGAGATCTCCCCCTCCTCGATGAGCCCTTGGTGGTTCTAGAGCTTTCTAGCTAGACCATGCGTTAAAAATACACGGAGGGGCAAGGGGGCTGCCAAGACGGAGCTCAACCTCCCCGGACCCACATGGTGGGAGGAGAGAACCAGCTCCCACACGCTGTCCTCTGTCCTGCACACACACGCGCCCTACACAACACACACACACACACACACACACACACACACGCACACAGGCACACACACTGGAGGCTGAGGCAGTAGGACATACACACACGCACACACGCACGCACACACACACGCACGCACACACACACACACTGGAGGCTGAGGCAGTAGAACGTACACACACATGCACACCCCCACACACACATACACACACACGCGCATGCACACACATGCACACACTAGAGGCTGAGGCAGTAGGACGTACACATACGCACATGCGCACACACATGCACACACGCACGCATGCACACGCACACACGCATGCATGCACACACACGCACACACACGCACACACGTACACGCACACACACACACGCACACACGCACACACACTGGAGGCTGAGGCAGTAGGACGTACACACACGCACATGCGCGCGCACACACGCACACATGCACACACACGCATACACACACACGTGCACACGCACACACACGCGCACACACACGCACGCACACACATACACTGGAGGCTGAGTCAGTAGGACACGCGTGCGCGCGCACACACACGCACACACACTGGAGGCTGAGGCAGTAGGACACACACACACACGCACGCACGCGCACGCACACACACACACAGGAGGCTGAGGCAGTAGGACGGCATGGATTTGTAGCTGACTGGTTGCGGTCCTTTTCATACACACCCTTTGTCCCTCCACAGTGGAGGGCATTGTTGGCCTGGAGCAGGTGAGCAGCCTCGGGGATGGCCCTCCTGGAGGTCGCCCCCGCCGTGGAATGTTCCGGACTGTAGGGCAGCTCTACAAGGAATCTCTGAGCCGCCTCATGGCCACACTCAGCAATACCAACCCCAGTTTTGTCCGCTGCATCATCCCCAATCATGAGAAGAGGGTGAGTAGGAAGGGGCCAATCAGCTACCATGTCTGCTTCTGTGACTTTTGAGTGTTCGCTGTGGCAGAGACAGGACTTGGGGACACGGCGGCAGAGATGTGAGCCTGTGCCAGGTGCTCCTGTGTCTGCAAGGAGCTAACAGTTTCAGGGAGAGTGTCCAGGCCTCGTGTTTGCTGGTCACTGGGCAAAAGGAGTGTTTTATAAAACACACATCCAACTAACCAGCCAAAGTGAATGCTCAGGCGAGTCTGAAGGGCTGAGAAGGGCCAGCTACATTTTACCTACCCGGGGGTCACAGGAGGCTCCCTGGAGGGGAGGTGGCAGAGCTGTGCGGCCTGAGCAGTTTTCCAAGCAGAGATGGCTTGTGTAAAGGCCCAGAGGCAGGGAGGGGCGTGCTGAGAATAAGGGATGGGAAAGGCTGCTGAGATACAGGCCAGGCCTGTCAGTCCTGCACGAGGGACAACGAGACAGGAAACGTTAAATTCAGGGCCAATCGCACGTACAGTACCAGTTCAAAGCCAGCCTGGGCAACTTAATAACACTTGTTTCAAATAAAAAGGAAAAAAAAATAAGAAAGGGGTTTGGGAGTGTGCATCCGGGGTAGATGTCCATCCTGGAGTCCCCAGTGAGAGGCTGGGGTGTGCATCCGGGGTAGATGTCCATCCTGGAGTCCCCAGTGAGAGGCTGGGGTGTGCATCCGGGGTAGATCTCCATCCTGGAGTCCCCAGTGAGAGGCTGGGGTGTGCATAGGGGGTAGATGTCCATCCTGGAGTCCCCAGTGAGAGGCTGGGGTGTGCATCCGGGGTAGATCTCCATCCTGGAGTCCCCAGTGAGAGGCTGGGGGTGCATCCGGGTAAAGCACTTGCCACAGCCCTGATTGTGGCCCCCTGGTGGCTGCCGCTGACCGTGCTGTCGCCCCTGCAGGCTGGGAAGCTGGAGCCGCGCCTGGTGCTGGACCAGCTGCGTTGTAATGGGGTCCTCGAGGGCATCCGCATCTGCCGCCAGGGTTTCCCCAACCGCATCCTCTTCCAGGAGTTCCGGCAGCGGTGAGGGAGCTGAGCCAGCAAAGCGCTCCAGGGGACTGGGCGGGAGGGCAGTCAAGGCCCTTCAGGTGCCGTCTCGGCTTGGGGGCTTGAGGAAGGGGCCTGGGGTGCCGGCTGATCCTAGGGGGACTTCAGTGTGAGATACTGTGTACTTTAAAACTGAAGTGGGAGCTGGGCATAGTGCATGCCTTTAATCCCAGCAGCCGGAAGGTAGATACAAGAAGATCGCTTGAGTGTGAGGCCACCCTAGTCTACATAGAGAATTCCAGGCCAACCAGGGCTACATAGTGGAAAAACTCCAAAACTGTCTGAGTGGGGTGTTTGGCATCCCGGATCTCTACCAAGCGATGTTCACATGGTCTCACGATGCTGTGGTCCTCTTCCCTCTACCCTCCCCTCTGGCTGCAGCTATGAGATCCTCACCCCAAACGCCATTCCCAAGGGCTTCATGGATGGCAAGCAGGCCTGTGAGAAGATGGTGGGTAGGGCAAGGGCCCGTGGGGTCCAGGCCTGTGGAGGGGTGGGGCTTTGTGGAATGAACTGGGCCTGCTCAGGGGGCAGGGCCTATGGCTGGGGTCCTCTTGCTGGGGGCGGAGCCTCAGATTGGGGTGGTACTAACAGGGCCTTTGCTGTTGAGTGGGACATATGGGAAGGCGTGGCTTGCAAAATGATGTTGCGTGGGCCTGTGAGGTGGGGTGGGGTCCACAGCATGGGGGTGGGGTCTGTGGTAGGTGTAGTACCAGGACAGGGGATCCAGGTGGCGGGGACTCCCCATTGCGGAGACTCTGTTTCACTTTCTCCATCTCCTCCCCTCGCTTCTGTCACACCCCAGATCCAGGCCCTGGAGCTCGACCCCAACCTATACCGCGTTGGCCAAAGCAAGATCTTCTTCCGCGCTGGAGTCCTGGCCCAGCTGGAGGAGGAACGGGATCTGAAGGTCACGGACATCATAGTGTCTTTCCAGGCGGCCGCACGGGGCTACCTGGCCCGCAGGTGAGGGAAGCCAGGCTGTGCCACATGTGATGGGCCAAGGCCGGGCAAGCTGGGGTCCCGCAGGACGTTTTGCGCTCAGGGCCCCAGCTAGAGGGGTGGCATGCCTTTGATGCAGGCGGCCTGGGTGAGAGGATGAAAAGCTGGTCCTCGTAAGGGCAGGGCACCTGGGCTGTCTCAGGCTGCAGCAGATGTAGAATAGCTTCTCCTCAGAGCAAACAGGGATGCCCCAACCCCAGGCTGAGGGGCCCTGGGGAGTGGTGGAGTGTGAGCCAAGATCAGGGTCGGTGTGCTGGGATGGGCTGGGGGGAAGGGACGGAGGTGAGGCCTGGGCAGAGCCAAGAGCAGCATGTGTCAGACTGATTATGAAGTCCGCCGTGG
Organism: Cricetiscus sungorus; assembly: GCA_030556225.1. Taxonomy (NCBI): domain Eukaryota; kingdom Metazoa; phylum Chordata; class Mammalia; order Rodentia; family Cricetidae; genus Cricetiscus; species Cricetiscus sungorus. Next base: position 2,158,322 of record JANBXA010000732.1, read on the forward strand.
TGGGACTTCGGCTCAGTTGGCACAGGGCTCACCTAGCATATCGGAGGCCCACATCGTCCCTGCCTGCACTGAGGAGGAAGAGAAAGAGGACTGGGAGTTCAAAATTAGCCCGAGCCACTTGAGAGCCACCTGAGAAGTGACAGCCCACAGCGGCCTTCTGGGGCCAGCTCCTGCAGTCTCCCGTGTGCCCACAGGGCCTTCCAGAGACGGCAGCAGCAGCAGAGCGCCCTGCGGGTGATGCAGAGGAACTGCGCGGCCTATCTCAAGCTGCGGAACTGGCAGTGGTGGAGATTGCTCATCAAGGTGAGCCAGCCAGCGAGCGAGCGAGCCAGACAGCCTGCGCTCCCCGTGTTTGAGAACCCAGGATGCTGGTGGCGATTCTCCTGATTCGTCTTCCCTCCCCCTGCTTTTCCTCTCCCTCCCCCTCCTCCTCCTCCTCTTCAGGCTTCTGTGTGTACCCCTGGTTGTCCTGGAGCTCGGTCTGTAGACCAGGCTGACCTTGAACTCACAGAGATCCACCTGCCTCTGCCTCCCAAGTGCTAGGATTAAAGGCGTGCCCACCACTGCTCAGTTTACCCATGATTCTTTGGATGACGAGATTTAAACTAGTCCGATGCCGCACACTGGGGGGGGGGCTGCCTGGAATCCCCGGACTGGGGAGAACGGGTTGAGGCCGGGGCTGAAGCTGAACCTCAGTTTGCAGAGTACGCTTGTTCAACAGCACAAAGCTGTCATCTCAGAACTCAGGGAGCTAGAGACTCCGGGGCTCTAAGTCATCTTTGGCTACATACAGAGTTTGATGCTAGCTTGAGCTAACCGTCTCAGAACAGAGCAGGGAGAGGGATAATAACGCGGCTTGGCAGATTACGGGTGCTTGCTGCCAATCCCCCAGACCCATACTGTGGAAGGGGAGAGTTGGCTTCCACAGGTTGCCCTTTGAGATGGGCTGAGCCATCCTGGCTTACATGTAAGAGCCGGTCTCAAAACCACCAAACCACCCAAAGGAAAGTACCCACAGCGCCGGGTACAACTGGATCCAGGAGCCAGAGATCCAGCCTACGTCAGGGTCACACATGGCGGGATGACAGGAAGTTCCGTGCCTCCCCCAGGTGAAGCCCCTGCTGCAGGTGACGCGACAGGATGAGGTGCTGCAGGCGCGTGCCCAGGAGCTGCAGAAAATCCAGGAGCTGCAGCAGCAGAGCGCCCGCGAAGTCGGGGAGCTGCAGAGCCGAGTGGTGCAGGTGAGCAGGGAGGCCCAGCCAGGGTGTGCGGTGTGGGCGTGGCCACGGTGTGAGCGGTGGGACCAGGGTGTGACCAGGGAGCGCAGTGTGGGCGTGGCCACGGTGTGAGCGGTGGGACCAGGGTGGGACCAGGGAGCGCGGTGTGCGGTGTGGGCGTGGCCATGGTGTGAGCCGCTGTGACCAGGGTGTGACCAGGGTGTGACCAGGGAGCGCGGTGTGCGGTGTGGGCGTGGCCACGGTGGGAGCGGTGGGACCAGGGTGGGACCAGGGAGCGCGGTGTGCGGTGTGGGCGTGGCCATGGTGTGAGCCGCTGTGACCAGGGTGTGACCAGGGTGGGACCAGGGAGCGGAGCCCGGTGTGGGCAGTGGGTGGGCATAAGGCCGCGGTGGAGCTGGTGAGGAGTGTGGCGGGGGGGGGGGTGAGGCAGTATGTGAAGGGCAGAATGAAGAGGGGGGCCTGGGGCCTTGGGATAGAGCTTTGGGGAGAGGGTGAGGGTGGAAGGGTGAGTGGGCCTTTGGATGGACTATGGTAGGGCTGTGTAGGTGAGGGCGTGGGTCAGGGCCTGAGGACAGTGTCTGGCTGTGCCCAGATGGGCAGAGAGAGCTTGATGGGTGCATGGTGGGAGGTGACGGGGGTTAGGGGATGTGGGGACAGCCCGAGTGGAGGCCCCTGACTGTACCTGCCACCCGCAGCTAGAGGAGGAGCGCTTGCGCCTGGCCGAGCAGCTGCGCGCAGAAGCAGAGCTGTGCTCCGAGGCCGAGGACACGCGGGCGCGATTGTCCGCCCGGAAGCAGGAGCTGGAGCTGGTGGTGTCGGAGCTCGAGGCCCGAGTGGGGGAGGAAGAGGAGTGCAGCCGGCAGCTGCAGGGCGAGAAGAAGCGGCTGCAGCAGCACATACAGGTACGGGCCGGCCCCAAACCTCTGCTCTGAGCGTCCACAGCCCGAAGACTACATAGATTCCATTCAAATGGCAGTGCAGCTGGACTGCCAGCTTCAGGTCCCCTCCGCAGGACCCAGCCCATGTCTCCTGGCTCTGAAGGCATCTGTCTTGAGCCCCTACCCCACCCCACCCCGGGCAGGCCACTCCGCCAAATCTGTGCGCAGAGGGAACGTTTGAGTTCTTCTGCAGGGACAGAGATGGTTAACCACCTCTGGGCTCTATAATGGTGCCTGGTATACACCACGCGCCCAATGAGTGCTTGTCAAACCAACGAATGGGAAGGGAAGCCATGCTGCTGCCCAGTGTCACCCAGGGCCCCTGGCGTCCCCTCTGCCCCGCCCACAGGAGCTGGAGAGCCACCTGGAAGCCGAGGAGGGTGCTCGGCAGAAGCTGCAGCTGGAGAAGGTGACCACAGAGGCCAAGATGAAGAAGTTTGAGGAGGATCTGCTCCTCCTGGAGGACCAGAATGCCAAGCTGAGCAAGGTGAGGGCCTCGGGCACGCCAAAGCAAGATGTGGCAGACAGGACCCTGTCCAGTGAACTAGAGGGGTGAAGGGAGGGTGTGCTGCCCCATGGGGACAGCCTGCCATGTGAGAGTAGCTCTGTCCTTGGGTGCTGGTGGCTTAATGCTGTTGGGTGAGCACCTGTGAGGTGGGCTGGGCCCAGACTCTGGGATGCAGGGAAGGGTGGACGGAGGGCTGGGCAGGGCAGGGTGCTGGCAGCGGGGAGGCCAAGGATCCCGAGCCTCTTCTGTCCCCAGGAGCGGAGGCTGCTGGAGGAGCGCCTGTCCGAGTTCTCCTCACAGGCGGCTGAAGAGGAGGAGAAAGTCAAGAGCCTCAATAAGCTGAGGCTCAAATATGAAGCCACCATCGCAGACATGGAGGGTGAGCGGCCAGGAGCCAGCGTGGGCTGTGTGCCTGAGGGGAGAGGGTCCGAGGGAGGAGGCGGAGGGTGCCTGCCCTCGGCCTGCAGCCCTCACCTGTCCCGGTGCCCACAGACCGGCTGAAGAAGGAGGAAAAAGGCCGCCAGGAACTGGAGAAGCTGAAACGGCGGCTGGATGGCGAGAGCTCCGAGCTGCAGGAGCAGATGTCGGAACAGAAGCAGCGGGCGGAGGGACTGCTCACACAGCTGGCCCGCAAGGAGGAGGAGCTGCAGGCTGCCCTGGTCAGGTGACTTCCGGGGCAACTCCACGGGCGCCAGCTGGGACACAGCAAGGCTCCGTGCACATATGGAGCCACTATTGCATACAAGCTGTGGTGCCTCTTTGAAATACATTGAGGCTATTGCATGTGAGGCCTTCCGAGAAGCTTGGCTTGTGAGAGTAACTCCGTTTCAGAGGTGTTAGGATGTGGGTTAGGAAGCCTGGGGTAGCCCCGTGGTTGAGAACACTGGCTGCTCTTGCAGAAGACCCACACGGAGGCTCACAACCATCTGTGCCTACAGTTCTGTGGGGTCAACGCTCTTCTGGCCTCTGTGGACCCTGCACGTGTGGTGGGCCTGCCTCTGTGTAGGCAAACTCTCTTCCACATGAAAAAAAATGAATCTTTAGTAACTCCAGGAAGACACCTCTGGCCTCCACTTGTTCATACACACAGAAGTTAAAGTGGCCCAGCATGGTGGCACATGCCTGTCATCCCAGCACCTGGGAGGCTGAGACAGGAGCATTGCCATGAGTTTAAGGCTAGCCTGAGCAACTTAGAAAGACCCTGTCCTAGAAAAAAACAACTGCACTTACCCAAGGAAGGCATGGCAGGCGCCAGTGTCATCCGCGAGAACTGTGGGTGGCATTCTACTGCACACCCAGAGGCTGGAGAATTTGGGAGCCAGGACCTGACCCTCAGCTGATCTCTCAGCCCCGCAGCTCTGTCTGCCCGCGTGCCAACCTTCCCTTGCCCTTGTCACACCCCAGGGCAGAGGAGGAGGGCGGTGCCCGTGCCCAGTTACTCAAGTCCCTGCGAGAAGCACAGGCTGGCCTGGCCGAGGCTCAGGAGGACCTGGAGACGGAGAGGGCAGCCAGGGCCAAGGCAGAGAAGCAGCGCCGGGACCTGGGAGAGGAGCTGGAGGCGCTGCGTGGGGAGCTAGAGGACACCCTGGATTCCACCAATGCCCAGCAGGAGCTGAGGTGAGGAGGGCGTGGTGGGTGGGGCACATCTGGACAGAGACTCACCCACACAGATACCAGCTCTGAAGATGTGAATGGGAGAGTCAGACCCTTGCACTGCCCTCAGCTACTCCCCGTCCTCAGCTACTCCCCATCCTCAGCTACTCCCCATCCTCAGCTACCCCCCCCCCCCCCCGTCTTAGGGAAGTTCTAAGAATTCGGTCAAACCAGATCCAGAGCACCACAAGAGGCCCATAAAGGAACTGCAGACCATTGAGAACACACCAAGTCTTAAGTGAAGTCTGCAGACTGGAGAGAGAGAGAGAGAGAGAGAGAGAGAGAGAGAGAGAGAGAGAGAGAGAGAGAGAGAGCGATGGTTCAGTGGTCAAAGCACTGGTTGCTCTTCAAAGAACCTGAGTTCAGTTCCCAGCACCCACACACAGTGGCTTACAACTTCTGGTAGCTCCAGCTCCAGGAGATATGATGCCCCCTCTGGCCTCCTTGAGCACTGCAGTCATATGCACATACCCTCACACACATGCTTAAGTAAATATAAAGGAGATTTAGGGCTAGAGGGGTGGCTCAGAGGTTAAGAGCACTGGCTACTTTTCCAAAGGACCTGAGTTCAATTCCCAGCAACCACATGGTGGCTCACAACCATCTGTAATGAGATTTGGTGCACAGGCATACATGCAGGCAGAACACTGTATACATAATAAACAAATAAGTCTTAAAAAAAGAGATTTAAGTTAGTCTATAGGAGAGACTCTGGGAGGGCATTGCCGAGGAGCGGCCCTTAGAGTAGGAATTCACTCTTGATGATACACTCCCCCTTGAGAAATTACAAAACCAAATAGCTGGCCAGAGGTGACCCGAGGGGGAAGATTTAGCTCATGCTGCCATGGCAAGAAAGTGGCTTCCGTGTGGCAGAAGCACCTCCTGTGTGTGTGTGTGTGGGGGGGGAGCTGGCTCTGATCTTGACAGAGCAGTAGCTGAACTCGGGCGGGCGGGAACCCAGGCTGGCTGTAACCCTCAGCTTCCCCGCATCAGCTGGACCCGTGTCCCAAAGGCTCTTCGTCCTTTCGGAACAGCGCCTCCAGTTGGGACACAAACTTGTAGGGGAGGTTTCGCACCCAGACCCTCACAGGGAGCACAGACTACCGCCCCATCCTGAGAGGAGATGGAAAAAGAAGCCGCATCCCACAACCCTCTGCTCTAAATTCCTGTCTCCTCCCTGCTCCTGCCATCAAAGGTCAAAGAGGGAGCAGGAGGTGACAGAGCTGAAGAAGACTTTGGAAGAGGAGACCCGTGCTCACGAGGTGGCCATGCAGGAGTTGAGGCAGAGGCATGGCCAGGCCCTGGGGGAGCTGGCAGAGCAGTTGGAGCAAGCCCGGAGGGTGAGTAGGTAGTGGCCAGCCACCCTCTGGGATAGTTTGCATGAGTGTTAATTGAGTAACTGCTTAAGTGATGGGGTCCTTGGAGAAAAGGGAACGTTGAACAAAACCCAAGGGAATGAGGGGTGAGCCACCGTGCAGCGTGCAAAGCCTCCGCAACCCCAGCCATCTGCATGCAGGGCAAAGGTGTGTGGGAGAAGACGCGGCTAACCCTGGAGGCCGAGGTGACTGAGCTGAAGACTGAGCTGAGCAGCCTACGGACCTCCAGACAGGAGGGCGAGCAGAAGAGGCGGCGCCTGGAGTCCCAGCTGCAGGAGGCCCAGGGCCGGGCCAGTGATGTAGACCGGGCTCGGGCCGAGGCTTCTGAGAAGCTACAGAGAGCTCAGGTGGGCAGGGCGGGGGTCATGTGACTCTTCCTGGGGGTGTGAATACTTTCACTGTAAATACGGCAACAGCGACAGGCTGCCCCCCTAAAAACGGCTCCGGTCCAGTCTAGCTTGGCTCAAGTATTTTTTAGTGTTTGAGACAGGGTCTTTCACTAGGAAGCCCTGGCTGTCCTGGAACTCACTCTGTAGACCAGGCTGACCTTGAACTCACAGAGATCCAACTACCCCTGCCTCCTGAGTGCTGGGATTAAAGGCCCTGCTCCCTCATCCCTTTTCATTCCCCCATCTGTCTGCTGTCCACTGTCCACAGCAGCCTGTTGGTGACATGGCTGTGGCTCCCTCTTCAGATAAGGCTTGAACACAGCCGTACAATTTCCCCATGGACACAGAGGCCAGAAACTCCTACCCTTTGGGAACACCTGGCGTGGGGCCCATGTCAGCAGTGCGTTAGATCCTACAATAGTTCTGGCCACGCTGCTGGCTTCCCAACCATGTGTGCAGAGGGATTTGGGAGAGACAGCAACGGAGCCCACCATGATGAATCACCCCGGCCGACTTCATTACCTCCTCCCCACAGGCCGAGCTTGAGAGCGTGTCCACGGCGCTGAGCGAGGCTGAGTCCAAGGCCATCAGGCTGAGCAAGGAGCTGAGCAGCACAGAGTCCCAGCTGCACGACACCCAGGTGACCGCGCGCTCACCCCTCTGCCGTCCTCTACCCCGCTGCTGACTCCACCTGACCCCCATCCCTCCTTCCACCCACAGGAATTGCTGCAGGAGGAGACCAGGGCCAAGCTGGCCTTGGGGTCCCGTGTGCGAGCCCTGGAGGCCGAGGCGGCCGGGCTCCGGGAGCAGATGGAAGAGGAGGTGGTTGCCAGGGAGCGGGCTGGTCGCGAGCTGCAGAGCGCCCAGGCCCAGGTGGGCAGTGAGACCCTAGTGCCCAGTGTCCCAGCTCACCTGCCGCTCTGTCTGTGTCCCGCCACCCCCTTGCCTTCCCTCCCCACAGACACGTACACTCTGGCCTCGTGGGTCATCAGACCTGCCCCCTCCCCCAAGCCCCTGCTCTCTCCCCAGGTGGCACAAGGGCTGCTCACCCTTCCACACAGCCTACCGTGGCTCCCAGTACCCTGGACAGAGCCTCTGCCTCTACTTCCCAGCAATGGATGCTAACCTTCGCTCTTCCTCACGTGGGGCCTTCCCTTACTGTTAATCCGTAATAAAACCCTCCGTTGTACTCTGGCCAAGTTCTGGCTACTTTGGGCTGTGACTATTCTACCCATGTGTCTCCCCACCAGGTTATGAACCCCTTCACGCAACTCTGACCCTGGGTACGAGAAGCCTTACAAAATGCCAGCCTTCCACTGGCAGGCTCCTGTGTGTACTTCAAAACCCATCTCCGATGCCCCCTCCTCCATCTAGACTCTTCCCCATCCTGCGGACCCCTCAGATTATGTTTCTTTTCTTCCTCATCCCGTGTCACCTGGCCTTGGTCCCATTTGAGGGTGACAGCACCCTGGAAGGGCTGGCTTGATAGTCCTCCGGGTCTCAACTGTCGCGAGGCAGGAGGGCCCAGTGGTCAGCTCCTTCCCGTCTTCAGGCCTCAGTTTACCGCCAGGGCGCAGGATGCCAGGAGCCCACACCACAGTCACTCGCAGCTGTGACTCACGTCTCTCTCCCACTCACAGCTCTCAGAATGGCGGCGACGCCAGGAGGAAGAGGCTGGGGTGCTGGAGGCCGGGGAGGAGGCTCGGCGCCGTGCGGCCCGGGAAGCAGAGGCCCTGGCCCAGCGTCTGGCAGAGAAGACAGAGGCGGTGGAGAGGCTGGAGCGAGCGCGGCGGCGGCTGCAGCAGGAGCTGGACGACGCCACCGTGGACCTCGGGCAGCAGAAGCAGCTCTTGAGCTCTCTGGAGAAGAAGCAGCGCAAGTTTGACCAGGTGACCCAGCTGGCCGCGCCAGGGACCCTGCCGGGAAGTGTGCGGGCAGAGGGGACACTTGAGCTAGGTTTTGCATTGTGAATAGGTATCACAGCCAGGTAGGTGTTGCCTCTGCCAAACAGCTATAAAGCCGGCCACCCGTGTGTCCTGGGTTGTGCCTGTCACACCGTGCCACCGTGGCACACCGAGCCGCCGTGTTGCTCACTGTCCCAGTTTGAATAAGGATGTGCAGAGCTTTCTGGGGTGCTCATGCCTTGCTTCATTAGTTCTGAGTGTTGCTGCTCCCATCTCAGCCTCAGTTTTCCCATCTGGAAAATGGAATCATAGCAAGTATCCCACAGCCTGGGGATTGAAATTGTCATCACAGATGTCAGAGGCCCGTGGGCCTGTCAGCACTCTGTCACTAGCAAACTGGGGGCATCTGGGGGGCATCTGGCTCGAAGTGAAAAGCTTGTTTTGCTCATGAGTTTGGAGGTTTTGGTTCATGGCCACACTGGGTCTGTGGTGAGTCAGAACACCATGGCAGCATGAGGGAGGAGGAAAGTAGATGGACAGCAGAAGGCAGAGTCCCTTTAACCAGTCCCAGACTGGTTTCCATCACTCCAAAGCCTATCAATTAGAGCTGGCGGTTTCCAGCCGGCGGTTTCTATGGCAAAGGTTGTAGGTGTTCTGTTTCTGGGGACAGTCACTGCACACTGACTGCTTTTGCTAGCAGCAGGGACCAGCGCTGGTGCGCCGGAGGCCCAGGCTTCTCAGCCCCCTTATTGTCACACAAAAGACACCGTCAGCAAGCCAAGTGCCTCAGCCAGAGCCTCCTCTCTGATGCTGAGTTGTGTGAAGGAGCCAGTACCTTAGCAGTTCTCAGCCGCAGGAGATGCCCGGTTTGTCAGGTACATCTCAGACTACTTACACAAAGGCTGGAGGCCTTCAGGAAGAGAGCAGCTCAGGTGACAGCCCCTGCTGTTTACAAGGCCTGGGTGCCACCACTCCGCGTTCTGACAGAGACGTGATCTTTCCACACAGGAGGTCATGTGTCTTTGCAGCTGATTAAAAGACTTTCAGAGGCCTGGGGAGGTGGCGTCTGGTTAAACCACAGACAAGAGTTCGAATACTCCAGCACCCACGGGGGTGGGTGGGTGTGGTTCCAGCCTTGGTGGTGGCGGCAGAGCGCCCCAAGAGCAGGCTGGCTCTCTTGTCTGTGTGTCTCTCTCCCTTTCTGTCTCTGTCTCTCTCTGGTGTCTCCTTTCTCTCCTCTTTTCTTCTGTACTCCTTCTAGTAACTCATCTCCCCTGCTTCTTTTCCTGCAGCTCCTGGCGGAGGAGAAGTCTGCGGTGTTGCGGGCTGTGGAAGAGCGAGAGCGAGTGGAGGCTGAAGGCCGAGAGCGAGAGGCCCGGGCCCTCTCCCTAACCCGGGCCCTGGAGGAGGAGCAGGAGGCCCGGGAGGAGCTGGAGAGGCAGAACCGGGCTCTGCGGGCTGAGCTGGAGGCACTGCTGAGCAGCAAGGACGATGTGGGCAAGAATGTAAGCAAGCCTTGGGCACAGTGGTGATGGGGTGACCATGATCACAGGTATGCGCTCACACAACACACACCTGTCACGTGTTCACATAATAGCCGAGAGCTTCGCTCACAAATGCTAAATGGGCATTCTACACTCGCAGGGAGTGAACAGAATCCTCCATCACACGTGCACACACACACGCACGCGCACACACACACACACACGCACACTCACACACGCGCGCACACAGGTGCACACACTACGCATGCACACACATGCACACACACACACACACACACACACACACACTCACACACGCGCGCACACAGGTGCACACACAACGCATGCACACACATGCACACACACACACACACACACACACACACACACACACACACACACATACACGCACACGTAAATTCAGCATAACCATGGGTTTGTAAGTAAGGGAAGGCTGCAGCCGTGGCAAGCTCATCAGCCCTGTCAGGGAAGAAGCTTGCATGAGAGTGTGCCTGGGGGCTGTGGCCTCACGCGTCTGCTCCCGTTTCCTGTGTACCTTCTGGCTCCACTTGAGATGCTCTTACGTTTCTCCTTCACCTGTGTTTGGCTGGGTGACAAAGTCATGTCTGGAAGGTTTTTTCTCCCTCTGTTACCTTAGGCTTGTCTGCCTTCCTGATCTCACCATGCCATATGGTCATCTCTGGAGCTCAGTTATGAAAAATCAAAAAAGCAAATCTCATCATGTTTGAGGAAGTTTGTGGTTTTGTTTTTAAAGCTTTTTAAAATGTGTTTATTTCGTGTGCACATGTATTTTGCCTGCATGTGTGCATGTACATCACATGCACGCAGTGCCCTCAGAGGCAGGAGAGGGTGTTGGAGCCCCTAGAACCGGAGTTACAAACGGTTGTGAACCACCATGTGGGTGCTAGGAATCAGATCTGGGTCCTCTGGAAGAGCAGCCAGTGTGTCCAACTGTTAAGGCATTTCTGTAGCCCCAGGGCAGGATTTGTGATGGCTCCATAGCTCGGGTCCATACTGCACACGGACACACCTGTTAGGGCGTTTTACTTTTATTGCCCCCAAAGTGGTTCTTTTTAAGTTATGGTTTTGGACTAGGGTGTTCTATCTACATAGAGCGCAGGATCCCAGCTCTGTTTCTGATTCTGCTGCTCTGGCGACATCCCAGCAAAAGCAACGTGCAGGGAGAAAGATTTATTTGGCTCAAAGTTCCAGGTTCTAGTCCATCATTGGTGGAAGTCAAGAGCAGGGAGTGCGTGCGGGAACCTCCTTTCAACAGCCCAGGGCCTAGACCCAGGGAAAGGCGCCACCAACAGTGGGTGTGGTCTTCTCATGTAAATCAGTGCTGTCAAAACAGTCCTCACAGCCCAAACTGATGCTACAGCCCCTCACTGAGACTTCCTTCCTGGGTGACTCTAGGTTGTGTCACATACAGGTTTGCATACGATGTTTTGACCCCTGTAAGTGCTTAGCAAGCAGTGTGAATGAAGGATGAACTCGCTTAGGCTCTCCTCCCGCATAGCCTCCCCTGCTCTGCCTGGACGGACGTCATCTTAATCCTAGGCTGGGACTCAGTCTCACTCCCCCTCCCTCCAGGTGCACGAGCTGGAGCGAGCCCGCAGGGTGGCTGAACAGGCAGTCACTGACCTGCGGACACAGGTGACAGAACTGGAGGACGAGCTGACTGCCACAGAGGATGCCAAGTTGCGTCTGGAGGTGACGGTGCAGGCTCTGAAGGCTCAACATGAGCGTGACCTGCAGGGCCGCGATGATGCTGGCGAGGAGAGACGCAGACAGCTGGTCAAGCAGGTACTGTCCAGCGAGTGGTGGCAGGGCACCTGCCCCGAGCTACTGAAAGCATGCAGAGAGGGAGAGCCCTGTGTGAGCTGCCCACTGTGTCCCCTCGCTGTCCACCTCACCAGAAGGCAGTGACACACGCACCACAGCTCAGCAACATTCCCAAGCACATGGCATCCACCAAACTCTGCATGTCCTGACTGAGGTCAAATGGCTGTTCAGATCGCCAACTCCGTTCAGCCCTGCTGACTTCAACACATGTCTGTCTCTTGGGCTGGCTCCACCCCCCGTTAGCAGCTCTCAGCAGGTGCCTCGTGACTCTGGCATCTCTAACATCAGCTTCACAGCTTCCTCACACAGTGGCCTCTCTAACCCTCCATGCAGGGACACCCCAACACATGCCTATTCTCAGTCACTTTATTCCGTAAATTCTTTCTAATATCCTTAACCTTAAACCCGGAGCCACACGGCCAACGCTACCAAGTCTTGCCACTTACTGGGGCTGGAACACGGCCTCCTCGCCAAATTACATCTTCACCAGCATTTTATCTTTCACTGCCGAAGCCTGGCTGTCCTGGAGCTCACTCTGTAGACCAGGCTGGCCTCAAACTCAGAGATCCGCCTGCCTCTGCCTCCCGGTGCCAGGAGTAAAAGCGAGCGCCACCCCGCCAGGCTCCCAGCTTTGCTCTAACTCCCTGTTACGAGTGGGGTTCGTAGCTGGGTGGGTCCGGCCCTGAGGTCCCCACTCCCCTTAGGCCATTTCCTCATCTGTTTTTCTCCTCAGACACAGGCCTCAGCTCCATGCCACCTGCCCGTGTTCTGTTTCTCCTCAGAATTTACATTTCATAGCTTTATTTGCTCAGCTTGCTCCTCTTCATTATAAGTCTTCATTAGAGTTACCACTAACAACCACATGACGGAGTCTGCCCTAGGCTCTTCTGAGATTTCCTCTGCCGATGGGATTAATCCAAAACCTTCGCTTTAGCCTCGGGCAGACTCTTCGGGAAAAAGCAGCCACTTTCCTCTCCAAAATACCACAAGAACGATTTCTAGGCCACACACTGAAATTCTTCTCTGAAACTCTTGAGCCAGCCCCACCCCACACTTCACATAACTCTTAGCTCCGGTCTTCCATGCCCCTGCTGGTATGGCCCATTACACAGTACTTAAAGAATTCCACTGTTTTTCTAATCCACAGCTCCAATGGTCCATATTCATTTAAAAAAAAAAAAATCATGGCGGGGCCTATCACAGCCACACCCCAGCCCTGGTCCCGACTTCTGACTCAGGGTTCCTGTTGCTGTGAAAAGACATCATGACCACAGCAGCTCTTACGGAGGAAAGCGTTTAATTGAGGTGGTGGCTCACAGCTCAGAGGCTCAGTCCATTGTCATTGTCATCATGTGGGACATGCAGCATGCAGCATCATGCTGCAGGAGTAGCTCAGAGTCCTACAGGTCTTGCACTGAAACAAGGGGCTGTCTCCTGAGCATAGCAAACCCCAAAGCCCATCCCCACAGGGACGCACTTCCTCCAACAAGACCACGCCTATTCCAACAAAGCCACACCTCCTAACAGTGTCACTTCCCGTTATATGCAGACTGCCACACTTCTGCTCAGCCTTGATAGAAAGGCCACCAGGCCACCACAGAAAGGGAAGTCCAGCTTGGTAAACCATTGCAGTGAGGGTAACTCAGACAACTGCGTCATGGCAAAGTCTGCCCTGGCCTGTGTGAAAGTCGCTTCCCAGGAGATTTTTGCACGTGCTGTGGGCAGCCCCTCCCTCAGGAGTTTCCTCTCCAGCCGGTGGTTACTGTTTGTGTGGCCTCAGGGAGAAGAGCTTTTATAACTTTTTTGTTTCATGAGTTCTTGTGATTTCTCTAAGCCCGTCTGGGTACCATGGCCTGTGACCTCTCCAATACCTGTCCCTCCCCCAGCTGAGAGATGCGGAGGTGGAGCGGGACGAGGAGCGGAAGCAAAGGGGGCTGGCTGTGTCTGCCCGCAAGAAGCTGGAGGCGGAGCTCGAGGAGCTGAAGGCTCAGACGTCTGCTGCTGGGCAGGGCAAGGAAGAGGCCGTGAAGCAGCTTAGAAAGATGCAGGTGAGGCCGGCCCGGCACCCGGATGCGCTAGCAGCCTCGCAAAAGCTGGCCTCTGACGTCTGCGTTCTTTTCCTTGCATTTCCTTCCGTTTAGATGTCAGACTTTGAAATCTAAGTTCATTAGATTTAGATTAGACAATAAATCTGGTGCCCCTGAGGATGGAACCTAGACCCTTGACTAACGCTAGGCAGGGGCTCTATCACCGAGCCCCCCCCATGCTACGGTATTTAAAACGGCAGGTGTCTGCGGTATATTCTTTAATGGGGCAGCAGGCAGAAGACCATGCACATAGAGAAAGGACCCCTTAACCCCTGGCCAGGCATGCAACAGTGATAGTAACTGTTTTCCCATTGCCCTCCGCCGTTTCCGTGCTGGCTGCTTGGGTGGCCTCTCCTCACGCGCCCGGGCAGCGCCCACAGAACACAGGCTAAATATTTTCTCTTCTGGCTCACTTGAGGTCAACTAAGGCCTAGAGAAGGGGCGCAGTTGCCCAAGGGCACAGACAGCGGCTCCGTGCTGGCCCTGCTTGCCGTCAGTGAGTAGCACCGGGCCGAGCTCTTGCGAAGCCGCTCAACTAACTGGGCAGCGGGCCTTCCGCGCAGGTCCAGATGAAGGAGCTGTGGCGGGAGGTGGAGGAGACGCGCACATCCCGGGAGGAGATCTTTACCCTGAACAAGGAAAGCGAGAAGAGGCTCAAGGGGCTGGAAGCTGAGGTGCTGCGGCTGCAGGAGGTGAGACCGGCGTGGGCGGGGCTTAGTGGGAGGGCCCGGCGTGGGCGGGGCTTAGTGGGAGGGCCCGGCACGGGCGGGGCTTAGTGGGAGGGCCCGGCGTGGGCGGGGCTTAGTGGGAGGCCCGGTGGGCGGCGCGGGGGGCCTGGGGGGGGGGGGGGCTTAGCGGGAGGCCCTGGAGGCGTGGGCGGGGCTTAGCGGGAGGCCCTGGAGGCGTGGGCGGGGCTTAGCGGGAGGCCCTGGAGGCGTGGGCGGGGCTTAGCGGGAGGCCCTGGAGGCGTGGGCGGGGCTTAGCAGGGAGGCCCTGGAGGCGTGGGCGGGGCTTAGCGGGAGGCCCTGGAGGCGTGGGCGGGGCCTTGCAGGAGGCTCTAGGCGGAGAGACTTTGGAAGTGGGCGTGGCTCCCTGTGCCTTCTTTCTTTGGGAGTGGGGCATCTTGTCCTGGGGGCTGTTGGCACCAGAGCAGGAGCTGCCCAGGCCAGTCTAGGAAGAGGAGGAAGACGACGGGAAGCCCAGGGCAGGAAGCTGGAGTGAGGGAGAGGTCTGGGGGCACGGGGGGGGTGTAGAGGAAGAGAGGGCACGCGGGTGGGAGAGAGGGCACGCGGGTGGAAGAGAGGGCCTGTGGATGGCGTGGGGACACGAGGAGGCCCAGTGATGAGAGACTTGGAAGGGGGCTGCGGGAGGACACAGCTCAGAAGAGGGGACGAGCAGAGATCGGTGGCCAGCGCTAAGAAAACCCTCCGGGGGTGGGGGCCCAGGCTGTCAGGAGGAAAAGGGTGAAGGGTAGAGGAGGGTTGGTAGCAAAGCCTTGCCTCCTCATCCCTCTGCCCCTGCCTGTCCGTACAGGAACTGGCTGCCTCAGACCGAGCCCGAAGGCAGGCGCAGCAGGACAGAGACGAGATGGCAGAGGAGGTGGCCACGGGCAACCTTAGCAAGTGAGTGTCCTGGTGCCCTGAGCTGGGCTCCTCTTGCAGACCCTACTCAGTGAAGCAACGACACCTTCCCTTCCCTTAGGACAGCCATCCTGGAGGAGAAACGGCAGCTGGAGGGGCGCCTGGGGCAGTTGGAGGAGGAGCTGGAGGAAGAACAGAACAATTCTGAGATACTCAAGGACCATTACCGCAAGCTGCTGCTGCAGGTGGGCTCAGCGGGCCTCCCACGCCCCTTCCCCGCCCTCCGTCACCAGAGGAGCCCTAAGTCAGGAAGGCGTGACTGCTGACCCATCTGTAACTCCCAGGGCTCCCAGACAGGCTTGAACTATCAAGGTGTGGCAGGCCATAGTTGTAATCCCAGTACTTCCAGAGTTGACAGGGGTTTGTCACAGGTTCAAGGCCAGCCAGGGCAACACAGAGCAAACACTGCCGTAAGAATGGATGGCTTCACACATTAATGAAGAAAAGTGTCATCAGCATCAGTGCAGGTGGGGCCTGAGTCACAGGGACACTCCCGTCACCGCCTCCCCTGTACTGGGAAAACGGACGGGAGGGACACAGGTTTGATTAGCAACAGGCAGCACTTTTCTCTTTCAGTTTCCAGGCAGGGCTTCCTGTAGCTCAGGAATTCTTTGTGTAGCCTGAGGATGGCCTTGCTGTCCTGCTCCTCCTGCCTCCATCCGTGATGACAGACATGTGTCACCAAACTGGGTTATACTGTACTGGGGACCAGGGATCTTGTGTGCTAGGCGAGCCCTCTACCACCTGAGTCCTAGCCATCCCCCTGCCAGCATTTCACTGTACAATTGAAATTTCAAAGGCTGAAGGAGGCTGCCGGCTCATGAATGTGCGCTGGGAGGTGAGATGCCGAGATGCAAAAGCCTTAATGAGCCTGAGCGCATGTCTTCCAAGGCTCTGTTATTAGGACGGAGGCTGAGCCTGCACATCTGTCAGCTGCTGTGAATGGAGAGGCCTCCTCACAAGCCCTGCAGGTCTCTCTGCTTGGGGCTGGGAGAGGCCGGTGGGAGGGGCTGGAGCCTGCTCCTTGCTCCTTTTCGCAGGCCCCTCAGGTGACCCCGGTGCAGAGAAGAGTGTGAAGGGCCTGAAATAGTCTAGTTCACAGCCAGCCACAAATTTAGAGCATTTAAACAAGTTTGTGGCCATCTCTGGGGCTCCCTAAAATAGCAGCGCTGAACCTGGTGTGGTGGTGCGTGCCTGTCATCCCAGCATTTGGGAGGTCGAGGCAGGAAGCTCAGGAGTTCTAGGTCATCTTCAGTTACGTTGTGAGTTCTAGGTCAACCTGGGCTGCGAGACACTCAAATAAAAATGTTCAGACTAAATTTAAATAGATTTAAATAATTTTGAGTAATTTTAAATAAATTTGAAACATTCTTGTTCATTAAAACATAAAAGGTACCATTTGCTGTGGGTTGTCTTTCCTGAGCGTGTTGAAATGTTGCTGTGGAGTGCTTAAGTGCCCCCAGTCTCTGTGCTGTCTCCGTGCTGTGCATTTGGCAGCCACTGGCTCCGCTCATCCCAGGAGGTTCTGTGGGTTGCCTCCAGCTTCGCTCCTTCTGAGGCTTCACCACAGTGTCCCCTCTCCTCTCCTGCTGCAGGTAGAGTCCCTCACTACAGAGCTGTCTGCTGAACGCAGTTTCTCAGCCAAGGCTGAGAGCGGCCGGCAGCAACTGGAGCGGCAGATCCAGGAGCTGCGGGGTCGCCTGGGCGAAGAGGATGCTGGGGCCCGAGCCCGGCAGAAGATGCTGATTGCTGCTCTTGAGTCCAAACTGGCCCAGGCAGAGGAGCAGCTGGAGCAGGAAAGCAGGTGAGGGGGCAGGGAAGCAGGTGAGGGGGCAGGGAAGCAGGTGAGGGGGCAGGAAAGCAGGTGAGGGGGCAGGGAAGCAGGTGAGGGGGGCAGGAAAGCGGGTGAGAAGGGGGTGCTTTGGCCTGGAGGGAGCTGCAGCCCACGCAGTCCAGTTTGGGCAACAGTATTGTAGTTACTTACTGCTGGGTAACACAACACCCAAAAACTTACGACTTTAAAATAGGTGTATTGCTCCTGAATTTGGCCCTGGCTGGTGGCCTCTTTCTGCTGTATCTTTGCTCATCAAAGAGTTTTGCATGGTTTTGCTTGGTTGGGCTTAACCAGATTAACTTGGTTCTGTCCCATGTGGCCTCTCATTCGCCAGAAGGCTAGCCCAGGATTGCCCACATGGCAGAGCCATGGTCCCACGAGTTAGGGGCACTGCCAATGGCTTCTAGAGGCTTGGGGCTAGCGCTGTGCCACTTTGTCCCTAAGCAGAGCAGCTTTATCCCGGCAGCTCAAGCCCCCAGTCCAGTGGAGCAGCTGCAGTCACATGCGGGGTGTAGGAACAGGAAGGAATTAGACTTCAGCCCCTTCCGCATCAAACCATCACAGAAGGAGATGCTTAGGGAAAAGGATACTGGGCTCTGGGCCAAGGTCTGTGCATTTCCCTCGTGCTCACAAAAAGGCTGCAGTTGTATCTAGCACCATATCCACCCATACTCTTATTCAGAGCCAAGAAGTCAGGCTAGAGAGATGGGTAAAGTGTTTGTTGTGGAGTGTGGGGACTTGAATTCGAGTGTGAAAAACAGACATGGTAGTAGGTGCCTGTCCTCCAATACTCCAGAGCATTCAGAGGCAAAGGCAGGTGGATCTCTGTTAGGAGCAGTTTTCCTGCCGGCCTGGTCTCACTGCCACGCAGCCCCAAATAACACAGAGACGCTGTATTAGACATAAACCTGTTGGCCTGTTACTAGTGTTTCTTATTTTTAGCTCTGTCTTAAATATTAACCCATTTCTATTAATCTAAGTATTTCCATGTGGTCTTATCTTACTGAAGAGAGGGTCCGGACCCTTGCTCTCTCCATCCTTCATGTTGAATCTCCTACCTCTTCCTGAATCCTCCTTGTCTTCTAGTCCCGCCTATCTTGCTTTCCTATTGGCCAACAAGGCCTTCTTCATTAACTAATAAGAGAAACATTTAGAGAATGGCACTTCCCGTCAGATCTCTGAGTGTTTGAGGCTAGTCTGATGTACACAGACAGTTTCAGGTCAGCCAAAGCAATGCAATGAGATCCTCCCATAAAACAAAACAAAACCCACCAAACTATCAAACAAAAGAAAACATGAGCTGAGGCTGTCAGTGACAACCGCAGCTCAGGCGGGCGGCCATTGCCTGCATATTTAAAACAGAACAGTTTGGGGAAGGTCTCCAGGGAAGAATCAGTCCACTCACTCCCATTCCAGGTACACAATAAAGCTGAAGGGGTGACTTAGAAATCCTTTACAAAGTATGTGTGACCATGAGGGTGGTCAGCAGGCCATAAGTACATATGACATCTTCCTAAGGATGGGTAAGGTCAGGGAGGGAAGAGTCTGGGGTAATCATTCTGGAGAATTTGGATGAGGCCCCCTGTGAAGCAAAAGGTGGGTGAGGTCTGCCTCCACAGACAGCGAAAAGGTCACCAGGTCATTCCAATATCCACTCCTAGCCTTCTGGGTGGATGATCTGTGGGTGGGTGCCCCCAACAATCAGCCCAAAAACTAACATTTTTATCAGGGATTATCAGACCCTTCAGTGAGCTTGCTGCCAAGTTCTGAATACCATGCAGAAGATCCACATGGCAGAAGGGGAGAAAAACGGAGAACTGTCCTTTGACCTCCATAGCACATGGCACGGCGTGCATATATGCACACGCATGTGCCACACATACACACACACAGGCACACATGAGCACACACACACACAGAGACACACACACAGGCACACATGAGCATACACACAGAGGCGCACACACACTCACACATATGTGTGTGTGTGTGTGTGTGTGTGTGTGTGTGTAAATGAAGTTGGAAGCAATGGCAATGGAAGCTGAGTTTCCTGTAAATAAACCTCCCATAATACATGTCAAGAGCCAGCCGCTATGCTAATCAAACCCATCACTAAGGAACGTCCAGCACAGCAGGCATTCCCCAGCCATCGAGACACCATGGGCATGAGGTATGATGCCCATGATCCTTATGTGATGTATAGAAAACCAGATCAGACAGGCAGTCTGTCTGGGATTCCTGACCTCCAGCTCAGCATCTTCACCTTGGTCTGGAGGGGATGTGAAACACTACATACACATGCAGAGGCAGGTGGGGCTGGGCTCAGTGCAGCCAGAGTGCTTGCCCAGCATGCAGGAGGTCCCGGGCACAGCATAAACTGGGCACGATGGGGCATGCCCATTATCCCAGCATGTGGGAAGTGGAGGAAGGAGGATCAAGAGTTCAAGGTCACCCTTGGTTGCATAGTGAGCTTGAGGCCAGTCTGGGCTACTTGAGACCCTGTCTCAAAACCATCAACATCACAGGACACATTTTTAGTGACACAGCTGTCCTGCAGAAGGAGGCCAGCCTGGCATCAGTGTCTGGCTGGGATGGGACGGCACCAAACATGCTGTGGTACAGAGGGTCTCCTGGGCTCTTCTCTCTAGAGAGCGCATTCTCTCTGGCAAGTTGGTGCGCAGAGCTGAGAAGCGGCTGAAGGAGGTGGTTCTTCAGGTGGACGAAGAGCGAAGGGTGGCTGACCAGCTCAGGGACCAGGTGAGCAGTTAACAACACCACAAACAGTGGGCAGGGATCAAAACACGAAAATAACACTGCTAGCTTGGCCTGGCAGTGGGTCATCTCCACCATGTTGGAAGCAAAGGCTGGAGGATTGCTATGAGTTTCAGGAGAGCCTGTGCTACATTGAAAGACTCCTTCTCAAACCAGCAGCAGCACTGAAAAATATCCTGTAGTCTGTAGGTGACAGAGCCTGTGTGTGACTCCAGGTCTAGGTAGAGTCCCCGTGTCCTTAAAAGCTCAGCTATGCCTTGACTGCTATTCATTCCCCAAATGATTACTGAGTATGGCCTTTGAGACAGGCACATTTCTAGGCATTAGAAGTAAGGTGCTGGGAAGGTTCTAAAAGGTCCTGGTCCTCATAGGGCTCACATTACCAGCGTAGGAAAGGTATTATACACACAACCAAACAAAGATAATGCCAGACTCTGGTGAGGGCTGTGGAAGAAAAGAATGAAGGCCTAGGAATAGAGAGCCCTGTCCAGGTTGGGTTTTAGAAAGGGTTATGGAGGTGACATTTGAATTAAAACGACAGGGAGGGACAGCCAGACGGAAAGAGCAGGAGGTTCAAAGGCCCTGAAGAAATGAAGCAAGCAGAATGATCAGTGCAGCTAGAGGAATATAAGAACTGTAGGGTGGGGGTGGCTCAGTTGATACAGTGCTTACCTAACATGCACAAGACCCTGTTTCCATACCCAGCACTGCACTTGAGAGATGAAGGCAGGGCCAACACAAGTTTAAAGTCGTCGTTAGCTACATACTGAGTTCAAGACCAGCCTGTACTTCATGAGGCAAATGAGGCCATATGATGCGTGTTCTTTCCCTGGAGAGAGGTGGCAGTGCCCGGGGAGGTCAGGGTAAACTTGGTGTGGTCACTGGGTTCCTCAGAGACATGGGCACGAAGAAGTTTACCCAGCAGTCCTGGGGAGCCGAAGAAGGGCTATGAGGGGGAGGGGCCTGCTCCGAGTCCCTACAGTGCTGTCACAAGACTTCTCAGGACCACATATTTATACCAGGCGGGGTACTGACAGGCCAAGAAACTAATTCCACCAGGCCAGCCTGGTCAGCCAGTGAGTTTATTGGGGTGACTCAAAAACAGGTGCATTACCAAGAAACCTCACCCCTCACAAACACTGCAGCCCCAGAGGCTCATCCCCGTCTACTTTCCTCTAGCCTCCTTATGCTCTTTCATCCCAAAGGCCTCAGGCGGTGATCGGGTGGGGGGCAGCACCTCACAGGGAGGGGTTCTCTGCTCCATGGATTGCCAAGCTCCAGGTCTCAGTTGTCCAGCACGCAGCTGTCTGTGCATATTTGTTGCCGTAACTGTGAAGGTCTCAGTAGGTCTCCACAGCTGCTCTAGGCACTGGGGGACGCCATGCCATGGGAATGACTTGGGCCCCCTTCCCCCAACACTCAGCTGGAGAAAGGCAACCTCCGGCTGAAGCAGCTCAAGCGACAGCTGGAGGAAGCAGAGGAGGAAGCATCGCGGGCGCAGGCTGGCCGGCGGCGACTGCAACGGGAGCTGGAGGACGTCACAGAGTCTGCCGAGTCCATGAACCGGGAGGTGACCACGCTGAGGAACAGGCTCCGGTAAGCAACCGAGAGAAGTCCCCATGCGTGGCCAGCATGGGGATTAGACCCTGGGGTGGGAAGGAGGCTATGGCTATCCTCGCCTCCCTCCTGAGCTTTTACAGTCTTGCTCGGGTGGGTGCCATCTGCTCCTGTTTGACCATTTACCAGACGTTGACCTCAGCGTCTCTTGTCCCTGTCTTTCTTTACCTTCATTCATCTGTGTTCTCATCTCTATGTGCATCTTTGACCCTCTCTCTCCTGTCACTTGTGCATTTTAAAATTTATTTTATTTTTGGTTTTTGAAGATGGGCTTTCTCTGTGCTGTTTTAGAACCTGTCCTGGAACTAGGTCTGTAGTCCAGGCTGGCCTCGAACTCACAGAGATCCACTTGCCTCTGTCTCCTGAGTGCCTTGTGCCTTCTTCTCCCGCAGGCGTGGCCCACTCACCTTCACCACGCGCACAGTGCGCCAGGTGTTCCGGCTGGAGGAAGGCGTGGCTTCTGACGAGGAGGAAGCGGAGGGGGCGGAGCCTGGGGCTGCACCACTCCAGGAGCCTGAAGCTCCGCCCCCTGGCACACCCCAGTGACCCAGTCTGTCCTAGATGCCCCAAGGACAGAGCCTGTCCCAGTGTCCCTCCTGGCTAGCACTTTGAGATGATGCTGTCCCCCGGCATTTTCTGGCATTGATGAACCCTACTGGAACTCCACAACTCCCGCCCACTGGGGACTCCAAATCAAGGCCCTAAACCAAGGAGCCGGGTTGCAGGAAGGCAAGGATAGTCACTCTTGTTCAGGGGACAGATGAGCATGGGGAAGCGTACCCTGCCAGCTCCCATTTTTTCAGCAGGCCTTTCCGCTGCAGAAGTCAGGCGGCGACCTCCGCCCCCTCCCAGTGTCCTGCCCTCTTTTATGGAGTAAGGTCTGTGTGCTCAGAGTAGTGTTCAGGTCCCTCATGCTCCAGGCACTGAAGAAATAAACTGCACCTGACTAGACCCTTCACCATGGCTGCGTTCCTGATTGGGGACAGTGTGAGGGGCTTTCTTGGCTGCTGTAATATGTGAGACCCTTCCTAGAGACTGGGTGTTTGCTGTGCAATAAGAAGTAAAGGTGTCCTACTATAAACCAGGCAAACCAGTGTCTCCGCGCCTTTGAGCAGTTACGGAGGGAGTAAAGCACATCTTTCTGGCTTTCACAGTGTCCGGAACAGGTTGAGCCCCAGGACACCCAGACCCCACACAGTCTGGCTTCAGGGCTGGTAATCCACGCATGCGAAGTTTCCACACGCACCTTGCACACCCAGGACACTCTGCCTTGGGTTCTAGGACTCAAGTTCACAACTCATTGCTTTCATATAGTCTGCTTAGGAAGGCTGCTGCCCCAGAGCCCAAACGATCAGGTCCATGGGGTTCTGGGCAGGGGCTCTACCCCTGAGCCACATCCCAGCCCTCTTTTATCTTTCTCCCCCCCACCGTTGTTGCCCAGGCTCTATTACCTCTACCTCTTGAGAGGGATGACAGGCCTGCACCACCCAGCCCAGCTTGCACCCCAAACCCAAATCAAAAGCCACGTGTAAATGAAAAGGAATCATTTATTGGGCGGGGGAGGGGCATGACACTGTTTCTTTGTGGGGGAGGGCTGACATGCGGCAGCTTCTGCGTGGGTGGTTCATGCACCCTGGATGGGCGTGGGGGAGGCTTGGGGGAGGAGCCTGCCGACCCCTCCCTGCCTGCATGCGGGTGGGCCAGGAAGACCCGCCTGTTAGCACCAGAGTTGCAGACCTCCCCTCCCCCAGACTCAGGACCCGCCCCCATCCCTGAGAGCGCCCCCTGGCCAGCCCCTCCCACGCCAGGCCAGGCCAGGCCCATCCGCCCACTAGAAGTAGAGAAACTTATTGCTGTGAGTGTGTGGGGAAGGAGAGGAGCTGCTGAGCTCAGGAAGACCCCCTTGCCCCCTGCCAATCATTCCTCCCCATCGCCCCGCCCCCAGCCCGTGCGTCCCCCCACCAGCGCAGGAGGGGTGCGCGACGCATGCGTGTGGGGGGGTGCATCATGCAGCGCATGCGTGCAGTTGCAGGCACCCTGGCGGCCGTGGGGAAAAGGGAGACCAGGACCTGGCTCTCCCTCCCCGAACCCCACACTGTTTGGTAAATTGGGAGATATGAAGGGGGCAAAAATCACGTTTTGTAGACATTTATAACGATGGTAGCTTTAAAAAATAAAAAAGCTGAACTAAAAAGCTGGATACGTGTGGGAAACTGGAGAGCAGGGGGAGACAGTGGGAAGTGGTTGGTACCCTCGAAAAGGACTCATGCCCCTTTCCCCGCCCCATCTGCCTCTTTTGAGGGATGGGGCGGGGGAATAATAGGGGCTGTTTAAAGTTAAACCCTTTGGCAATATTAGGAGTCCTCGCCTCATACCCTGATGTCTGGAGTCCCCTAGCCCTTTATCCTGCCCCTACCAGATCCCACCCCACCCCTCAACCCCTGTCTTAGCGGGGTTTAAAGTCCCTAGGGAAGGCTGGAGGTGTGGGGGTGGGGGACTCAAAATGCCCCTTGCATAGGAATCGTTGCATCGAGAATTGGGCCCAAGGACTCTCTCGCCGACATGGTGGCAGCGGGAGGGCTCCCTGAGGCTGTGGGAACAAGGGAGATTGCTAATTTTGCTGACCACCCTGCTCCAAAGGGGTTTGTTTAGTGTTCTGGGACCAGTGTGGTCTCTGGGCTTGGGGGAGGTAGCATACTGGAGCCAAGATGGGATTTGGGAGTGTTCCACCGCGAACGTGGCCCGTGGCGGGCAAGGGACACTGGGAAGGGGGGGGGAATGAGGTCCTAGTCGAGGTGGGCGTGTCTTTCCCACCACGCGAGCCCCAGCTATCATCACTTTGGGACTGTTTTAGGGGAAAGGGGCTGCCGGAGATTGAACCCCGGGACCTTAGCACTTTGGGCAAGCTGTGTGCTTGACTGTCCTTGCTTGACTTGCTTTCAATGTCAACACCCAACTGCCGCGCTGCCAGGACGCACCAGCTAGGTGTGCGCTTGTGCCTGGAGCATTCACGTTTTAAGCACTTGCTCGTTTATGCACTTTGCAAACTACAGCACACGAAGAGGGAATGGAGTCCCACGCTCTGCGAAACTCTGTGTTTTGGCACCATCTCGGTGGAAGGGGCTTTGAGGAGGGGGTTGCCTAGACAGAGGTGCCGGATGGGGTGGGAGCTCCTTGGAATCAGACTGGCCGAGCCCGAGCCCGAGCGCGTCTGGGAAGGTCAGAGGCACCTGGAACTGGGGAGTGTGATGTTGGGGTCAGGGCTGTCTGGGGTGGGGGGAAGCTTCAATGAATATGGGTGTGTCTGGGCAATGTCTGGGTCACGAGGACCGTCAGGATGTCTGGAAGTGAGCTGGGGTGCAAAGGGTCCGGGAGGGTGCAAGAACACTGAGGTGCAGGCAAGGCCAGCGGAGGGTGGAGATGGGGAGTGTGGGGTGCCGGCGTGTGCGGGGATGAGGGTGCAGGGTGCCAGGGTCAATCTCCGGAAGTCTAGGGTGCTAGTCTCGTGTTCTGGGATAGAGTGGGGACGGGTGCGGTGGAGGATTCTGGGCCTGGAGGGCTAAGTCCATGCAGTGAATGGAGGGAGCAGATCCCCGGGGGCGGCGTAGGTGGAATGCACCAGCAGGAGTCCTCCAAGCCAGGGAGCAGCTGGCAGAACCCCCACCCCCAGCTGAGCTCCGCAAGGATGCGGCTGATTAACCGGCTTTCCTTTTCCTACATGTTCCTAGAGGGTTGTTTTTTGTTTGTTTGTTTTTCCTGAATCGATAGTGACGGGTGGGTCGCCCTTTTGGTGGGTGATCAGGAAAACTCCAAAAGTGCCATCCCTGACCCCAGAAGCTCCCAGCAGCCCCCCTCCAACTCTCTGCACGCGGCTCCTGGCGGCTTATTGCTGAAGAGGGGGTCCGGGAGGCATGCAAACTGGAGTGAGTGCCCCAAGATGGAATCAGCTCTTAGTTATTTACAGGGGTCGATGGGAGGGGGTGTCCTATGGCTCATGGAGACCTGAGGTTTTTCTTTTTCTTTTTTTTTTTCTTGAGGGGAGAGAGTTGGGGGAGAACAGGCTCCGGCCCGCCCCCTCTATCCTGGGGGTTCTCTAGTATGTGGGGAGTGAGAGGCCTGGGGTGTCTGCTGGCATCATCATCTCTTTTGCATATTATTAATGACATTTTTAAGAGAACCCTTTCCCCATCCCCACCCCAGCGCCTTTCGACCTTCCCATCACCCCCAGTCCCCCCACAGGGGGGAGGGAATCGCTAGAGGATGGAGGGCAGGGTTGGGGGAGCTCGGCGCGTGGCCCGGGGCGAGCCAGGGGGAGTGGCGAGGGGCGCGAGGCGCAGGGACACCCCGCTCAGGCCCACAATGCTGCTCAGGCTGCGGGACTTCTCGTAACCTGGGGAAGGAGCAGAGACAAGGGGGGAGGGGCATGGGGATGGGAGCCAGGGTGAGGGTACAGAGACCCCAAACAGGGACACAAAGACAGAGGGATGGGAAGGGAGGACACCCGTAGGTGGGACGGGCGGGCCGAGGAGATGGAGAGAGAGGTGAAGAAATTGGAGTCAGTCAGCATCCACAAAAAAGGTGCAGACACAGGGAAGGGGGAGACAGGGCTAGGAGGCAGGCGGTGCCCACTAAGTCTCCCCTTCCCCCCTCCCCACGGTCCCCTGGTCTGAGGCCCAAAGGCAGCAGTTGGCAGGTGGGATGGTGGGCGGCAGGGGCTGGGGTGCAGGCAGCAGCTGGTGGAGGGGGCTGCGCAGGGGAGGAGCTAGGGACCGGGTGCAGGGGGGGCGGGGATTCCCTGGGACCTTGTGATAAGAGCTCGCTGTGTAGCCCAGGCTGGTCTCAGTCTCACTATGTAACCCAGGCTGGCCCAGAACATACTCTATAGCTTAGGATGGACTGAAGTCATGTAGCCCAGGCTGCTCTGTCTCACTATTTAGCCTAGGCTGACTTCAAATTCAGTAGGGAGGTGGCCTTGGGCTAAGGCATGGGCCATTACACTCAGCATCGTTCAAGAGTCCAGGACATGGATGGGGTCTGCTGTTAACAGGAAGCAGTAAGGTCACACAGCTCATGGGGTGAGTGGGGTTTGTTTTGTTTTTTCTCTGCCAGCATCAGGGTCTGGGGTGACTTCTAAACGTCCCAGGCGGGGAGGTGGTACTCTAACTGCAGAAGAGTGCCTAGAGTTGGGGGAACAGAGCCCAGTGTCTCAGGGATGCCCCCTCCCACCATTCCCAATTGCTAACCTGGGGGGAAGGGACAGGGGGAACCCGAGGGTCTCGCGAGGTCTCAGGCGGTGACAAGAGCTGGGGACAGAAATACAGAGAGTCAAGGATGGGGAATGAGAGGCAGATGGGGGCTCCCCAACACAGGCTCACTGTTGGGGGGATGGAGAAACGCCTGGATGTCTTCTTCTCTTTGGTGTTTTCCAGGGGGTGATGGGAGCGGTGAAATGGGGGCAGCCAGAGACATCAAATATGAGAGGAGCTTCCGGGGTGGCCAGGGGAGGGGAGGAAGGACCAAGGGTGGGGGAACGGGGTTGGGTACAGAGGGTGAATGGTCAGAAGGAAGGTCTTGGGGCAGAGAGGCAGGTTAGCAGGGGAACACTGGGGCAGAGTTCAGTCAGCCCCATCAGCTCCGACCATCATTTGAGTTCAGTGAATGATTTTGGTGTCATATGCAAGGAAAGCAAAGGCCTCACCCACCCCTCTGGGATCCCTGGCCTTCCCACACTCGCTTTACCCTCCACCCACCGGGAATCCCTCAACAAAGGGGTAAGGAGCAGAGGTCCAGGTTCAAGCAGGGGTGGGGTGGGGTGGGGTGGGTGGGGTGGGGTAAGGAGGGAGGGGAGTGATGAGATGGACATGGAAGGTGATGGGGGTCGTGTAGGAGGCACACAGGCCCCTTTGGGCTAGCAGCCTGAAGCCTGGGTTCTCAGCCCTGTCTGCTCCTAGTTGGCACCCTGTGGGTGGAACATGGGGGCTGCAGCCTTAGGCTGAGGGCAATGGCTCTTCATGTGTTTACGTTTCTAGGCTGAGCAGGTAGCTACATGTGTAAGCGTACGTGTGTTAGCAGAAGCTCGCCCGGCCCACCGCTCCCGCCCTTCCCCAGTTCAGTGGCGTCAGCCAGCCTTTCTACTTTTGCAGTACGGGAGTGGGAAGTAGAAGTTAGGATGTGCTCGGCAGGTGCTGCCCCGCTGAGCCCCTCGCTGGGGATTCGAGGCAGGAGCTTTCTGGCCAAGGTCTGCCTGGTTGATGCTTTTTATCCGTTCAGGCCTCATGTCACTTTCTCAGACAGTTTCCCAGAGGCTGTGGTGGTGCCTACCCACATCACAGCAATGTAACAGCTACCTCTGCTGTGCAAGAAATTACCCCAAACAAGAATGGGGGGCGTTGAGGGCAGGGCCCTGTCTCCTAGCCCAGGCGGCTTCAGTCTCACAATCCCTCTGCTCCAGCATGCAAGTGCGTGACCTCAGGCGTGTGCCACCATGCTTGGCTTGGCCTATCCCTCTGACGGTCCTGTCCCGGCCAGGTCTCCATCCTCTTTCCCTAGACTCGCTCTGGCTTCCTTCCAGCCTCACGACCAGCTCCATTCATCCCATCTGTCCTCCAGCATGGCCCCACTTCCCTAGTCCTCGTGTCCCTGTCTGTCTCTGATTGATAGGCCTGCGTCTGTTCTCTACGTGGTCATCAGAAAGCCCCGAGGAACTAAGTCTTCCCAGGTTGAACCCAGGTCTTACGACGAGGGAGCAGTCACCTGGCTCACTCCATCCTGCACATTAGTGACGAGACTGGAAATACCCAGAGAGGGTGCAGACGGGTGAGGGTGGGTCAGCGGTGGGGTGGGGATGCGGGTGAGCAGGTCAGAGGTGGGAGCTGGGGCTAGGCAGGTTATTTCTGGCGTGTTAGTGAGGACGAGGCAAGTTCTGGGGTGGCAGTGGGGTCAGTGTCGGGAACTGGGTACAGCTGTTCACCACGGGCGAGGGTTTCGGTCAGTAGGACGGCATGTTCTCAGAGAGGTTAGTTGGAGGTGCAGAAGGAAGGGGTGTCAGAGGGGCCGTGGTGGGGAGCTACTTACCCTGGGGGGAGGGGGCTCGTCCACTAGGGGGATATCCAGGCTGCTGCGCTGGCGTTGAGGTCGGGCAAGAAGCTTGGGGGGCCTGGCTTACGCCAGTATGGGGGGGGCAGTGGGGGAGCACCAGTGGCTGGGGGTGAGGGAAGAGGCCAGAGAGTCGGGGTGGGTGGGGGAGATGGAGATGAAATAAAGACAGGTGAGGAAACTTGGGGCTCAAGGTGGAAGAGGATAGGGAAGAAGGCAGTTTGGGGCTGAGGGGGAAACAGAGGGAAGTCCGGCACCTCCCCCACCCCCCTCCTCCCTCCCCTGGGCAGGGGAGAAAGGAAGGGTCTCAGGGGAGCCCCTGGAGGGCGCCTCACCTTTTCGGATGGAGCCATCAGGGGAAGGGGCATAGTCGGTGACAAGGAAGCAGGCTCGGTCCCGGCTGTAGCGACCCCGGCTTCCAGGAGTGATCGGGCTCTTGTCTTCAGGAGACATGGCTGGTTGGTCGATGGCAGGGCAGTCCTCATGGGCCAGTGCAGCTGCTGCAGGGTCCCCATTGGGACGGGGGTCTACTGCAAGGTGAGGGGTCATAGACAGAGGACAGAAACTGAAGGGAAAAGGTGGCAGTCGAAAGCACTGGAAGGACAGAAATTGCAGGGTGACCCGGGGGCATGGGGCACAGGGTGGGTGGGGGAGGGGAGAAGGGGGAGGGGGAGGGCAAACGGACTGAGTGTGGAGAGTGACTAGCTGAGGTCACAGGCAGTGCTAGAAAGTGGAAGCTGGGCCCTGTGAAGTGCGTGGCTGGGAGGGTGACTGGGCAGCTGTGGTTACCGTGGCCACAGTATCAGCCCAGCACTCGGGAGGCTGAGGCAGGAGGATTCTGAGTTTGAGGGCTGCGTAGTGAGAGTCCTCCAAAAAAACAAAGCAAAAGGTGGGTGCTTGGCAAAGCCGGCATCAAGGTGCAGTGCACTGGCGGCGGGCAGGCGGGCGGGGGGCAGGGAGGACGTCACGGGTTGTGAAGTGGCTGCTTAGGGACAGATGTGGGGTGCTGCAAAGGGCAGGGTGGGGAAGGGCTGGGAAGGTGACAGGTGAGGGAGGGTGTGGTGGGGTCCCCTAGGCTCTGACTTGAGCTATTTTTAATGGATGGGGAACTGGGTCAGTGGCTAAGGGAACCAGATGAGGGCCGGGCAGACTAGCTCATTTTCTTGACCTACTTAAGGCCTGGGGGGGCTCACCTCCATCCTCCAGGGCACCCAAGTCACTGCCTGCAAGAAACAGAGTCCCCCAGGACACGCGCGGCAGCACGGAAATCAGGCACAAGCTCAAGCCCTCTCCTCCCTCCTCTACTTGGCCTGACTCCTTATTTAAACAAATCCGTTTGAGACCAAGTCTTGCTTTGTAACCCAGGCTGGCTTTGAACTCACGTCATCCTTCTGTCTCGGCCCCCAAATGCTGGAATAACCCGCGTGCTCAGCTAGACCTGGCTGACTCTTGTGGTGGAAAGAAGTGCCCGGGACCCTGATTTCACGCTGTTCTCTGCAGATCCTGCCTCCCACCTGTCCCGACAGTTCTGCCCGAGGAGGCCTCTTAGCTTTACCCTTATCCCTGCTGCCTGTAGGTGGGCCCTGGACCCTGTCCTGCTGACTGCCCACTCCATTTGCCTCCCTTCCTGAAATGATGGTGACACTTGGCAGACCAACTGTGCTACCTTCCCCAGCTCTGGCCCTGGGGACAGCCTGCCACACAGCTGCGATGTGTGCAGGACTGCCCCCAGCCTCCCTTTGCAGTTACGAGTCTCATGCAGCTCAGACTGGCCTTGAATACCTGACCGCCCTGCCTCCTTCTCCTAAGCACTGGGTTACAAGAATGCATCGCCATGCCTGGCTCTCATTCCTTTGCTTCTCAGCTAGAACCAGGAGTATCTCTTTCTTAGGAAACTGTCTAAGAATGGAGTGCACTAGTGGTCCAGGAAGTCACTCAAAACCTTTTCTGTTTGTTTTCCTGAGACAGGGTCTCCATACGTATATAGCCAGGACAGCCTCGACCGTGCTGGCCCTCCCCGGTGCTGGAACTATAAGGGGGTGCCACTGAGCCCTGCTCCTCCTCTCTCCCCTGCACCGTCCTGTCCTAACTCCTTCCCCTTTCTCTTTTTATTCTTCCCTAGGATGTTTGAGACAGAGACATGTAGCTCAGGCTAGCCTTGAAATCTTGATTCTCCGACCTCTACCTCTAGTATAGGAGATACCAAGCGCCAGCAAGGGATGAGAGCCTTGCACCGCCATGACTGGGTTTCCAAGTCTCCAGGAAGGCCGCCACTATGCGGCTCCTCTCAGAGCAGCCTGGCTGCAAATCCCCCTTCACCAACTCGTGCACATGGAGGAGGTCTATAGCTCCTTCCGCCTCCTCTCTAGCCTTCTAGCGTTTATTCTTTCTCTGTCTGCGGTTGCCTCCACCGCACTCTGCCTGACCCTGACCCTGCAATCCTACCCGCCTTCGCCCCAGGTCTCCCCACAATCCCAGTCCTGGCCCCGTCTCACCTGCCCTGTTGGTTTCGATCACCTCTTCTTGAGCCAGTGGGCAGGGCTCACCAGGGGCTGGCAGAGGAGGCAATCCCATGATTCCCAGGCCCCCAGCACCACCCCTGAGCAGCCCGGGGTGCGTGTGCGGTCCAGGTGGGTAGGCCCCAGCCACAGTCACCCCCATGGAGGGAGGGGTGATGGGCGGTGGTGGGCTGATGCCACCGCTGCCGTGGTGGGGGTGTGGTGGGGGTGTAGGCGGGGGATCAGGCTTGCAGTAGTTGGGTGAGCCGGGCTGTGGAGGCCTGGGGATATGTTTGTTTTTCTTCTTTGGCAATTTCTGCTTGGCCATAGCCAGTGAATAGTACATGCCGAAATTGTTCACGATGACGGGCACCGGCATGGCAATGGTCAGCACTCCAGCCAGGGCACACAGTGCCCCGACCAGCATCCCAGACCACGTCTTGGGATACATGTCTCCATAGCCCAGGGTGGTCATGGTGACCACGGCCCACCAGAAGCCGATGGGGATGTTCTTGAAGTAGGTGTGGTTGGAGCCCAGGATGTCGTCGGGGTCGGCACCGATGCGTTCAGCGTAGTAGATCATGGTGGCAAAGATGAGCACACCCAGAGCCAGGAAGATAATGAGTAACAAGAACTCGTTGGTGCTGGCACGCAGTGTGTGGCCCAGCACACGCAGGCCCACGAAGTGACGGGTCAGCTTGAAGATGCGCAGGATGCGCACGAAGCGGACGACACGCAGGAAGCCCAGCACGTCCTTGGCAGCTTTGGAGGACAGGCCGCTGAGGCCCACCTCCAGGTAGAAGGGAAGGATGGCCACACAGTCAATGATGTTCAGACTGCTTTTGAGGAACTCCACCTTATCCGGGCAGAAGGTGACACGCATGAGGAACTCAAAGGTGAACCAGACCACACACACGCCTTCCACGTAGGTCAAGAAGGGTTCTGTCTCCACCTCCACGTTGGTGATGTTCTCTGGAGGAGCCCCAGGGATCGGGGAGGCCTGCGTCACCGTCTTGTTGCTGATGTGGATGAAACCCTCGTGTGTCTCCAGGCAGAAGGTGGTAATGGAAATGAGGATGAAAAATAGGGAGGCGAAGGCCACATACTGCAGGAGGACGGGAGAAAGTGGGGGTGACCGACATGTTTGCGTCACTGGAGTATGAAGACTCTCAGGTGCCCTCCCGCTCCCTACTTCTGGGCCCGGATCCCTTGTGAGTCCAAGTGTCCCTGCTTAACAGTCCTGCCACTCCTAGCACCCTATCCTGAGGGAGGGACAGAGGCTCAGCTAGCCACAGCTGACCCGGGGAAGGGCGCTCTCTGGGTTCCAAATCAGGATTCCTCAAATATTCTATGTGGGGATGGGCATGAGAGGGACTACCACATTACCCACATCTGAGGTCTGGGACTCAGCCTGGAGCTGGGGAAGGGAGAGGGCAGGTGGGAACACAGAATTTTATTTCTGTGGCACTGGGTATGCAACCCACAGCCTTATGCAAGCTAGCTAGGCACGCTGTCCCCGAGATACATCCCCAGCCCTCTCTTTTATTCGGAGAAAGGGTCTCACTAATTTGTCCATGCCTTGAATGTATAGTCTTCCTGCCTCCCCAGTAGCTGGGACGACAGGCCTGCATGCCACTAGGCCCATCTCAAAAGCCTGGGTTTGAGTTTTTCAAATTGGAGCAAGGGTTAAGATTTCTGGATCTGAATTTTGTTTTTAATGGAATTGTTATGAAGATTTGGTGAGTGTACAGAGGGCTTGCTTCCAAAAACAGTGCTTGGCTGAGTGCCTGGAACACAGTGAGGTCTGAGCTGTTACTAGGCTACAGTGGGTCAGTCAGCTGGGGCAAGGATGAGGGGCTCAGAGGATGCTAGGCTCTAAGGACCCTCAGCTGGGGCAAGGATGAGGGGCTCTAAGGACCCCCATGCAAGTGCCCCACTGAAAACAGGCCTGGGGGTAGTTCAGAACGAAAGCATGGATGTGGGGCAGCTGAAGAGGGAAGGCCTTGCTGGGTTAAGGCTAAGGAGAGGGCAGAGGATGGAGAAGCCCCGTCCTGTAGAGGTACATTCAGGGGCCTAGGCTTTGGGCCAAAGGCCAGTAACTGGGAGTGAGTAGCTTACGCTGTCAAAGTGGGGGCGACCCTGCACAGTGAGAAAGAGGAGACTAGATCGGATCAGGAAGCTGGGCGGGGGGTGGAAAGAGCAGGGTACGGTGGGAGAAAGAATGTGATTGGGCCTGCACTTTTAACCTCAAGCAAAGGAGGCCAGGTGGGGTAATGTGCAGCGGGAAGAGGACGGAGGTGTGGACTGGAGAGGTGAATTCGGTCCTGGACTTAGGCCAGAGCCAGTGACTGAGGGGTGAGGAGGCCTGGGCCTTAGGGTAGCTGGGAGAGTGGTCAGTAGCGGTCAGTCCGACCACCGATGTGGTTTCTCTGCAGTGGTGGAGGCCGGAGGTCTCCGCAGAGCGCATGCCCGGGGCCTCCCCGCCCCCAACCAGCAGGCCGCTGCGGTACTGCAGTGGGGGCGGGTCGGCCCGGCCCGGAGCAGGGAGCGCGGCGGCCAGTACCACGGACAGCTCCCCCGCCGCAGTGCGCAGCCGCAGTGGCCTGGTGGCCGCCTTAACTCCTTCCAGGCTGAAGCGCTGCAAGCTGGCGCGCAGCCGCAGTACCTACGGCTTCGGCTTCTCAGTTAAAAGGCCACTGGGCCTGTGATTTGCCTAACTCCTTCCCTCCCAGGAGCCCAAGGAAGGGTGGGCACCCGCTGTCAAAGCACAGGTGGAGGGTTGGCTTCCCCTGAAGTGACTCGGAAGCAGAAGGCATGGGAGGGTACCAGGGCTCTATAAAGAAGGCAAAGCGGAGCCGGGAGGGCTGGACCCCGAGCTGGCGGTGGTTTGCATTCCCAACTTGCAAGAAGATCCACCTGGAAGTTGCAAAGTACCTGGCACACAGCGAACATTCAAATAAACAAATAAATAAATCGGTGCTGAGTGACCTTAGTAACCATTCTGGACCCCTAGTCTGACCGTCACCCAAAGACTTCGTCTCGGCCTCAGCACCTTTCAGTAGGGTCAGAGGAAGGGCGCCCCAAGCCACCGAGTGGGGGAGGAGCATCTGGGGCCGTCCCTCCTACCACTCTTCTCTTTCCCCTTCCCCCCAACTCAACCCCAAATGTCGCCAATTCAGCGCTTCTCAGGGACTAAAACTTTATGCGAAGCCTCCGGTCGTTCCCCCACCCCCACCCCCACCCCAGCCCGAATGCGGCACTGCGGCTCTGCGTCCTTCCCAGCCCAGGACGCGGCGCGGTGGCGGGGGAGGGGGAGGGGGCTGAGGGGATTGGGGGTAGGGGTGGCTCTCTGTCCCCCACTTTTGCTAGTGCCCTCTCTTTTCCCGAATTTACCACCCTATCTATTCCCACACACCCTCCAGGGGCTCCCGACTCGGAGTAAGTTTAGAAAGGGGGAAAAAACTTTGGCCAGAGCTATCAAAAGGGTATCCAAAAAGCCTGGGAAGTTACTGAGGCTTACAAACTTTTCCAGGAGGAATCTGGTAGTTTCTAGGGTTCTGGGTTTACATCAGGGGAGGCAAATAGAGGAGTGAGAAGGGGGCCAAGGCCGAGAGAGGAGGAGAAGCCAGCGAACTGAGCCATCCCGAGAGGGGGTGGGGGGAACTGAAACCATCTGAGAAGTTTCTGGGCTGACTTGGGGATGAGTAGCAGGAGACCCGTCTCTCTAGATTTGAGGGCTCTCAGACTTCTGAAAGTCACTTGGCAGACTGAGAAAGGAAGTAGGGAGGGATGACTGGAAATGGGACAGGACCCCAGAGGCAGGGCACAAGTGTAGAGTTGGAGGGGAGGGATAAGCTGCATAGTGGGCAATTCGGGGTGAGACCCGTCTGGGGGTGCTAGGGAGACCCTGGGGTCCTTTGGGGGACACCAGAGGAGTTGGCTCTGACAGGGGCTGGTGATAAGGGTGAAGAAGAACCCGGGAGGGAATCTAGGATGGACCCCCCCACACACACACACACCTCGGGACTTGCAGCTAGGTCGAGGGGAAACTATCCTGACCGGAACCAGTGGTGGAGTTCAGTGAGGCCCTAAGTGTTCTGTAGGGGCGGGGATCTTCTGGAACTTTGAAAGCAAAGAGCAGAGGATCACAGACAGCCAGGTCCAAAGCCAGAGAGAAAAATAGATCTAGGAGCTGGGCCCAGGGAGAATGAGAGAGGGCTCCAAAGAGGGAGAGCTGGAGAAGGGACTTCAGAGGGTCCTGCGACGACACGGGAGGTGGCGTTCCTAAGGCCCGGGGCACCGAGGACCAGGAGTAAGTAAGTGGCTCCGGGGCGTGCAAGGGACAGCAAGCTTTGTTTTGGAGAGGCCGAGGACATTCTGTGGGCCTGAGACATTCTGAAGGTCTCAGAAGGTGTGTGGGAGAGGCGGGGGAGACTGTCAGGGAAGTCCAGGAGATTTTCGGTTTAAGAAGCCATTTCCCAGGATCTACGATGACTTGGGGCAGCGGGTTGGAGTTTGGAAGGCCCGGGAAACACTGAAGGTTCGGGAGGGGTGTGTTTGCAGGGGCGCAGGGAGGAAGAGATTCCAGAGGACTGGGGAGCCCGGGGCGTGGGGGATAAACTTGGGATGGAGGGCTCTGGGGGGCAGAGGGATTGGTATAGTTAAGGGTGCTCGGAGAGCGCGCTCACCCTGGCGGCCCGCGACGAGTAGGGGTCCTCGAAAAGCGCCCACACGCGTGGCTGCCAGCGCCGCCACCACGTGCCGCCCGCGCCGCCCGCGCCCCCGGCGGGTCCCCCGGCGCCTCCGCCCGCGTCCTGGAAGCACAGACGCTTGAGTTCGCCTCCTGCTCCGTCCAGCCCGCCGCCTCCGGCGCCTGCCTCGTCGTCCAGGCCTGCATCGTGGGCGCCTCCGGCGTTGGCGGAGTTGGCGGCGCCCGAGGAGTCGGGGGCCTCGAAGGAGTCCAGCGCCTCCTCGGCGTCGCGGTGCTGGCGGTAGGTCATCCAGCAGCAGGCCTCCACGTCCGTCTCGTCGATGCCCCAGAAGCCCAGCTCCTCCTCGAAGAGCGGCCCGCACACGTCGGCCGGGCAGTGCAGCTTGCCGGTGCGGTAGTAGTTGAGCACGTAGGCGAAGACGCCCGGGTGGCGGTCAAAGAAGAACTCGTCCGTACCCGGATCGTAGTCGAAGCGCGCGGCCGCCTCGGGCTCGGTCAGCCCGGCCAGCCGTGTCCCCGGCAGGGTGCGCAACGTGGAGCGGTACGTCTCATGGCGCACGCCGCCCACGTTGATCACGATCTTACCGCTGTCGCCGCCGCCGCCGCCGTGCCGCCCCATGGCCACCGCCGGCAGCCCGGGGCATGGCTCGGCGCGCCGGCCCCCGGGCCCGCGGGAAAGCGGAGCACCCGCCGGGCACGCGGCGGGGCCGGGCTGTGCGCACCGCTGATGGAGCGGCGGCGGCGGAGACTCGGGTAGCTGCGGCGTTGGTGCCGGCTGCGGTTGCGGCTCGCCGGCCTCCTGGCGCCCGCGGAACGACCAAACGCACACTGAGCTCAGCATTGGAGGGGAGGCGGGGCTGGGGGCGGGGCCGTGGGGGCGGGGTCCTGGCGGAAAAGCTAACGGGATTGGCTGAGAGGAGACGATGAATGGATGAAGAGGGCGCGATTGGGTAGGTGCAGGGAGGGCAAGAGCTGATTGGGCTGAGGGGCTGGGCGGGGTCACAGCTAGACGGACTCCGAGCCAGCGAGGTGGAGTTGCACAGAAGGCTCAGGGATTTGGTGGTACCTAGAAGAGGGCGGGGCGTCAAGGGAACCCTAAAAATGCCTAACTCAGCAGCACAGCGAAAATGGAGACCTAGGAGCCAGGTATGAGAGACAGATGCGGTGGAGACAGAGGGATCAGGAGTTCAAGGTCATGCTACACAGTGAGAATGGAGTCCGGCCTGGGTGACATAAGAGTCTACCTTAAAATAAATAAATAAATAAATAAATAAATAAATAAATAAATAAATAAATAAATAACTAAATAAATAAATAAAAATCACAGTAGGAGAAGCTGACAAAAAGAAACCGAACTGGTCACTGGCCTAAAGTCTTGGCAGGCAGGACCTGTACTGGAAAAGCAAATGAACAGGGAAGGGTTTGGTTAGGTTAACAGTGACTGGAAGCCCGAGAAATTAATAACAGTCTTTATTGGGCCAGGACAATGAGGGGAATGGTCTCACTTGGGGGACAGGGACGGACGGAACTGGAGGTGGAGATGGAACCTGATTAAATAAATAACTGACAGGAAATAGGAGAAAGGCAGACACTGGGACAGTGGGGGTGGGGGAGAAGGAGAGGCCGGGGTCTTCTGGATGAAGATCTGCCAGCTGTGGAGTCCAGAGAGGCCTCAGGTTTGCCATCCTGCCTCTGCCTCAGCGTCCGGTAGTTGGAATGACAGACGTGCACCATCAGGTTCTGCTGGAGGCTGCAAACTTGGACTTCGTTAGGAAGAGGGTCCCGTGGATGGGAAGGCAGATGGGTGGAATCTATAAGGGGATGGAAACATCTTCAACGGTCCAGAGGAAGATGAGACTAATAAATGGATGGCGAAGTGGGGCGTTAAAAATGAGCATTCAGAGCTCCAGGAGCCGCCAGGCTGACGAGACGGAGAGCAGGAAATGCGACACCTGTTCGGGGAAAGACATTGCTTCTCTGGACACGGGGGTGGGGGCCAGGACTGGAACGGAGGGATTCCGTATCAGAGCCCCAGGGAGGTGGTCCACGAGGCCTTGAGGAGGGGCAAACGTTTCCAGCTGGTGGAGGAAAGGGGATGAGTCCTAAACCACAAATATTGCGGACAGGAGAGCAAGAGATGGGCGAAGGAGTGTGCGCCGGTACATGCACAGAGGAGCGCAGCCAGGAGAGCTGGCCACAGCTTCTCGGCCCCTGGGACGGGCGGGCCAATGGGAAGGGGTGGGGTTGAGAAGCTGGAAGGGAGGAGCCGGACCAGAGACCGCACACCTCCGAGTCGGTGGATGCGCTCCGCCTGCTGGGCGGTGCTCGGCGCGGAGCCGGCAGTTTGCAAGTGCAGTGCTGCGGCGCGGGCTGCGGCGCCAGCGAGAGCAAGGAGGGCGGGTCCGGAGCTGCCGCTGTGGCTGGCTCGTCGCCTCCCTCTGCAGGCGCCACACGGGTTCGTACTCTCATCCCAAGCCCCGTTCCCGCTTAAGTGTCTCTGTCACCTTTTCTCCGTTGTCTCCGAGTGTTCTCTGACCTGTCCCCACCGCTCTGGGAATCTGGTTTCTCTTCTTAAGTGTCCGTTCCTTGGCCTCTGCCTGTCTCCGCGTGAGGGTCTCATCCTTTCTCTTTGGGGCTTTGTCTCCCTCTCTGGTCTCAGTCCTTCTTTAGCTCTTTGTCCCTTTCTCTCTAGGTCTCTATCTCCTCCCCTCTGGGTCTGTACCCCCCGGCTCTTCCCCCACCCCCACCCCCATCCCCACTCCCATCCCCACCCCGTCTCACTTTCTGAGGCTCTATCGCACTCTCCCCTTGGGTCTTGGTTCCTCTCTGCCTCTGGGTCTGTTTTGGTCTCTGTCTGTCTGTCCCTCTCTGGGTCTCTGTCGCCCTCTTCTGCTGGGTCTTGGTTCCTCTGCCTCTGCGTTCTCCATCTCAGTCTAACCCCCCATCTTGGCAGCAGGCGAGTCTGAGTCATTGTAGAGTTGCAGAAGTGGGGCATGTCCCAGGAGTGAGTCCTCAGCTGCCCCAGACCCTGACGTCCCCATCCTCTGTAGAGAGAGGCACTTACTAGCCACTGAATACCCTGATCCTGGCATGTTACAAAGAGAAGCAGTGATTTGCTGTGAAGGGTGGGTCCCGGGTCAGCGGGGACAGGGTTGCAGGCTGGCCCGGGGTTTGGGTATGCATTAGGAGTTGGACTATAAACTGGCAAAGACCTAAACTGCAATCCTCTGTCACACCTCACCTCTGCCCTGACCAAATAAACCAGTGTTTTGTTTTGCTTATTTCCCCAGAGGTCAGAAGTGAGGGTGAGGAGGGGGAGACAGAACACTATGGGGTTAGCGATGGGGATAAAAAGCAGGCAATGGTTTGAAACTCATGAAACCCTGGGAAACGAGGGCTCCCAGTAACTTTAAGGCCTGTTGTGGAATATTTGTTTAACTAGGCAAAGATATGCTACATTTGTTTATGCTGCATTTGTTTAATTATGTAAAGATGTGTTCCTTTGCCTGCCTGGGGCACCTAATCTAATAAAAGCTGAACAGCCAGTAGCTAGGCAGTACAGGGAAAGGTGGGGCTGGTGAGCAGAGAAAATGAGTAGGAGGAATCCAGGCTTGGGGAAGAAGAGAGAAGAGAAGGAGGAAAAAGAGAGGGAGGCACCTGGGGCCAGCCAGTCAACTGCCAGACCGACAGACACAGAGGCAGCAGCAAAGTAGGACACAGAGAATGGAAGAAAGGGGAGAAGCCCTGAGGGAAAACGCAGATGAGGAGGAACGGGTTAAATTAAGTTATAAGGGCTGGTGGGACACGCGTACGATAAGGTCAGGCTTTCATACTACGAGTAAGCCTCCACATCACGACGGGTGCTGGTTGTTGGCCCCAAAGAAAAGGGGTCTCCAGGGCGTGGGGAGAGGGATTGGCCAGTAGAGGATCACTACCCTGTGACCATAGACTGGATGGGTGTCCAGAGGGGAACGGAATGAAGCCTCTTGACGGGATACCGGAAGGGTGTCTGAGACTCTTGTCTCCGTCCCGGTCCACAATTCTCATCCTTTTCCCCAGACACCCTCCGTCATCCTGGCATCACCTCCTGCTGTCTGTCCCTTCCCTTATTCCCAAGGCCAAGTGCATAGAGACCAGTCTCCCGAGCTTCTGAGATTACGTTTTGCTCCGCCTCTTACCTGCCACCCCATCACTGGAAAATCCAATGAAGCCAAGATTGAGGACAGAGATTCACTGCTTATGCTTCACACACACAGGCCAGCCTGTTCTACAGAGTTCCAGCCAGGGCGACGCAGAGTAATCCTGTCTCGAAAACCCAAAAGCAACCAACCATACAGAATAATAACAATAAAAACCCACACAAGTAACTTGCCACCTTCCCCAAGCTCAAATCCCGAGGACCCTTCCCTGTCTTTGGTTTTCTGTCTCACACGCTAAGCTGCAGACCCTTCTTCCCACCCCCAGAACTCGAGCCTCTGCTCCTTCCTCACGCTCACCCCAAGCCTAGGGATCTGGCGGTTGGGGACGGGTGGCCAGGCTCAGGCACCTTTGGGCAGCGAGGGACTGCGGATGGGGGCTGTGACGTCAGCACCTGAGGAGGGACAGCTCCTTCTTCCCACAATCGGGGTCTTCAAGGTGCGCCTTATGTCAGACCCAGGGGCCCTGGCCACACAAGATCCGCAGGATGGTGACCTTTCTCCTTAGAACAAACCTTTTGCTGATGTCACCCCCGCTGCCACCTGTTATTGCGACTTCTGGTTGTGGGCGCCCTCGGCAGGACACCGACAGGGAGAGAACTACAAACTCCGTGATGCTCCGCGGTGCACGGGCCTTTAGCTACGGGCAGTGGGGGTCAGAGGCTTCATGGGGACTGTTGTTCCCGGACCTATCGCTGGCGCGAAGACTGCAGAATAGGGTACTTCCCTTTCCTCCCATATTTTCAACTCCAGAGGTCAGACATCCATTTTCCCTTCTCGAAAGTGACTACAGTGGGTTCCTTTAATTGAAAGCGGATTTTTTTTTTTTTTTTTTTTTTTAAATTGGAAAGACGCACGACCTCTGTGACCCAGCGGGCTGGTTCCCTAAGCAGAGCGTCCTCTGAGAAACTGCGCCTGCGCAGCCCTCTTTCCTGCGGATACAGTGGCACGAGATTGAGCACGCGCCAAACCCACGCGCGGGCCGACGTTTTTGTCCCCTCTGTCAAAGACGGCCACGTAGGGCCCCAAAAAGACGTCTCCGAGGATCCAGAGGGGTCCTTCAGGCTTTGGGATGTCCAAGGCCTGGAAGCCCAACAGGCAGAGGCCAACGTCACTCTTAAGAATCTGCAAGGTGACAACAGGGTGGACATTGTGTCACTGGGATCCGAGTTTGATTGTTCCCTCTGCACCCAAGAGGACAAGGAGTGTTTGTAGCTGGGCATGGCACAACCGTCCAGTGATCCCAGCGCTCGCTCGGGAGACTCAGGGAGGAGGATGGGCTGCAAACTTAACCTCATTAAAAAAAAAAAAAAAAAAAAAAAGGAAAGAAGGAAAGGAAAGAAAGAAGAGCTTTGGAATGGCTCAGCTGGTAAAGGTATTTGCTGCTAAGTCTGTCGACCTGAGTTCAATCCTCAGACCCCCTAAGTAAGCGAAAATCGATTCCTTCATATTGTCTTCTGACTTTTACATACATGCTGTAGTCCAGTGCACACACACACAAAATAAATAAAAAATCTTTGAAAGGGACAAAAGAAAGACGAGGTTCAGGCTGGGCCATGCTGACCCAGGTTTTAATCCCAGCACCCGAGAAATAGGCAGGAGGATCTCTGAGTCTGAGGCCAGCCTGGTCGATGTTAGCAGTTCTGGGCCTGCCAAAGCTACACACGAGACCCTCTCTAAGGAAACTCCTGTATTGGATGCCTGGCCCTGGTGAATACAGCCCCAGCTCCACCCTCTGAAGCTCAGTTTTGTTACGCTGGTGTCACTGTGGCAGACACCTTACCTTGATGACGTAGTCCTGGCCTGTGAGGTTAAAGCAGACGCCACCAAGGCAGAAGGAGACAGGCGGGAGCGCTGGGGTCTTGGAACACTGAATGAGGTACTGTGGGAAAGAGGGACCAGAAGGTAGGCAGGGATTGCTGCTCTGCTCAAGTGTCTTGCTGGGTCCCTAGTGCCCTAGAGAATGGCGTCTATTGGGCGGCCGGGGATTCAGCCCCTCTTGTAGAAAGGTCTTGTTGGGAGGGTTTCTCCTAGCAGTCAAATTCTACAGATTTCTCCCCCACCCACCTGGGAAGCATGCTGTCTCCCTCCTACTGCCTACCATCCCACCGCTCGGATGTCCAGGCCTGCCTGCCCTTCCTCGTTTACGTCTTGGTAACCTGCATTTGTCCTTGAGGCAGCAGCTCCCCACCGGAAGTCTGCCACCAAACCCCAAGACCCTCCTCAGCACACCCATCAGTACCAAGAGTGGCCCCACCTGCCCAGCCAGGGAGGGGAATCCACCCCAAGACCCTCCTCAGCACACCCATCAGTACCAAGAGTGGCCCCACCTGTCCAGCCAGGAAGGGGAATCCCCCGAGGGCCTTATTCAAGGCCCGGATCTCCTCACTGGGTCCTGTGATTAGTGATGTACCAGTGTCTAGGATGGCACCACAGCCCTGGGCACAGAGAGTCAGCCCGGTACCAACTTTCACCCTGCGAGGGGGGATAGGGCAGGAACTGTCACCAGAGGACACACCTGGGTGTCCAGACCCTCAGCTCAAGCCCCACAAGGCAGGGCTCCTCATCAACTCAAGCCCCACAAGGCCGGGCTCCTCACCTCTCCATGTGGACCTGCCAGTAGGCAGGAATTGTGACGGGCACAAAGGTGAGGGGAGGTATGTAGTGAGCAGGATCTGAGCCCCCCAGGACCAGCTCTCCTCCATCGGACCCTTCAGTGTCTCTGCAGAGGTAAAGGGCAATAAGGAGCTGCTGCATCATTTGTTGGTCCCAGAGGTGGCCAGGGAAGGGACACCCTGCCAGTTAGCTCCTAGGCTGTGGCTAGCTGGTTTTATGTCAACTTGACGCTAGCTAGGGTCACTGGAGAGTAGGGAGCGTCGACTGAGGAAACGCCTCTGTGCGAACAGGCTGCGGCAGTTTTCTTAGTGTTTGGTGGACACAGCCTACTGTGGGTGGGGCTTCCCCTGGGCTGGTGGTCCTGGGTTCGAAAGCAGGCTGAGCAAGCTGTGGGGAACGAGCCAGCCAGCAGCACTCCACGATGGCCTCTGCATCAGCTCCTGCCTCCAGGTCCCTCCCGTTTGCGTTTCTGTCCTGACTTCCTTTGGTGATGCGCAATGATGTGCAGTGTAAGCCAATTCAACCCTTCCCTCCCCACAGCAACAGTAACCCTAACCCAGACAATAGGGTAGAGGGCGTGGACGGGGCCTTAGTGTGGGGGCTGGAAGCAAGATAAGAATGACCTTTGCCTCCCAAGTGTTGGGTGACAGGAATGCACCACCGTGCCTGCTACTGAGGGGCCTTGAGTGTAAGGCTGTGCCTCCTAAAAGCCGATGAGGAATGGATGATGCTGGCTCCAGGCAGGGTTCTCCAGTGGAGTATGAGCTCTCTTTGGGGCGATGCAAGGGTCCTTAACTGGAGTACTGTTGAACGGGTGTGGAATTTCCTGTTTGATTTCAAGACCTGGGGCGTTGTGAGCCCATGCTGAGTGCCACTGCTGTGTCCCGAGTTGCCACTTAGGCTGTGGGGTTTCTTTCCATGCTTCTACATTGGGCAAGCACTTTCCTGAATGCAGGTAAAAGCTCTTGTGTTGGGAGGCTGACTTCCTTCGAGGGCCACTGAGCTTCCTGTTGGTTATAGGACTTCCTGAAGGAGGTCCTCCAGGCTGGTGCTGTGACAGTGTGCCAAGCCAAACAACCACCGTCTTGGGCTTGTTGACTGCTAACATTCCCTCACGGAAGGGCGAGAAGGGACATGAGGCCCTCATCGGAACCCAGCTGCCTCCTCTCACGCAACTCTGCCTGAATTGCTGGTGGCCTGGGGAAGCCTAGGGGGAGCTCTGCGGATGCTCTACAGGGACCCCCCATCCCTGCTGGGTGGAGGCATTTCAGGGCAGCCTGTTAGGGGAAGAGTACCCACGCTGCTGAGGGTAGCCGCTCGCCTGCGATCTGT
This sequence comes from Cricetiscus sungorus, assembly GCA_030556225.1. Classification (NCBI taxonomy): domain Eukaryota; kingdom Metazoa; phylum Chordata; class Mammalia; order Rodentia; family Cricetidae; genus Cricetiscus; species Cricetiscus sungorus. The sequence continues at coordinate 2,202,076 of JANBXA010000732.1, forward strand.
AAGAAGCTGAATAAGTTCATTGGTCCCCACAGAGTGAACTGTGGTGGGACGGTACCCAGGTACGGAGACCTTAGGGGAAGGCATCTTCCTGCTAAGGGAGAGGAGTTTGGCAATGGCCGGGCCCTTGGGTATGGAGACAACTCCCACCCAGTACCTGTTGAGGTAAAAGGAGAAGACGGGCTTCTCCAGCAGCCCCTGCTCCACCATCGCGTCCAGTGGAGGCTGAACGCCATCTATGGCCAGAGTTGGGAAACCGAGGCCCAGGATCCCGTCAAATCGAGCAAGAGTGAACACCAAGCTGGACTCCCACAGAGCCTCTGCAAACGTCACGGAGGCACCGCGGATTCCCCCGATCTGCGGGTACATTGAGGTGGAACCAGTTACTGCTGGAAAGGCATTACCCTCCTGTGGCTGAGGTCCTTTGGGAAAGGAATCTAGATGATGTAAATGAGAACCCATGCCCCTTGCCCAGAAACCATACACAGGAGGTTTCCGTCTCACCACTCAGGAAGCTCCACCTCTGGAGAGGCCGTGCTTAATTTGCAAAGAAAGCCTCTAGTGGGCCCCGTCCCTCGAGAGGCTCTGCCCCTTCCCAAGAAGCTAAGGAGATCCCATCTCTCCTCTAGAAACCCTACCTCCTTCCCTAGGAGACTCTGCCTCTTTCTAAGAAGCTCCACCCCTTGCCCAGGAGAACCCTCTTGACCATGCTGGCCCCTGCATCCCCTTCCTAGGAGACCCCACCTCCTCTCAAGAATCCCCTCCCTCTCCCACGAGGGCCTGCCCCTTCAAGCCCCTCCCTGAACCAGGGGTGGTAGACCCTGGTTGTAAGTTGAAGTCTTGTGTGGCTGAAGTCACTCACAGTCAGATTATCCCGGCTCAGGATTCCGTTCAGCTGCCCAGTCCCATACTGAATGGCAAACTTGGTCCCATTGGGCCGAAAGGAGCTTGAGGCCTTGGGATTGAAACGATGGTGAAACCCTAATTCAGGAGATAAAATAGGTGCCACTCAGGGGATGGGGCACTGGACGCCTGTGAGGACAGCCTAGGGGACAGTGAGGCCAAGCCCCTCCTCTCCCATCCACCCCCTGGGCCTTCTTCCTCGGGGAGCTCACAGCAGGGCAAACTGAAGAAATGGCATCTCACGGACGGGACCCAGAAATTGGAAGAGCCCGTGTCAAAGACAACTGTGAAATTCTGAGGAGGCGTTCCCAAACCAATGTCTCCAAAGTACTGGGTCTGGTGGCACAAGAGAACACAGGATAAATGTGTGTTCCACCGCAAGCGCAGGGACACGGAGGGGGGGGACTCACGTTCATGAACTTGGACAGAGGCACAAAGGTGGGCTTGTCACCAGCGGTGAGGGTCCTAGGAGGCTCTGCTGGCTGTCCCCATCCATTCAGTGGGCTTAAGAGCCTGTGTCCAGGGGGAACTCGGCGAAGAGGGACTCTAGAGGGAGAGAGGGAATTTGGACAGTGAAGAAACTATGCATGCAGAAGACCATCGTGTGATAGATGCCCCCACAGGCCCGGAAGGTTACTGTCTGGGGGGTCCTGTCGGAGCAGTTACTCATTCAGCTCCTTAGTGACCAAGCAACCCTGCTGAGGACAGCTTCCTAGCCCGACAAGAGATCGCCACACACAGGGCACAGACTCAAAGGCCCCCAGTGTTCTGATGCCTTGGGGAAAGGTGTTCCCCCGGGTACCAGCATTCCCAAAGATTGGGGGGCGGATGATGGGAAGGGGAAGCTGGAGAGATGGTTCAATGCTCAAGAACGCTTGGGGATCTAGCAGCGAACCTGATCTCAGTCCCCAGTACCTTTATTGGGAGGTTTACAACAGCCCGTAACTCCGGCTTCTGCCCTCCACCTGCGCTGAACTTACCTCCACACACACACACAGACTCCCACACAAACATATCATTTAAAAATAATGATTAAAGTGTTTAAAATGCAGGTGGTGGTGGTGCACGACTTTAATCCCAGCACTCGGGAGGCAGAGGCAGGCAGATCTATGTGAGTTCGAGGCCAGCCTGGTCTACAGAATGAGTTTCAGAACTTCCAGGGCTGTTAGAGAGAAACCCCGACTTGAAAAACCAAAATTATATATACATATATAATACTTAAATAAATATATTTAAATCATACATAAGTTTATCAGGAATTAAGCTGTAATTTCAATCCCCTGTTCTTCCAAAAGAAACAAAAAAAGGAAACCCTAACTTGACAATACATTTACAATAGAAAAACTTTACAGGTATGAGTGTTTTGTCTGCATGTGTATCTATGCACTGTGTACATGTCTGGTGCCTGCAGACCTAGCCTGGTTTACAGTTTGGTTCAGGACAGCCAGGTCTCAAAAAACCAAACCAAAACAAGAACAAAAAACTCTGTCAAGGCCACTTACATGGTATTTTAAATTAAGGACCATGCAACTTGACTTTGCTGAGACAACCGATGCTGGTGGCATGGACTTGAGAAATTAGCAGTAATTAAAAACAGACCAGGATCCAGCATGGTGATGCACACCTTTAATCCCAGCAGAGTCTGAGTGTCAGACAGGCAGATCTCTGCAAGTTCAATGTCAGCCTACTCTACATAGAGTTCTGGGACAACCAGGACTGCACAGTGAGATCCTGTTGAAGAAGAGGAAGAGAAGGAAGCAGCATCACTGGGGTGAAATTTTCTGGGAAGTGTTTCCTCAGGCTCAACAGGTAGAAGCTGTGGTCCAGAGGGAGGTATGGATGTACCTTGTGCTGCTAACCAAGCTTGGCAATGTTTGCGTGTCTCTGGGATGCTGCTGGCTTTGGAAGCATGCAGGAGTTGTGGGGCTGAGGCAAGGCTCTGTGAGCACTGTCCAGGGTGCTGCCTCAGTTGCAGTCCAAGCCCGAGGGTCGAAGGGGTCATGGGGAGAAGCTGAGGCTTGGCACCACGTGGCAGGGTCAGAGTCCCTGAGAGACCACCCAGTAGAGGCTGTTGGTTGCAGAGACCCAGCATTTAGGAGATGTTAGTGCCAAGGGCTGACCACCAAGGGATGGACTAGAGCAGCGGTGGAGCCCGGCGCTTAGGAGATGAGGTGCGAGCTATTCAAGCCCTCTGGAGCCTAGCTCGTGAGTCCCAGACGCCCGGCACCGACTCACACTGCTGGACTTTGGTTTTGCTTTGCTTTCTTTGTGACTGTGACTGGATCTTCCCTCTTGGAATAAGAAAATACCTTCCTTGTTTTAATTTAACAGTTGAGACCTTGAACTTTAAAGAGACTTTGGACTTTTAGAGAGACTATGGATATTTTAGAGAGGCTTGAACTTTCAAGGAGAGTTTGAAAATGTTTAGAAGACTGAACTTTTTCTTTGTTTGCTTGCTTTTCTTTTTTCTCTGTGCTGCTCTGGATGTCCTGCAGCTTGCTCTGTAGACCAAGCTGGCCTTGAGATCGTAGAGATCCTCCTGCCTCTGCCTCCTGAGAGCTGGGATTAAAGGTGTGCACCACCACCATTGCCTGGCTGAAGACTGAACTTTCAAAGAGTTTGAATTTTTAAAAAGTGGGACTTTTAAAGCTTAGAACATTTTATCTTGTGACAATAATATTAACATGAGATCTTGGGGGTTGAACAAGAAAGAAAAGGTTACAGTTTACCATTGATGCGTTTTTGTGTCAACTTGACATAAAATAGACTTATTTTGGAACAGGGAAAATGCCCCACTAGACTGGCCTTGGTTGATGATTAGTGTGGAAGGACGCAGCTCCTGTGGGAGGCGCCACCCCTGGTCACGTGGTCTTGGGATGTGTGAGAGCAGGCTGAGCAAGCCATGAGAGAAAGCCAGTAAACAAGATTTCTTCCCGGCCTCTGGCCTCTGCACCACTGCCCTGACTCCCTCACGGATGGGATGCCACTGAGAATTGTAACTGGAGTAAACGCTGTCTTCCCCGAGTTTCTTCTGGGCGTGGTGTTTTATCACAGCAATAGAAACCCTGAGACTAGGCAAAACACGCCTTTAATCCCAGCACTCAGGAGGCAGAGGCAGGAGGATCTCTGAGTTCGAGACCAGCCTGCTCTACAGAGCAAGTTTCAGGACAGCCTCCAAAGCCACAGAGAAACCCTGTCTCGAAAAAAACAAGGAAAAAAAAAAGAAATTAAAAAAATTAAAAATCCAATAATAACAACAAAACCCAGCTTGTTTCTGTGGCAGTCAAGCAGCAGAAGCTACTGTACATGGGTGTGCGGGGCTTCTTTAAGATTCCATTGCAAACGCTGGTTGGAGATGTTTAACTTGGGCCTTGAGCTGAGGGCTTCTCGAGGCCTGACCAAAAGGCTGGCTCAAATGAAGGTCTCCTAGTTCTGTTTTCTAGCCTGGGGTGGAGCACGTGGGGATTGAGTGTGTCCAAGAATGTCCTGGGTGTTGCCACTGTGCTTGGCTCCAAGAGAGTAGTGTATATCCGGAGCTCTCGGCATGGACTTGGATGTGTGTGATATACTGGCTTTAAAAAACCTGGTTAAAGGGGCTGGACTGGGGCTCACTTGGTAGAGCTCACCTAGCATACAGAAGCCCTGGCTGCCCCTCCCTGCACATAAATCAGGCATGGTGGGAACTCCTGCAGTGCTGAGGCAGGACAAGCAGAAGCTCACCCCGGCTATATACACAGTTCATGGCTAGTCTGGACTATGAGGACCCAAAAGGAAGGGAGGGAGGGAGAGAGGGAGGGAGGGAGGGAGGGAGGGAGAGAGGGAGGGAGGGAGGAGGGAAGAGAGGGAGGGAGGAGGAGGAATGAGGGAGGGAGAGAGGGAGGGAGGGAGGGAGAGGGAGGGAGGGAGGGAGAGAGGGAGGGAGGGAGGGAGAGAGGAAGGAAGGGAGGGAGGGAGGGAGAGAGGAATGAAGGAGGGAGGGAGGGAGGAATGAAGGGAGGGAGGGAGGGAGGGAGAGAGGAAGGGAAGGAGGGAGGGAGGGAGAGAGGGAGGGAGGGAGGGAGAGAGAGGGAGGGAGGAGAGGAGGGAGAGAGGAAGGAAGGGAGGGAGGGAGGGAGAGGAAGGGAAGGAGGGAGGGAGGGAGGGAGAGAGAGAGAGGAAGGAAGGAAGGGAGAGAGGAAGGGAGGGAGGGAGGGAGGGAGGGAGGGAGAGAGGGAGGAAGGAAGGGAGGGAGGGAGGGAGAGAAGGTAATCATCACTGACTGATGAGATGTCCAAACGCACCTCTGCCGAGTCTGGAGATGGGAGCTCGATCCTAAGCAGGAGAGAACCTACTTCTGAAAGTGTCCTCTGACTTCCACACGTGTGCTGTGCATTGTACACGCACACACATTCCCCACAATGCAATAAATAGATTTTTTAAAAAGCAAACAAAACAAAGACTGTTTAATAGAGCCCTCTGGCCATCGCCCACCCCTAACACCCCACCAGCCCCGAGATTCAGCCTGAAGAGGCCCTGGAGTATGGAGTATGAACACAGGAAATGCTTTCTGGAAAGGTGCCCCCATCAAGAGCACTGGCTGCTCTTCCAGAGGACCCAGGTTCAAATCCCGGCACCCACATGGCAACTCACACCTGCCTGTAACTCCAAGATCTGACACCCTCACACAGACATACATGCAGGAAAACACCAATGCAAGTGAGATAAAAATAAATAGTGAAAAAAAAGAAAAGAAGGGGAGAAATTGGGAGAGTCAGAGACAAGGTGTTGGGGTCAGTCCTGCACCAGCCTCCCTAAACAGGCATGCTCAGAAGCTGAAACTCTGGAGTGCTGAAGTTTCCAGACCACACATATGGTCTGGAGGATGGAGGGAAAGTCAGAGGGCTTGAGCCTTAAAGCCCGATCGCCAGGGCTCAGGTCCAAGGCTCCTCCTCACAGAGTGTATCCCGACTGGATAAAGGAGGGGTCTCCAGTCCCGGCCTCAGGAGCAGACCTGTCTGACCTTGTCGTGTGGGTATAGAATGGAGGCCCTGGTGTCTGCTACATACGATCTTCCCCACCCAGCCGCATCCCCAGCCTCGAACTCAGCCTTCCCGCCTCAGCCTCCCCTGGTGCTGAGACTCTCACTCACCCCCCACCCCCCCACCCCCCCATCACCACCCACCCCCCATCCCCACCCACCCATCCCCACTCACCCTGCATCACCCACCCCCATCTCCCCTACCCCCATCCCCCCCACCCCACATCTCCACCCACCCCTCATCCCCACACCCCATCACCACCCACCCCTCATCCCCACACCCCATCACCACCCACCAACCCTCATCCCCACACCCCATCACCACCCACCCCTCATCCCCACACCCCATCACCACCCACCCCTCATCCCCACACCCCATCACCACCCACCCACCCATCCCCACCCCCCCATCCCCACCCCACCCCTCACCCCCACCCCACCCCTACCCCCCGTGGCCAATTAAGTATCTGGAACTTAAAAATGAGGTGGCCCATGACTTGAATCTCAGCACTTGAGAGACCGAGGCAGGAGGATCTCTATGAGTTCGAGGCCAGCCTGGTTTACAAAATGAGTTCTGTTATAGCCAGCGCTGCATAGTGAGACCCTGTCTTTAACTAGGAAAGAAAAGATGTGGCTATGGCTCATGGGGTGGAGTGCTTGCTTGCTCAGTACAAACCCAGGCTCCCGTCCCTGCTGTCCCAGCATTTGGGGGGTGGAAGCCGTAGAAGAACCTGGAGTTCAAGGTCACCCTGGCCTCATAGGGCGTTTGAGGCCACCCGGGACTACATGAGACTCAGTCTGGACAAAACCAAACAAACAAACAGAAACCAAACAACCAGAAGTAGTGGGTATTAGGGGGTGTTACGCTGAGTTTCTCAGGGTGGAGACCCAATCTGAGGGTAGGGGACCCAGGTCTTTAACTTTGCTGCCAGACCTCACAACCTGAACCTGAGCTGGACTCACAGACCCTAGTCATCCTCTGACCTCTCTGCACACGCCATCACACAGACACAGACAGACAGACAGACAGACAGACAGACAGACAGACAGACAGCACAGACACACACACACACACACACACACATGCCATCACACACAGACACAGACACAGACACAGACAGACAGACAGCACACACACACACACACACACACGCCATCACACACAGACACAGACAGACAGACAGACAGACACACACACACACACACATGCCATCACACACAGACACAGACACAGACAGACAGACAGACACACACACACACACGCCACACACACAGACACAGACAGACAGACAGACAGACAGACAGACAGACACACACACACACACACGCCATCACACACAGACACAGACAGACAGACAGACACACAGACACACACACACACACACACACACACACACACACACACACGTTTTAAAAAGGAATAAAGTCTGGGGACCCTGAAAAAGAATTTGGATTCTTTGGGGACGGAGGCCAGCCCTAGTCTTACAGGACAAATGGTAGGAATCTGTCAGGAGTGGGGTGGGGGTGGGGTCTCCATACCTGATCAGCGCGGCCCCTCCAGGCCCTGAGTTCCCCAGTAACAGCAGGCACAGCAGCACCCATGGTGGCGACATCTCTGGGGACTGGGACTAGACCGAGAAGTTCAGTGGCCCCTTTCTTCCTCTCCAGACTCCACCCCGTTCACGCCCCAGCACCTACGGGAACACAGAAATGAGTGAGTGTGTGTGTGAGTGTGTGTGTGAGTGTGTGTGAGTGTGTGTGTGAGTGTGTGTGAGTCTGTGAGTCTGTGAGTGTGTGTGTGAGTCTGTGTGTGTGTGAGTGTGTGTGTGTGAGTGTGTCTGTGTGAAGTCCTTCAGCGGCAGGTGGCACCTTTGGGAGAGTGGCCAGGGCAGCCCCACACCGCCCCTCTCCCGCCACCTCTGTAGCTTTTGCTTTTGACTTTCAGTTCAGTTTTCTGGGACTCATTAACCACAAAATTTTCTTGAGCAAGAGGAAGGGACAGAGTGGTGTGAGGGGTGTGGGGGGGGGACACAGCTACAATAGAGATGTGCTGTCCTATGTGGGTGGCTCGGCCAGCCTCTCGGGTGCCTGCTTTCTCTGCTCTTGTTTTTTTTTTTTTTTTGGGGGGGGTTCTCTCTCTTTTTCCACTTTAATTAACTAATACTTGTCTGTGTGCCAGCACACCACAGTATGAATTCAGCGGTCAGAGGACGCCCTCCAGGAGTCAGCTCTCTCCTCCCACCAGATGGGTCTCAGGGATGAAAAGGGATCAAACCCGGCCCGCAGGCTTGGTGGCAAGTGTCGTTACCTACTGAGCCACCTCTCCAGCCTTCTTTTCCTTTTGAAACAAGGTCTCATACTGCTGCTAAACTCAGGTGGTCCTCTTGCCGTGGGCACTGGAGCGTTTGCTTCTCGACCTGCGGGTCACAATCCCTTTGGGAGTTTCACATCAAATATCCGGAATATCAGAAAGTTATGTTATGATTCTGGCAGTAGCAAAATTACAGCTATGAAGTAGCAACAGCATAATGTTATGACTGGTGGTCACCACGTGAGAACGGCATTAAAGGCCCCAGCGGTAGGAAGGCCGAGAACCTCCGCTGTAGAGTATCTGGGCTGAAAATGTGTTCAGCAGGGCTTGGGAGGTGACAGTGAGGATGTGAGCTCCACCCCCACACCAGGCTGTGGAGCTGTATATGTGGTCCTGGTGCCCGGGAACTCAGATAGATCCCCCCTGGAGGGGGGCAGCCAATGTAGCCAATGAATGAGCTCTAGGTTTAGGGAGGGACCCCATGTCAAAAAAACAAGATGCCATCGGACACAGACCTCTAGCGTCCGCATGAACGTGCACACGAGAGTTGCCTGTCAGGATGGTACACACCTATACTCCAACAACTGGGGCAGAGGCACGAGGTTAGGGAGTTCAAGGTCATCTTTGGCTAAATTTGAGGTCAGCCTGGGTTACATGAGAACTGTCTCAAAAGAAAATTGAACTTGGAGGCAAATGCTTGCAATTTCAGCATCTGAAAGGCTAAGTCCAAATCCTCTCTGTGAGGAGAGAGAGAGAGAGAGAGAGAGAGAGAGAGAGAGAGAGAGAGAGAGAGAGAGAGAGAGAGAAGAGAGAGAGGACAAATGAAAAACTGTGGCAAAGAGAAAGGAGAAGGAGAAGAAAGGGGGGAATAAGAGAGGGGGACTAGTCAGGCTCGGACACACAGCCCTGTCATCCTAGCTGCTTGAGAGGCTGAGGCAGGAGGATGGCAAGTTCAAGGTTAGCCTTGGCTACAGAATGAGTTTAAGGCCAGCCTGAGCAACTTAGTGAGAACAGCCAAGCATAGTGATGCACGCCTTTAATGCCAGCGTTTGGAAGTAAAGACAGGTGGGTCTCTATGAGTTCAAGCCAGCCTGTGGCCATATCAAGTTCCAGGACAGCTAGGGCTACATAGTAAGACTGTCTCAAAAAAAAAAAAATTAAATTTATAAGATGGAATAAAATAATACCTGGCTGGACGGGTGGCTCAACTTTTAAGAATCTGCTGCTCTTCCAGTGTCCAAAAACATGGCCACACAAGGTATGGCTAGACAGGAAGTTTGCATTGTGGATATGAGAGAGACAGCAGCCAGAGGCATCTCAAAAGAGTCCAGAGCAGAGAGAGAAACGGACGGAACATGGCCCACAGACAGGGCCTGGCCAGGAGAGAAAGCAGGAGCAGAGTGGAGGTTTCAGGGATGAAGACAGAGAGTGAAAAAGAGAAACCCAAAAGCAAAGACCCTCTGCTCGAGGGGAACAGCTGCGGGAGGGGCACTCCTGACCGGCAGAAGTGTGGGGAGTGGGAGGGAGAGCCGAGGGAAGTTCGGATGCCAGTGTGGACTCTTTACAGGCTCTGGTGACACGAGGGAGCCTGGGACCAGCGCCCACTGACTTGTGCTCGTAGCCACCACACACAGCCATCTGTCTCTTCGGCCAGTGACGAGCGAAGAGGCTTGTTTGGTGGCGCAGATCCAGCTCCACGTGTTCCTGAGGAATGCTGGCTTTTGTCTATAGGAATTTGGGGAAATGGAGTTTCCTTTGGACACAGAACTGGACTCAGCTTCTCAGCACCCACACGGCGGCTCTCAGCCTTCCGTCAACTCTAGTTCCAGGGGGCTCAATTCCCCTTCCTGGCCTCCAAGGGAACCTGGAACGTATTTTGCATACTTGCATGCATGCAAGCAAACACTCACACACATAACATTAAGTAGGTAAATATTTAAAAAATATATTAATTAAAAATATTGGAGGCATGGCTTGTCCCTAGAACACCGCCTCAAATCCACCAGTGAGGGGTTTGGGGCACTGTGCCACAGTACAGGTTGCCTAAGTGCACAAGAGCTTAGGCTCATTCCTCAGAACCATAAATAATAGAGTGAGGGGAGAGATGGGGAGGGGTATTAATCCCACAGGGTGAGAACAAAACCACTACCACAATTTTTGAGTCAAATTTGAATCAAGTTTTATTAAATACTGGCCAGGGCGGTAGACATTAGCCAGGTCCATACTCAGGATTCCCAGAGTATGGCCACAAATTATATTTATCAGAGGATTATTAAGGCAAACCCCACAAGGCTATGCACTTTCCATTTTCAGCCAATCGGGAGCAAGCATGCATCCTGACGTATTTCCTGCCCAAGAACCTCCCACCTACATGTGATCAAGCACATCCTGTGAAATTGACGCAATCAAGCTTGTTTACAGAAGTAAAAACACATGGCTTGTTACATCACATGAACAACCCTAGCATTCCAGGAAGTTGTCTGTCCTTGGGCAAATGGGACTTATAGGTTAGAAGGTATTTTGGGCAGGTTTTTTTTTTTAATAGATCTCTTAAGCACAGTAGTTTAAACTTAAAACAAAGCTTTAGCCACCACAGAGATAGAAAGGGGAGAGTAAGATGGAGAGGGAGACACTGAAGATTGAACTTTTCCTTAGAAATGCCACATCAAGCCTGGCAGGGTGGTGCATGCCTTTAATCCCATCACTCGGGAGGCAAAGATAGGCTGAATGAGGCCCGTTTGATCTACATAATGAATTGCAGGACCACTAGAGCTACATAGTGAGACCCTGTCTAAAAATAAATAAATAAAAATAAGCAAGAAAGAAAAGCTACATCAAAAGCCTAGGTGGGCTCAGGTCTTCAGGCAGGGCAGGCGGGGAGGTGACCCCAGCCCCCCTCAGATCTCTGGTCCAGAAGGAACTCCCTCATTGGAACTATTAGAAACTTTGGGGAGGCCGTGGGGACTGTCCCTTGTAAGATGACGTTTCTTATCGATGTCTGAGCTGCACAAGGGCTCCAAGCATCTAACTCTGACCTGTGTCTCAGCATCTTCAGTGGATACTGTTATACTACGGTGCCAAGTGGGACCGCAGCAGATCCCGTGGTGGTCACGGAAAAAACACGCCAGGCAGACAAAGCTTAAGTAGGAAGTTTTATTGGGGGAAAAGGGGAGGGGTGGAGAAAGGGAAGAGAGAGGGGGGAGAGGAGAGGAGAAAGAGAGAGAGTCCTATCTGTCCCCTTCAGAGGAGCAGCAGGAAAGAGAGAGCAGAGGTGCGTGTGCAGAGTTTGCCTTTGAAAGAGACCTTTGCACCAGCATGCAGACTACATAGCGACATTGCAGCCGCAGGACCGGGCTGGCCAGGGCACTGCCTGTAGCTGTGCCAGGTTCCGGAGGGGCGGGCTAGGTTTGCAGCAAGGTAGAAAAGGTTGGGCTTCTGTGGGTGACTAGAGGTTAACGAGCAAAACAACCCTGGCTCTGGGGTTACAAAAATGGCAGAAGGTGAGATGGAGACTGGGACTTTATGACAGCTATGTCGCTTTGACGGTCGTTTTAAACGAGAAATTGGCTCGTTAGTAGCGGCTGAGAGAGTCTTTATGAGGAATCACCTTGATCAAGACCAAGCTGACCTGAGATCTTGCTGGGGGTGGGGTTGTCTTCATTATATGAAGGGAATTTGGAGGACCCCGTGGGTGGCACCAATCCCTAGGCAGGGTTTTCTGGGCTGTATAAGATGGGCAGTGGTGGCCACGCCTTTAGTCCCAGCACTCGGGAGGCAGAGACAGACGGATCTCTGAGAGTTTGAGACCAGCTTGGTCTGCTAGAGCTAGTTCCAGGACAGGCTCCAAAGAAACCCTGTCTCAAAAAACAAACAAAAATCTGTTACAGACCACCCCACTCATCTTTGCCAAGAGCCTTCCTCATCATCCATTTCTCAATTTGAAAACCCACGTGCACAGCCCAGGACAGCCTACTCCCTCCCCTTCCCTGCCCTTCCCCTCCCCCAGGTTCCCGATTCCTATATAACCTCAGCCATCTTGGCTCTGCGTCTCCTGGTCTCTCGGTCCTTCCTCGGCTCCTCTCCTGCCTGCCTCTCCCTTCTCTTCCTCTCTTGCCCCCCCCCCCCAACTCAAGGCCCGGTTCAGTTTGGATCCGCTCAGATGCCTCTGGCTGAATTCTTCCTACAATAAACCTTCTCCTCAATCGGTCCTCATTTTTCCCATTCAAACCCCTGACCATTCACCTCTGCCACCCTCACCACCAAGCACTTTGTGAAGAGTCAGCTGCAGATCCTTACTTAGCCACACGATGGCAGCACCGGCCTGTGTTTCTGAACGAGAGCGCGGAGGTGGCCTTTTCTGGGGTGTCTTGGATGGGCATCTTCTCTGCCTGGGGCTCTAGCCAAATCTAGCCCTGGTGGTTTCTTCTTCTTCCTTTCTTCCTCGGTATTGTCCAGGCTAGCTGAGACGAAATGCTCTTCCTCCCACAGCCGACCCATTGGGACCGTATGGCCACCTCCTTGGGGCTATGGGGATGGAACCCAGGAGCAAGAATATTACTAGGCAGAGGTTCTGCAAATGAGCCCACCCCCAGCTCCTCACCGGGGGATTCTAGGCAGTGGCTCTACCCCTGAACCACATCCTAAGTCCTCCTTTTACTGTTTTATTTGGAGCCTGAGCCATTAAGTTGCCCGGGCTCACCTGAACTTATTATTCTGTAAACCTGGCCGGCCGGCCTTGAACTGGTGATCCTCCTCTCCTGCCTCAGCCTGGTGAGTAGCTAGGGTGTCCAAGTCCGATCCATCTCCTTCTCTGATCTTCTTGCATGCTTCCTTCCTCAAAGCCTCCGCCCACCCTAGCCTTACTGGAGTTTGAAGGTCCTGGGATTACTCCTGCCTTTTGTCAAGCTGCTTCTGCCTGCGGCACCTTTCCTGCCCTGCCCCGCCCCCACCCCATCCCACCGCACCCCACCCCTGCAAAGGCGGCCACAGGTCAACCCCTCAAATCTCTGCCTTCTACAAGCTTGGTGGATTTTTATTTTTTGAAGCTTGGGTTGGACGGCAGAGCCTCCTGCCTGCTAAGCGTGTTGGCTCGGCCCCAGCCTACTGGATATGGATGGTATGTGGGTGAGGAACATTTTATTGCCACGTACCCAGGAGCAGATGGTGCCACTTGCTGCACTTTCAGCCTCATGACCGCGGACACATCATTTCAAATGTTACGTCTGCTGCATTTTTTAAAAAACAAACTTTTATGGGCTGCGCTGACCACAGGACTGCAGTTCTGACACCAGCACCCACTTCAGGTGACTCCAAAATGCCAGTGACAGCCGCTCCAAGTTACTGGTGCCCCTTGATGTCTCTGCTGGGTTCTTATGTTTGGTTTGTTTTTCTTTTGTTTGTCTGGTTGGTTTTGCTGTTTTTTTCCCCCCATTTATTTATTTTGATTTTTCGAGACAAGGTTTCTCTGTGTAGTCCTGGCTGTCCTGGAACTCACAGAGATCCGCTTGCCTCCACCTCCAGAGTGCTGGGATTAAAGGCGTGCACTGCTGCCACCCAGCCATTTTCCATTTTTATTATGTATGCATGTAAGCATACATGTGTCACCCGCGTGCCGAAGCATGTGTGAGGAGGGCAGAGGACAGCTCACAGCACTCAACTCCCTCCGCCCTCCAGGTCTCAGAGTTGGAACGCAGGTTGTCAGGTCGGTGCAAGCGTCTGAGCAAGCTGAGCAGCCATGGCGGCCCCCGTCACAAAAAAACTGCTGTTGGGACAATCGAGCTGCTTTTTAAAATATTTTCTTTCTGCTTCTTTGTTCTTCCTCTGTAGAAGGCAAATCCCTCTGCTCGACTCCCTGGGACACATCTGCTCTACAGAATGTAGTTTCTGTTCTAGAATCAAAAATGAGATGAGTGACACACCAGTCCTTCCAGCACTTAGGATGTATAACACAGAGAGGGGGGGGGGGGAGGGAGGGAGGGAGGGAGAGAGAGAGAGAGAGAGAGAGAGAGAGAGAGAGGAAGGGAGGGAGGGAGAGAGGGAGGGAGGGAGAGAGAGAGAGGGGGAGGGAGGGAGGGAGGGAGAGAGTGAGAAAGAGAGAGGGCGAGAGAAGAGAGAGAGAGAGTGAGGGAGAGAGAGAGAGAGAGGGAGGGGGGGAGACCTAGCTTTGTTGTTTTCTTCAGATGGGGTCTTGTGGTCCAGGCTGGCCTAGAACTCACTTTGTAGCTGATCTGCTGAAGTCCCACCTCCAGGGCGCACTGTAGCATTGTGCTGCCAAGGATGCTTGTAGTTTGCACATCTTAGTAGGAAGAGCTCCAAACCCAGTGAAGTCTGACTTCGCATTTGGTGCGAGTTAAGGTGGAACGGATTATAAGCGGTGTGGGCAGATGTGGGGAAATCAGGGAGCTGGCACACGGGTTGTCCTGCTGTCTGGAGGGCGAGGCAGAAGGGTCACTTGTCACACTGACGCTGCTGAGACGAGAGGAGCCTGCCGGCAGGCCACCTTAGACGTTTTAGATGTTACTGTCTTTTTCATGTGCGTGGGTATTTTGCCTTCACGTGTGTAGAAGCGTTGCTTATGTGCCTGGGGCCTGCAGTGGTCAGAAGAGGGCATTGGCTCCTCTGGGACTGTAGTTACAGATGCTTGGGTGCTGCCGTGTGGGTGTTGGGAACTGATCCCAGGTCCTCTGCAAGAGCAGCCAATGCTCTTAACTCTTCTCCATCTCTCCAAACGTAGGCTTCTGAGACCCTGTTTCAGAGCAAAGTAAACTGAACAACTCTTGTGTGTCAGTGTTTGAAAGTCAGGGCACTAAGTGTCAGCACAAGGGGGATGCATTTTCCCCAGAGGGACAGAGGGCAGGGAGTAAGAGATAACAGCTGCAGACAGAGGACAAGGGACAGGGGAAGGGATATTTGCTCCAGAGGGACAAAGGACTGTCTGGAGCGAGAGGGGACAGACATGGCTCACAGGCAAAGCTCAGTTTATAAAGGGAGAGGGGAAGCCCCTGTTAGGATGGATTGGTTTTAATTGGGTGTGTTAATTAGGGTAGCCCAAAGAGCTTCTGATCGCTGGACTTCAACACTTTGATAGCCGGACCTTGGTGTCACCCTCAGGAGGAGGAAGTGGCCGAACAAAGCACTAGACCTTGATGGATGTAGTCTATGGTTTAGCAAAGAAGCGGGAACCAGGGAAGGGCGGGCGCTGCCAGTCATGTTTGCCGCGGTGCGGCTATCGAGGGCCCTTCTGTAGTTGGTTGTTTTTATTCTTTGCTCTTACTTTTGGGGTCCTGCCACCCAACACCCCAAAAAAATCACACATGGAGGCTTCGTTTTGCTTACGAATGCCCAGCCTGAGCTTGGCTTGTTTCTAGCCAGCTTTTCTTAAATTATCGTATTTGGGCTTTTATCTTTCCTTTTCTGTATAGCTCACTTTCTCTCCTACTCCATGGCTGCGTGGCGGTGTGGGTGGCTGGGTGGCTGGGTGGGTGGCCGGGTGGGTGGCTGGGTGGCTGGGTGGGTGGCCGGGTGGCTGAGTGGCCGGGTGGCTGGGTGGGTGGCCGGGTGGCTGGGTGGCTGGGTGGCTGGGTGGCTGGGTGGGTGGCTGGGTGGCTGGGTGGGTGGCTGGGTGGCTGGGTGGCTGGGTGGGTGGGTGGGTGGGTGGCTGGGTGGCCGGGTGGGTGGCTGGGTGGCTGGGTGGCCGGGTGGGTGGCTGGGTGGCTGGGTGGGTGGCCGGGTGGCCGGGTGGCCAGGTGGCCAGGTGGGTGACCCCTATCGTCCTCTCCTTGTTCTCTTGCTCCTCCCTCCTTTTCTCATTTCTCCTTCCAGTTATTCTCTCTGCCTGCCAGCCCCGCCTACCCTTTTTCTGCCTTGCTATTGGCCATTCAGCTCCTTATTAGACTATTAGGTTTTTAGACAAAGAATCCTAGCTTCAGAGTTAAACAAATGCAGCATAAAAGAAAGCAACACATCTTTGCATCATGTTCTACCGCAGAAGCAAATAACACACTTAAAATAATTTTCTACATCCTTCATTCCCACCTTTCTGTTTTGCTATTGGGTCCCTGGATGTGGGGTAAGTGGGTGTCATTCTCTCTGGCTGCTTCCTGCTGGCACTGGGGCACTGTAGTTAGGGGCTCAGGCAGCTAGGCTGTCGGTCCAGGCAGGGGAGAGCAGACTGTGTCAGTCTGTGTCCAGGCTCTGCAGGGCCATCTGGCTAGGAAAGAGCAGTCTGTGAGGCTGCACCAGCCTGTAGATTCTGAGGAGCTGTAGGAGGGGTCGTGTTCATTTGGAATCTGGTGTGAGAGAGACTAGGGACAGAGTCGCAGTTAAGGAGTTAGGGGAAATGTTTATCTTGGGTGCACATTTGAGACTTAGGCCCAGGGCCCTGGCAGTTGGGAAGAGGAATCCCAGGGTCAGAGAACAGGAGATCCACCTTTGGGAGAGGGGATCCACCCTCAGGGAGGGGAGCCACCCTCAGGGATAGGCAGTAGGCAGGGAACTCGGGCTGTGGGTGGGCAGCACCCACCTGGAGACTGTGTGGGAATTCTGGGGAGGAGCCAGGAGCACTTAGACGGACTCTACAAGGTTAATTGGGGGCATCTGCTACCTGAAAGCAGGGTGGGCTTGAGTGTGGGAGAATCCGCTTTGAGAGGCTTCCATCACATCCGATAGGCTTCGCTGGGCTGTCCAGGTGGGATCTGAAGTTGAGACATTTTAGAAACAGGGAGAGGCTCTTGGCAAACGGTGAGAGGGATGGTCTGGAGCAGTGTTTTGGGTTGGCGTGGAAAGGTTGTTTGGTTCCCAAAGTGGGCTTGGATGGTGAGGGAGAATCAGGGGGGGGGGCATTGGAACCTGGAGTGTCACTGGCAATGGAGGGCACTGAAGGGAGGCGCAAAGAAAGCAGAAGCAGGGAATTTCAGAGGGACCAGTGGAGCCCAGAAGACAGTTTATTGGATGACCTTGACCCAAGCGAGGGTTTGGCGGCGAGCGTGCGTAGTTATGTCTTGTAATTGGGAGTGTACCATTTGTTTAGAGTATTTGGTGTCTGAGGACATCTGGACACTTACTGAATGTGGGGCAGGCAGTTGGCAGTGGATATTTGTCAATCAGTTGGACAGAAGACAAATAGGAGCGTGAGGAGAGAGATGAGATTCGTCTTGTTTGGGAATGGTTGGCATGGGGAATGGGTGACCTTGGGGAGCAGGAACCAGAGGATGAGGATGGGTTTAGGAGAGTATCGCATGTTAAGTATGTTGTTATCTGGGTCCTGGAGGGAAGTGCGGTGAGTCGTAAGGGATGAAAGGGCAGTTTGGGGACTGCCATGTTGGTGCAGTTACTATCTTTATTGACAATGGAGGGGTCAGTCTGAAGTGGGACCCTGACAGGAAGGCGCTGCCATCCGTATGCAGTGTAGACAGCAGCACCTAGAGGACCCTCTTGTGTATGAGGGGGATGGGGTAGGCGGTCTTTGAGAGTTTCTAGACAGGAGAGAAGATCTGGGGAAAACTGAAGCAAAGGGATGGGTATGGAGAGGTTGAGAGGAAAGGGATGTGTGTTATGTGTAGGTTTTTCTGCCAGCCTGGTCTGATCCCACCACCAAATAACACACAGCCCCAAATAACACACAGAGACGCTGTATTAGATATAAAGCTGTTGGCCTGTTACTAGTATTTCTTATTGACTAGCTCTGTCTTAAATGTTAATCCATTTCTATTAATCTAAATATTCCCATGTGGTCTTATCTTACTGGAGAGAGGGGCTAGCGTTCTGCTCTCTTCGTCCTCCATCTTGCATCTCCTCCCTACTCCTTTCTCTCTCCTCCCCATCTCCTAGTCTCGTCTATCTTGCTTTCCTATTGGCCAACAGTGCTTTATTCATTAAGCATATTTACAGAATTTCTCATATTTCCCATCATATGAGAAGGTTGGAGGGGTAGAATCTGAGACTATGGAAAGGACTGGGGGCCTTTGTAAGTTAGGAGTTGAAGAAGACAGTGATGGGAACAGATTGTGAGAGACTCAGAGGTGAGGTGAGAGGCTGTGGCAAGAGCATAGACAAGGAGGCCAGCCAGGGACCAGGTCAGCCAGAGTTGTGGAGAGTAGGTGACGGGTGCAAAGGTTGGTCCTGGGAAGTGTGTGTGTCTTGGAGGTGTAAGTATGGAAGGGTTTGTATAGATCTGGGAGGCACAGAGCTGGGCAGAAAGGAGGGCAATCTAAGTTTGAGGACTTGCTTGTGGATGGGAAGGGGCCATGACAAGGCTCAGAAGCTGCCTGGTATGGCGAATGTATCGGGGGTGAGTATCTCGGGATCCACGGATGGAGGAAATTGGCCACGAGGGTGGAGATGAGGACCAGAGATGGGCAAGGTGTTCTAAAGTGAGTTGTTTACGGGTTGGCGGGAGAGAGAACCTTAGGTAACTTGGGGAGAGTTGAGCTTTGGAAGGTGAGAATTGGTCACCTCAGGAGCTGAGGAACTCGAGTCGTGAGGTGGCGTCAGATTGGATATCAGAGGGAGAGGGGGTGCAAAGGAGGAGGTAAAGGGAAGGCAGGCCAGGTCCACTTGGTCTGGAAAGGGACATGTGGAAGGTGGCCACCCGGTGGAGAGGGATACTGGAGTGTTAACTGGAGTGAAGGACTTGGATTAGGCCGGAGGTTTTGTTAGATTTTTTTGGAGTATTGTAGGGTGAAGACGTGGGCATAGACACTGATTGGGTAAAGGAATTGAACGATGGATTTGAGGCTTAGGCAGAGGCTGTTAAAGGTGATGGGTGGTGGGGTTTTGAGATGTAGGCAGAAGGGTCTTCCGGTGGAATAGAGAGGGGTTCGTGACTTGCAGTAAGGGAAGGAGGGGTGGTACTCCGTACAGTGGGATGGCTGAAGAAGTTTGGGATTCTGGAGAGGGGGTATGTACACTCTCCTCAGAGGCCGAAGAAAGGAAGAGTGGGCATGTAGGGGTGTCTAGGGAGCTGTTGCAGGGGTAGAAGGCAAACTTTGTATTAATTTTGGAGAGAACATTCCTTCCTAGTAAGGGAATACAGCCTGAGGGAATGAGGAGAGAGAGCTAGGAAAAGAGACACATTGCAAGCTAAGGGAGGAGTCTGGAGGGCTGGGTCAGGGTGTCTGTGTTAGAGCGGTGCGGTGATATAGTGTTATGATTTAATAGAGCTTGCCTGGGGATCAGAGTGCAAAGCCAGTCACACTGGTTAGCCATAGGAACTGGGCAGTAGTGGTACGAACCTTTAATCCCAGGACTCAGGAGACAGAGGCAGGGGGGAGTCTAGAGGGTGGGTCAGGGCCTATGCAAGGAGCTGGAGGTGCTGAGAAGGGTCTTTAGAATTGTCTTGAGTTATTTCTTGGATTTACATACTTTTTCAGACCCTCATCACTTAGCTAAGATTCTTTAGTTTTAGATCTTGTATACTCTAGATTACGTTCTTAGACCTGCGCAACATGTGTCAGTCATTTTTCCTTAATCGACACAATTTACTTCTCAAAAGCTTTAGAAACTCCAAATCTCTATAGCATGAAGCCTGCCAGAGCTTACATGGGACATGGACTGACCCGGGAGCTGGGTGTTTGTAAAACTAGTCAGCCTTCAGCGTCACCAGAGATCTGAGAAAAATGAATTTGAGTGGGAAGGACAGTGTCAATGGTGTTTGTGTTAGTTAAAGCTACAGAGACTTTACTCAGTCGGTTTTCACAAGGTTGGCGGTAGAAGGAGTGGTCAGACAGGCCAGCTTTCGATCTTCAGTGCCCCACAGAGCAGTGGCTTAGGCTGTCAGATGCAGGTCTGAGGATGTTTTTCTGTAGAGGAGCTTGGGGGAACTGGCCTTGCATTGACCAGGCAAAGGGCATCAGTCAGCCCAAATGTGTGCACTGTTTGTGTAGGCCCTGGCGGCAAGGCAGGCATGGGGTAGTTCTGTCCAGGGTCTGCATGTCTGTAATTCAGGAGAAGTCGTTGGTGAGGTGTCTCGTCTGTGTCCTTTGGAGACCTTAAAGTTCTCAGTTAGGAGGGGTTTCTGTCTATTGTGGGAAGTTTTATTAAACATTTCAAATGTCATATTCAGCAGCTCTCTGAGGAGTTTGAGGACCAAGTATATCTGTGTGTTTTTTGTTGTTGTTATTGTTTTGTATTTTTTTTTCTTCTTCTTGTTGAGAGCCCACTAAATACACGGAGACTTATTCTTACTTATGAATCTGGTCTTAGCTTGGATTGTTTCTAGTCAGCATTTTTTACTTAAATCATCTTGTTTCTGTTAAATACTTTCTGCCTCTGTGCTTTTTACCTTTCTTTATTCTACATATCGTTCTTTCCTTCTTACTCTATGGCTGGCTGTGTGGCTGTGTGGCTGGATCCTGAAGTCCTTTAACCATCTTGTCATTCCCAAATTTAATTTACTTAGAACTAATATGCAAGGCTGGAAGTGGATCTGCGATCGCAACACTGGGGAGGTGGAGGCAGGAAGACCCTTGGAATAGAAGACCCTGTCTCAAAAATCAAAACAAAAAATGCAAACCAACCGCGCAGCGCTGCTATGAAAGTAGACAACTTCAAACAGCTCAACATGATTTATTAATCCCGTGTGAAAAGAAACAAAAGGACTTTGCTGAACATTTTTCCGAGACCTGGACGGGGGACCACGGAGAGAAATGAACTTCCGGTAAGTATGCCACTTCCGGACAGGGCCACTAATTCGGTGGCGCCCGGGCCGACCGGAAGTCCGTCACCTTGCCCGGCCCGCCTACATCCGGAAGTGACGCGGGAGGGGTTGCCGGAAGAAGTGGCGAAGTTACTTTTGCTTTGCGCTCAGCCAGCGATGTTGCTTGCAGCCACTCCCGGGCTTCTGAAGTTACTCCCGGGGTGCTGAGGAGGCGCAGCAGCGGGCGCGGGCGCCGAGGCAAGTGCGCGGGGCGGCGGGGGCGGCGGGGCGGCGGGCGGGGCCGGGTGCGCGGGCTGCCGCGGGCCGCGCTCAGCGCGCCTCCTTCCCTCTCTGCCGCAGCTCCCGCCTCCCGCGGCCGTTTCCACGACAACGGAGTAGGAGATCCCGCGCCCCACCGCCTCAAGACCGCCGGTGCAGTCATGAGCCCCGCCTCCCCCTGGTGCTCGGAGAGGGGCGGGGTCTGGCGTGAGGTGGGCGTGTCTCCGCGGGGCGTGGCCTGGAGTAGGGGAAGCGGATTGGTGGGAGGGGCGGGGCCATAGGTGGGCGGGGCACGGTGTAGCTCAATCCTGTGATTGCAGGTTGGTGAGCGGCGGGCGCTGCTCTTCGGGGCGGGGCCTGGACCACTTTGGGGGGTGCTTGGCCTCCGGCAGAGCGAGGGCAGGAATAGGGAAAGTGATTGGAGAGTAGGGGCTGAGCCTGCACGCTGATGGGCGGGGCTCAGTATTGGGAAATCCGATTGGGTGGCTGATGGGGGGCATGGAATAGTGGAAGCCTAAGGGGAGGTCCTGGAGTTTAGTGGGTGGGACTTGTAGGCAGGCACGTGGCGGGTGTGACACATAAAAGCCTATGATTGGCTTCTGGGGAGGGGTATGGGCGGGACCTAGAGAGGAGCGGGCAAAACTTTGGGTTTGTGGCCAAGAGTGGGAAGGGAGGGCCAAGGCACCTGAAGGGAGGGCTACGTCTGGGCTTTGTGTTAGGGTGGGGCAAAGCCTTGAAGAAGCCTGTGGTAGGAGGGTAGGGGTTGTAGCCTGATGGGAGGGGCTGTTCAAAATTAGGGTCGCTTATGATAGGGACATAGTGGGTGCTCACAAAACGCGAATTAGTGTTAAAGCAGCGGGAACTGTCACGGGAGGTCATGACTCATGGAGAGGAGGAGGGAGCAGAGGGCTGGGCTGGAGCAGCAGTGGGCGGGAATTGTTAAAGTCGAGGAGATGTTTGGAAGGGACTAGAGCTGGGAGTGGGGCTCATTGTAAGAAGTAAACACTCTGAGGTATGGTGACAATCCTGTAAGGCCAGCCAGCACTTGAGAGGCCGGGGCAGGAGTGCCGAATATCCCGTTCCAGGAGCTGGGAGGTGGAGGCAGGAGATGGTCAAGATGTTCGGCCACATGGGTTAGCCTGGGCTGCATGAGATCATGTCACGAAACAGTCCTTGAGTGATGGACCCTGATCGTGACCTGTAATTGGCTGGGTCGCTTGTGTTCAACAGGCTGCTTCGTGACCCATCATGTCTTCCCCTACAAATCCTCTGGATACACCTGTGCCTGGTGAGTGACCTACTTCCTCTACAGGCCCCGCCCACAGTGCTGGAGAAGCTCACTGTCCCCTCCTCCTCCTCCTCCTCCTAGGGAATGATTCTCCTCAGCCTAGTACCTCCTCCGCTTCGCCAACCATCAAGGAGGAGGGGCAGGAGACTGAGGCCCCTCCAGGCTCCGAAGGGTCCAGCTCTGCCTACATCGTAGGTGAGATAGGGAGGCAGGTGGGCGTTTCCTTCCGTGTTCCTTCGACTCTTCTGACTCGTTCTTAGGGGCCACCGACCTGCAGCTCTTTCCCTTGGTGATGCAGCCCTGTCCTCTGACCCTCAATTCGGGACCTCCTGTGGCCTGTCCCCAAGCTGCTGTCTCTCTTTGTCACTCTCTCTCTCATGGCCTCTGCTCACCCCAAGTCATCTTAGAGCCAGAGGATGAGCCGGAGCGCAAGCGGAAGAAGGGTCCCGCCCCGAAGATGCTGGGCCATGAGCTGTGCCGCGTGTGTGGGGACAAGGCGTCGGGCTTCCACTACAATGTGCTCAGTTGCGAAGGCTGCAAAGGCTTCTTCCGGCGCAGCGTGGTCCATGGCGGGGCTGGGCGCTATGCCTGTCGAGGCAGTGGGACCTGCCAAATGGACGCCTTCATGCGGCGCAAGTGCCAGCTCTGCCGGCTGCGCAAGTGCAAGGAGGCTGGCATGCGAGAGCAGTGTGAGTGCAGGGGAGGGAGAGCAGGGCTCAGGCGGAGTGAGACCCGGTCATCTTGGGAGGGGAGGAGCAAGTGAGGGTGGGGCCCACAGCTGAGCCCGGCTCTCCCGCAGGCGTGCTTTCTGAGGAACAGATTCGGAAGAAAAAGATTCAGAAGCAGCAGCAGCAGCAGCAGCAGCCGCCGCCCCGAATGAGCCAGCATCAAGTAGCTCAGCCCGACCTGTAGCCTCCCCTGCCACTTCCGAAGCTGGCGGCCAGGGCTCCGGGGAAGGAGAAGGCGTCCAGCTGACAGCGGCGCAAGAGCTGATGATCCAGCAGCTGGTTGCTGCGCAGCTGCAGTGCAACAAACGCTCTTTCTCCGACCAGCCCAAAGTCACGGTATCGCCACGCCCAGCCCAGTGGGCAGAGCCCGCCGGCTCAGGGAGGGTTTCACAGGGCATACGAGCCCCCATGTGACCTTGGTCTCCTGTGTCCCAGCCCTGGCCCTTGGGTGCAGACCCTCAGTCCCGAGATGCTCGTCAGCAGCGCTTCGCTCACTTCACGGAGCTGGCCATCATCTCAGTCCAGGAGATTGTGGACTTCGCCAAGCAGGTGCCAGGGTTCTTGCAGCTGGGCCGGGAGGACCAGATCGCCCTCCTGAAGGCATCGACCATCGAGGTAATGGCCAGGCTTTAGCACAGACCGGAGCTGGATGTAGTGCACGCTGTCCTTACCCTTGTAGGGTGTGGTCAGCAGTGTTCCAGTCCTAACAAGAGAGCTGCAGCCTCCAGTGCGCCTGCCAGGGAGAAAAGGGAAATGGGCTGAGGTAGAAAGCAGTGCGTATGAGATTAGATGGACTGTTAAAGAAGAAGTATTCCGCCAAGACCTTTCAAAGGAATAGATATTTGAGTCTTTTCAAGGGTAGTGGGGAAATAGTGTCAAAACCAGCCTGTATCTCGTGTCTGTGTGGGGCAAGTGTCCTTGGATGGGACAGTGGGTGGCAGAGTTGGAGGAAGGAGGGCTAGGAATGTCTGTTCTGACAGAGGAACGACAGCCAGTTGATTTTTGGGGCAGCTGAAGAGCCCTGTCCTTGTCTCCTCCAGATCATGTTGCTGGAGACGGCCAGACGCTACAACCATGAGACAGAGTGCATTACGTTCCTGAAGGACTTCACTTACAGCAAGGATGACTTCCACCGTGCAGGTCTGTGGAGGGCACTGGCTCAGGGTCCTGGCGTCTCTGCCGCACTGGACTTCCAGCTCAGACACGGGCAGGACCATGTTTATCAAGGCCAGATGCATGGGCGAAGCTTTGCTATCACCTGGCACTTTGGCAAGAAATTAGGAAGAGGCACCCACTCGTGGGACACTGTCCTAGGGGGCTCCCGTGGTTGTCACTGTCCTGGGGGGCTCCCGTGGCTGTCACTGTCCTGGGGGGCTCCCGTGGCTGCCACTGTCCTGGGGGGCTCCCGTGGCTGTCAGTGTCCTGGGGGCTCCCGTGGCTGTCACTGTCCTGGGGGGCTCCCATGGCTGTCACTGTCCTGGGGGGGGTCTCCCGTGGCTGCCACTGTCCTGGGGGGCTCCCGTGGCTGCCACTGTCCTGGGGGGCTCCCGTGGATGTCACTGTCCTGGGGGGCTCCCGTGGCTGCCACTGTCCTGGGGGGCTCATGTGACTGTCACTGTCCTGGGGGCTCCCGTGGCTGACGCTGTCCTGGGGGGCTCCCGTGGCTGCCACTGTCCTGGGGGCTCCCGTGGATGTCACTGTCCTGGGGGCTCCCGTGGATGTCACTGTCCTGGGGGGCTCCCGTGGCTGCCACTGTCCTGGGGGGGCTCCCCGTGGCTGACGCTGTCCTGGGGGCTCCCGTGGCTGCCACTGTCCTGGGGGGCTCCCGTGGCTGTCACTGTCCTGGGGGGCTCCCGTGGCTGTCACTGTCCTGGGGGGCTCATGTGACTGTCACTGTCCTGGGGGGCTCCCGTGGCTGTCACTGTCCTGGGGGGCTCCTGTGGCTGTCACTGTCCTGGGGGGCTCCCGTGGCTGTCACTGTCCTGGGGGGGGCTCCCGTGGCTGTCACTGTCCTGGGGGCTCCCGTGGCTGCCACTGTCCTGGGGGGCTCCCGTGGCTGACGCTGTCCTGGGGGGCTCCCGTGGCTGCCACTGTCCTGGGGGGCTCCCGTGGCTGTCACTGTCCTGGGGGGCTCCCGTGGCTGTCACTGTCCTGGGGGGCTCATGTGACTGTCACTGTCCTGGGGGGCTCCCGTGGCTGTCACTGTCCTGGGGGGCTCCTGTGGCTGTCACTGTCCTGGGGGGCTCCCGTGGCTGTCACTGTCCTGGGGGGCTCCCATGGCTGTCACTGTCCTGGGGGGGTCTCCCGTGGCTGCCACTGTCCTGGGGGCTCCCGTGGCTGCCACTGTCCTGGGGGGCTCCCGTGGATGTCACTGTCCTGGGGGGGGTCTCCGTGGCTGCCACTGTCCTGGGGGGCTCATGTGACTGTCACTGTCCTGGGGGGCTCCCGTGGCTGACGCTGTCCTGGGGGGCTCCCGTGGCTGCCACTGTCCTGGGGGGCTCCCGTGGATGTCACTGTCCTGGGGGGCTCCCGTGGATGTCACTGTCCTGGGGGGCTCCCGTGGCTGCCACTGTCCTGGGGGGCTCCCGTGGCTGACGCTGTCCTGGGGGGGCTCCCGTGGCTGCCACTGTCCTGGGGGGCTCCCCGTGGATGTCACTGTCCTGGGGGCTCCCGTGGCTGTCACTGTCCTGGGGGGCTCATGTGACTGTCACTGTCCTGGGGGCTCCCGTGGCTGTCACTGTCCTGGGGGGCTCCCGTGGCTGTCACTGTCCTGGGGGGCTCCCGTGGCTGTCACTGTCCTGGGGGGCTCCCGTGGCTGTCACTGTCCTGGGGGGCTCCCGTGGCTGCCACTGTCCTGGGGGGCTCCCGTGGCTGACGCTGTCCTGGGGGGCTCCCGTGGCTGCCACTGTCCTGGGGGGCTCCCGTGGCTGTCACTGTCCTGGGGGGCTCCCGTGGCTGTCACTGTCCTGGGGGGCTCATGTGACTGTCACTGTCCTGGGGGCTCCCGTGGCTGTCACTGTCCTGGGGGGCTCCTGTGGCTGTCACTGTCCTGGGGGGCTCCCGTGGCTGTCACTGTCCTGGGGGGGCTCCCGTGGCTGTCACTGTCCTGGGGGGCTCTCGTGGCTGTCACTGTCCTGGGGGACTCCCGTGGCTGTCACTGTCCTGGGGGGCTCCCGTGGCTGTCACTGTCCTGGGGGGGGTCTCCCGTGGCTGTCACTGTCCTGGGGGGCTCCCGTGGCTGACACTGTCCTGCGGGGGCTCCCGTGGCTGTCACTGTCCTGCGGGGGGGCTCCCATGGCTGTCACTGTCCTGGGGGGCTCCCGTGGCTGACACTGTCCTGGGGGGGCTCCCATGGCTGACACTGTCCTGGGGGGCCCCCATGGCTGTCACTGTCCTGCGGAGGGGCTCCCGTGGCTGTCACTGTCCTGGGGGGCTCCTGTGGCTGTCTCCCTGAGATGGGACAGCATGCCACCCCCACCCAGTGTGGGCACAGGCTTGCTTACTCCACTTTGCGTTTCCCATCACGTCTCCCCAGGATGCCTCTCGGCATCACACCTTAGGCATCCATTCCCAACTGTCTTCATTCTTTACAAGAGAGTCCTAGGATTCTTCCTGTGTGAGCTTAGCAGGGCGGGTGTGGGGGAGAAAGGTGTCTGCTCTAAGGATCCAAGGGCCCTTTTCCTCTGCCTTCATGAAGACGGATGCTGGGACCTTCCCGGAGTTATGAAGGGAAGGGCGGGTGGGTGCTGTCTTGGTGACATGGCTGCGATGGCACGCATTCACAGGGTCCACACTGGGAAGGGCAGGGTAAGTGTACCGGCTGCTCTCCTGACCGGCAGACTCAGGGTGGACGCTCTTGCAGGCTTGCAGGTGGAGTTCATCAACCCCATCTTCGAGTTTTCTCGGGCCATGCGTCGGCTGGGCCTGGACGATGCGGAGTACGCCCTGCTCATTGCTATCAACATCTTCTCAGCCGACCGGCCCAACGTGCAGGAGCCCAGCCGCGTGGAGGCCCTGCAGCAGCCCTACGTGGAGGCCCTCCTCTCCTACACTCGCATCAAGCGGCCGCAGGTACGGGAGCTCCTAGTCCCTAGCCGGGGGCTCGGTGGCCGGGTCAGGGGGCCGAGCTGGGGCCTGACTTCTCGGACCCTGGTCTCAGTCAGCCATATTTAGCTGTTACAAGGTCAGTAGAAATGACCCCGCCTCCGGGTTGGTTCGAGGCTTTCCAGACTCAGCTGGCCTTGCAGGGTGGCGCCCCTATCAGCATCTTCCTGCCCCCTCTCCTCCGCAGGACCAGCTCCGCTTCCCGCGCATGCTCATGAAGCTGGTGAGCCTGCGCACCCTCAGCTCGGTGCACTCGGAGCAGGTCTTTGCCTTGCGGCTCCAGGACAAGAAGCTGCCTCCTTTGCTGTCTGAGATCTGGGACGTGCATGAGTAGGGGCCACCGTGCGTGCCCCGGCTTGGTGGCATCGTGTTGCAGATGGACGCTTCGCCTTTCCTCCTGGGGTGGGAGGACGTGGTCATGGCCCAGCTGAGGGCCCCGCCTCGAGCCCAGTGGCAGTTGGCACCGGGAGGCCTCTCCCCACCCACCAAGTCTTCCAGGAGGGGTGAAGGTCGCAGGTCGTCGCCTCTGACCTTCCGCAGCTGCCCTCCCTCCCAGCTTACACCTCAGCCTACCACGCCACGCACCTTGAGTGGGAAGAGGTGGGGGCTGCTGCCTTCCCGTAGCAGGGAGACCACAGGCCCCCTCCTCCCCCTTTTATTTAATAAAAACAAAAAACCCACAAGGCAATAAAGTCTGAGTGAAGCCAGCCCCGTGCCCCGTGTGAGGTGAAGGGAGCCGCTGCCTTGGGGTGGGGATGTGCGCGGCTGAACACGGTGTCCCCCCGCTGGAGTGAGCCCGCACTGGAGGCGGGGTCAGTAGGGAAGGGGAGAGGACAGGTCCCTGGCTGGGGCCGCGGGTGTCGTGGCCACAGAG
Source organism: Cricetiscus sungorus (assembly GCA_030556225.1). NCBI lineage: Eukaryota > Metazoa > Chordata > Mammalia > Rodentia > Cricetidae > Cricetiscus > Cricetiscus sungorus. The sequence goes on from JANBXA010000732.1 coordinate 2,230,211, forward strand.
GGAAGTTACAGGCGCCCTGGGCCTGGACGCTGGGCAACAAGCAGGAGGGGAGCTCGGCAGCCCGGCGCACCCGCCGTGCAGTGCCCCCGCCTTCCCGCAGGGGGCGCTCGGGAGTCGCCAGCCGCGCCGGGTGGCTGGGGCCGTGACGTCACGGGGCGGGGCCATCGCGCGAGGGCGGGGCCGGCGGGCGCGCCGCAGCTCTGGGCCTGCGCACGCGGGGTCAGGGTTCACGGCGCCGCAGTTTGTGGCGGGAAAAGCTGTGTAGTGCGGGTGAGTAGGGAAAGGGGCGATGGGGCGCTCCGGGCTCAGTCGGGACTCGAGCGGAGGGTTCGCTGGATATTGCGGAGCGCGCGGGGTGGGGCAGGGCTGGCTGGCCAGAAGTCGGGTCCCTGGAGCTGAGGAGCCGGGGCGTGCGGGCAGCCGGAGAGCAAGGCTCCAGCATCAGGGAGCCCAGTAAGCGGCGATGGCCGGGCCGTGGTAGCCCACTCCTTTCATCCCCGCCCCAGGGACGCAGAGGCAGCAGGAGCTCCGAGTTTGAGGCTAACGGTCTGCAGAGTGAGGTCCAGGATAGCCAGGGCTACACAGAAATCCTATCCGGAAAGAAGGAACGGGAGGAGAAGCCATGCCTCGGAGCTGGGAGTCTATTATTGATGCGCGCGCCAGGGTGCGCACGTGGAGACCGAGGGCAGCATTCCGCCACTTGATTCCCCGTGATCAGACTCGGGCTGTTAGGCACGGTCACTCCGCTGTGCCGTCGGCTCCCAGGCGATGCTTTACATAATAAAATAAAAACAAGCCAATTGATACTGGGTGGGGGCAGCCTGCTTACCCGCCCTGGTGTTGTGTGTGTGTGTGTGGGGGGGGTGACACACACCCAGAGCAGCACTGGAGGGTCCCAGAGGAGGAACCAGGCATGAAGCTGGCAGTGCGTGAGGCGTCCTGGGGGAAATGAGCGGTTGCTGTGTTAGTGTGCTACACCATGGCGTGCGTGCGAGCCCAGGCTTCAGAGAGCATCCCTCGAGTGGACAGGGTTTGCAGCTGGGGCCAACTACCCTGAGGGGAGAGGCAAAGTTGTGCCTCCTAGGTGGTTGTTATGGGGAGGAGCCTGAGATAATGAAGCCGTTCCTGGGAATGGGAGAGTTTTTGTTTTGGTTTTGCTTTTTTTATTTTTAAGATTTCTTTATTGTGTACGAAGTGTTTTGTCTGTACGTCTGTCTGCACGCCGGAAAAGGGCACCAGTTCTCATAGATGCTGTGAGCCACCATGTAGGTGTTGGGAATTGAACTCAGGACCTCTGGAAGAGCTAGCAGTGCTCTGAACCTCGGAGCCATCGTGTCTCCAGCCCGGGAGTGCCAGCCCTGGCAGCCCTGGGAGAGGTGACTTGAGATATTAAAGAAACAATTGTGCAGCTTGGAGACAGGAGGATGGCAGTTTCTGGAGCTGCCAGAGCAACCTAGTCAGACCTCATTTCAAATTGAATAAAGAGAGGGCTGGGACACAGTTCAGTGGTGCAGCTTAGAATCCTGCGTGGGGGGAGGGGGTTTTACTCGGTGGCAGAGCCTTGCTGAGTTACATTCCCCAGGCCACACATGCTCTGTTGCATAGCCTGGCTTTGAATTCGCCCTGAGGTCGACAGCTCGGATTGTGGGTAGGTACCACCAGACCCAGTGTCAGGGAGTTATGAGTGAGTGACATGTGGGCAAAACCATTCATTATAACGTCAGCTTCCCACTCGGTTCCCCCTCTCCTTCCGGGAAGTGTGTGCACTTGCTGGCCTGGCGGGAGAGGCAGGCTCATTTTCGGTGCAGTGCGGAGCCGGGCCCCTTGATTGGAGTCCTTGGTCCTCAGCGGTGCCCCGTGGCTTTGTGTGAACCATAGATATACCTGTCTTTCAGTTGAACTGTGTACAAGTGTAGCTGGCGTGGTATTTCACCATCAGCACTCCATCCAGAGGATGATCTGCATCTTCAGCCCCTTTCCCAGACTCGGATCCCTTATCCCTACCTTTTTAAAATGTGATGTATCGAGGGGCTAAGCCCCTGCCTCATCTTCTCAGGTAGCTGTAGGACAATCATCTCCTTAGATGTCCTTGTCTATTTTAAAGTGTAGAAAGCAAAAGTGGAGACACACCATCCCACACCTTGATTTACCTACCAGAGACAAAGCCTCTTTGAGAACTTTGCTATCACCATATGGCTTCCTCATTCCTTTATACAGCTGCATAGTACTCCACTGAATAGTACTAACGGGCTCTATTGGAACTGCCCCCTGGGGAGGATATCTAGGTGGTTTCCAGCCCTTGGGGGTTTTAAACAATAGTACCGGAAATAACCTTGTAAAAGCAGGTCCTTTGTATGCCCCAACCTATTAGGGTCAGCTTTCATATATGGAATTGTTTGCAGACTTTAATGCCTGTGGGCTTTTTGTTTTTTGACTGAAGTGTGATTTATTCAACTGTGTTTGAGGGAACCAAACATCTTCCAGAAAATTCCTTAATATGTCCTCAGACCCCATCAATCTTCTCACTCTGGAAGTTGGCAATCTTGTTTATTTTGCCTAAGAACTTTTGTTTGTTTGTTGTTTTGTTTTGATTTTCAAGTCAATGTTTCTTCTGGCTGCCCTGGAACTCACTCTGTAGACCAGGCTGGCCTCGAACTCACTGAGATCCACCTGCCTATGCCTCCCGAGTGCTGGGATTAAAGGCGTGCACCACCACTGCCCATGAACTTTTTAAGAAATTGATTTATTTATACTTTGAGTGTTTGCGTGTGTGTACACGTATGTCCAGCGTGCGTGCAGTGCCTACAGAGGCCCTTGCTGCTAAATCCTGTGGCGCTGCATTGCTGATGATAAGCCGGCTGCTGGGAACTGAACCCAGGTCCTCTGCTCCATTGCTGAGTCCTCTCACCAGCCCCCACGAATTTTCTTTTAAGGTTTCTTTTTAGTTGTTTGTGCGTGTGCAGTTCCCCCCAAGGCCAGAAGAGGGTGGCAGAGCCCTGGAGTTGGCATTAAAGTTGTCTGAAGGTGCTGGGAACAGAACGCGTGTTTTATTGTATGACAGTCACCCTTCCCTCCCTTGCCCCACCAGCCTCCCTTCTACGTTCATGTTCCTTTCCCCACAGAACAAACCTTGAGTTTTCTTATTGACAAAAACTCTTACACTCTCTTCTCTGACTGTGGATGTGCTTTCAACATGTTCTCAGTGACTCCCTGTCCCTCTGCAAGGAAAGCATGCCACTCTTGTCACAGACAGCACTTAGCGACCCTCACAGGTCCTGCTAATGTGGTTTTTGTTGAGTCTCATAAGAGCTTCAGTGAGGTCTCTTGCCAGGTAGTGGTGGTGCACACCTTCAATCCCAGCATTCAGGAAGCAGAGGCAGGCAGATGTCCAAGTTAGAGCCAGCCTGTTCTGCAGAGTGAGTTCTAACACAGCCAGGTCTACACGGAGAAACCCTGACTGAAAAAAAAACAACCAAAAATCTTCAGGTGGGTCTGGAATTCACTCCTTGAAGTTGGCCTGGGTGCTTGCCATATGCCAATGTTGTCGCTTTTCCAACCGTCTTGGAGTCAAGGGCCACAATCCTATCCACAAGCGCTGGACCATGCTGAGGGCCTCTAAGTCACTCTTGAGGTCTATTTTTTTTTTCTTTTGGTTTTTCTCTGTGGCTTTGGAGCCTGTCCTGGAACTCGCTCCTGTAGACCAGGCTGGTCACAAACTCACAGAGATCCGCCTGCCTCTGCCTCCCGAGTGCTGGGACTAAAGGCATGTGCCACCAACACCCAGCTTATGGTCAAATATTCTAACACACTACAAACCAAAGAAGTCCTTAGTTGATGCATGATGAGGGGCAGTGGGAAATACTGTCTGTTTTCCATAATTGAACCAAGAGCAAAGACTACACTAAATATTGGCTCTGTACATTGGTGGTATTGCGGTGGGCAAGGTGGACAGCTTGTGTTTGCAGCGAAGGCCACCACCGTTGGCAAGGCATTCACAATCCCCAAATCCACTGGAGATTGTAGCCCAGCGGGACGGCCTTGCTGTTGTGAATGCGTATTCTGCACTGTTGTGAAAGTGGGGACTTCCTTTTGCACTGAGATGAGGTTCAGCCCTGGTGAGTATATTTAGTATGTTGTATAGCGCCAACCTTGTCTAGTTCTAGAACACTCCATGACCTCGAAAGGAAATCGCATTCCCATCAAGTGTCCCAGCCCCTCACTGGGGGCTTCCGGGCAGCTGTTCTGTCAGTGAGACACACCCAGCCTCTTTGTCTTTTTGTTGTGTGCGTGTGTTCGGTTTGTTTGTCTGTCTGCCTGTTTTTGAGACAAGGTCTGACTGTAGCCCCTGATTTGCTTGGAACTCATCATGTTGGCCTGGTTGGTCTTGAATTACAGAAATTCACTTGCCTCTGCATCCCGAGTGCTTTTCATTTTGATAGACAGTCACACGAAGTTGCCAGACTGTCCTTGAACTGGTACCCTCTTTCCTTAGTGTCCTAAGTTGCTTGTGGTGGCTCTACATTACCCGGCCCAGCTAAGCCTCCAAAACTAGAAAAAGAAAGACCCAAGCTGATTTACCTATTGCTATCCAAAGGTCCAGAGCCACCTTGGGCAACAGCCTCCTTCTGCATGGGGCCTGGTCACATACTTGCAGACCACCCTAAGTCACGGAGTCTTCTGTCTGGGTGTGGGGTGATCTTAGGAGTGGGCAGGGGTTTACCTGAAGCTGGGGCAGCTGCCTGGCCTCCTTGCTGGGTATGAATCAACTCCATGTGCCAAAAATGCCCCTGTTCTCAGCCTGCCTACTCAAAAGCACGTATATGTAGTGTGTGTGTGTGTGTGTGTGTGTGTGTGTGTGTGTGTGTGTGTGTGTTTCCTTTCCTTTATAATAGTTCCCAGAGTGCTGTCAACACTGTCATCACTGTCAATACTGCTGTCACTGTCATCACTGTCAACACTGCCATCTCTGTCATCACTGACGTCACTGTCAACACTGTCATCACTGCCATCACTGTCAACACTGCCATCACTGCCATCACTGTCATCACTGCCAACACTGCCATCACTGTCATCACTGCCATCACTGCCAACACTGTCATCACTGCCATCACTGCCAACACTGTCATCACAGCTGTCACTGACGTCATTGCCATCACTGTCAACACTGTCATCAGTGTCATCAGTGCCATCCAGCATCCCTGTGCTGGCACTTCCTGTGCATTCTGGCATTCTTTTTTGTTGTTTGTTTTTGAGACAGGGTTTTTCTGTGTAGCTTTGCAGCCCAGGAACTAGCTCTGTAGACTCAAGAGATCTGTCTACCTCTGCCTCCTAAGTGCTGGGAATAAAGGCACGTGCCACCAATGCCCGGCTCATTGCGGCGTGCTTGTGGGGTACTCACTGCCTCCAGCACGGACCTTTCCACCCCCCACCCCACCCCCTTGCAGCCCGGCTCTCATGTACCTGACTTGGAGACTTTTTACTGAGTCACAGCAGTTACCCACTTGGGCACATAAGGCCTAGATCCCGTGCCATCCAGTCTGCAGTAGGCTAGTCTGCAGAGTCTGTGGGTGGTTGTCAGGGTTTCAGCCCATGCTGGCAGGTAGGGTGGCATGGAGCCAGAATAGAGTTTGACCTGGTGACTTGCTTTGGCCAGCCGGGCCTACCAGCGGCTGGGGACACTTCTGTCTTGGGCTGCAGTTGAGGGGCCGCACACAGCCCCCTCTGCTGTGTGCGTCATTTGTTGTGTGTGCTCTTGGACTGGGGGACGTGCTGGGGGCAGCTGAGTCGACTCATTCTTTGATCCTTGCTCCTGAGTGTTTTACACGCCCAGGTCTAGGCTTCCTGGTGACAGTGGCGTTAGCCTTCCCGGTGCCTCCTCAGAGACCTGAGAGGTTTGCTTTGGTTTGGCTTAGAGCTCAGTTTGTGTTGCTGGGCCACAATGGATCTGAGCCCGTGGTGAGGGCACAGTGGGGAGCAGAGCTGCTCACTTGGGACAGAAGCAAGGGGTGGGGGGCTGGGGACAGGCTGTCCTTTCAAAGGCGAGTCCCCAGAGACTTCTTCCCAGGGTCTCCATCCTTCCTAGCCGTCGTCTGTTATGAGGGCAGGGACTGGGGACGCACAGACACGCAGCTTCCTGGGCTCCGTGGCAGCCAGTCTGGGCTACTCGCAAGTTCCAAGTCAGAGAGCCAGGCTCTGTCTCAGAAAGCACGGAGGGAGTGCCTGGACTCTTTCAGTGATGAAAGAGTCGCTTGTGTGGCTGCACATCTCCCCATTGTGTCACCAGCTGGGGACTGAGCCTTCAGTACACAAGTATCTTGGAATAACACGTACACAAACTAACTGAGGGCTGAAATGGCATGGTTTCCATTCACAAGTCCAGCACCATGTGGGAAGGTGCAGCAGGCAGGGACCTGGCAAGGCTGGGCGGGGTGTGCGCATGCGTGCGCCATATTTGAACATTATAGAATCTGGAGAAGGGTCAGGGGTCTGTGAGCATGAAGTCATTGCACAATGCACCACTGTTGGGTTTGCTCATGGTGGGTGCCAGGGTAGGCGAGGGCATGGAGTGGAGGACTGTGGGAAGTGAAGGGTGAGGGAGGGGTGAGTAGGGATGGTTGAGGAATGGGCGTCATGGTGCTAGCTGCTGGTGAAGGGTGCGGAAATCCTAGACCTGTGGGGAAGCGCACTTGAAAAGGCTTGGGGCCATGGTGGGTACACAGCAGGACCAGGCAATGAAGTTCTGCTTAGATCCGATTGAACCCCAACTTGCCCACAGGATGGATTTTAAGCGGCGACAAGGACCGGGCCCTGGGGTGCCCTCAAAACGGGCTCGTGGGGGCCTCTGGGATGAGGACGAGCCGTCGCAGCTTGAGAACTTGGCGCTGCTGGAGGAGTTGGAGTCTGAAAATCGGATGCAGGAGGCAGAGGAGGAGCTGCAGCTGCCCCCAGAGGGAACTGTGGGTGGTAAGCTCCCGGCCCCAGCCCATCCCACCTGGGTGTAGAGATCGTGAGAAATGGCTGGCAGTTGTTTTTCAGTGGGGTTCTGGCTGTTGCCCAGGTTGGTTTCACATTCCTAGACTTGAATGTTTCCGCATCTTATCCGCATCAGTGTCTAGGCTGCCCTTCCTGGTAGAGCGATGTAACCCCAGTCTGCCCCACCACCTCCACCCATAAAGCGTCTCGTCTCTATCCAGGGCAGTTTTCCACTGCAGACATTGACCCACGCTGGCTGCGGCCCACCCTGCGTGCCCTGGACCCCAACACGGAGCCCCTCATCTTCCAGCAGCTAGAGATTGACCACTACGTTGGTGAGTTGGCAGGGGAGGCCGGCTGTGGCCAGTGTCCTGGTGGCTGTACATAGTCACTGCTGCATTGGCTGGACCGAGGCGGGAGGGAGGCACAAGGCAGGTGTGATATGGTTGTCTGCTTCATGCTCAGTGCAGGGGCCAGGCTCCTAGTACTATAAACTGGGTTCAGCGGTAAAGCTGCCTGTCGCCACACCTGATTTCAGTCCTCAGAGCCAGCTCCCAAAGGTGTCTTCTGATTTCCACACACGTGTTATGGCTCATGCATCTGCTCCCTAATCATGAACAAATGTTATTGGAATATTACACTGTGGGGTTAGGATGCACACCGCTCAGTGGTAGAGCTCCTGCCTAGGGTCCCCCAGTCGTGGCGGGGCGGGGCTCAGTAGAGGGCCTGGTTCTGTCTCCAGCACCACAGGGGGAACTGGCTTTCACTGTAATGCAAGCTCTGCTCCGAGTGGAGAAAGGCATCAGGAAGGCCTGGGAAGGTTGAGGTCCCGAGGCTTCAGTGACGGAGCTCAGGACCTGAGCGGTATTCTGTGAACACTCGCCCAGGCTCAGCGGTGCCACTGCCAGGGGGACCCCCAGCATCCCGTAACTCCGTGCCTATACTGCGTGCCTTCGGGGTCACCGATGAGGGCTTCTCCGTCTGCTGCCATATCCATGGCTTTGCACCCTACTTCTACTCCCCCGCACCTCCTGGTGAGTTTCCTGGCCCGGGGGCATGTTTGGACCCCAGGACGTCTGTGCTTTTCTGACTGGCCTTCCACACCAGGTTTTGGGGCCGAGCACCTGAGTGACCTTCAGCGAGAGCTGAACACTGCCATCAGCAGGGACCAGCGCGGTGGGAAGGAGCTGCCGGGGTCAGCGGTGCTGGCCATAGAGCTGTGCTCCCGTGAGAGTACGTGTGGGTGGCTTGGGACGGTGGGGCGGTAGGGAGTCCAGTGGGTACCAACCCCCTTTCTCTGCAGGCATGTTTGGGTACCACGGTCACGGCCCCTCTCCGTTTCTCCGCATCACCCTGGCGCTACCCCGCCTTGTGGCGCCAGCCCGCCGCCTCCTGGAACAGGGTGTCCGTGTGCCGGGCCTGGGGACTCCAAGCTTCGCACCCTACGAGGCCAACGTGGACTTCGAGATCCGGTGCCGTCCTGCCTTCCCTTTACGCCGCTGCTGCGCCTCCCTGCCCAGGCGAGGCTTGCCTGCTGACCCACCACTCTTCCAGGTTCATGGTGGATGCTGGCATCGTGGGCTGTAACTGGTTGGAGCTCCCAGCTGGGAAGTATGTTTGGAGGACGGAGAGGAAGGTAAGGGGCTTCGTGGGGCAGAGGCAGGGGACCTGGGCTCACTGGCAGTTCTGTTGCCCACCGTGTGCCTCCCCCCCAGGCTACGCTGTGTCAGCTGGAGGTGGATGTGCTGTGGTCAGATGTGATCAGTCACCCACCAGAAGGGCGGTGGCAGCGCATCGCGCCCCTGCGTGTACTCAGCTTCGACATCGAGTGTGCTGGCCGGAAAGGTCTGTTCCCAGAGCCTGGGCTCCTCCTCTCTGTCTGGACAGTAGTCCTTTCCAGACCCCTGTGGAGGGGTGCGGGGAGGAGAGTGCTCCGTAGAGGGAGAGTGCCAAGTGCAAAGTCGCCAGAGCAGGGTGTCCCTCCCCTTTGGCTGGAAGGGGAGGGGGGGCAGATGTGGGGCAGAGTGAATGGACGGGGCCTCCGCCCGCTGCTCAGTGGAGGGCTGAGCCCTGTGTACCTCCTGCAGGCATCTTCCCTGAGCCGGAGCGTGACCCTGTGATCCAGATCTGTTCCCTGGGGCTGCGCTGGGGCGAGCCGGAGCCATTCCTGCGCCTGGCGCTCACGCTTCGGCCCTGCGCCCCCATCCTGGGCGCCACAGTGCAGAGCTACGAGCGGGAAGAAGACCTGCTCCAGGTGGCTCCCCCTCCTCAGGCACCCCTACCCCGCGTCCCCATCCACACTGGCCCTTCCGTGTGGTGACACCATGTCTTTGGGGTTGGGGGCTGTGCACTTTTGGCTAAATATTTTCCTGAGTTCTATGATATTTTTACAAGTGCCAAGGTCTTGAACATTCTGGAAATGAGGGTGTCTGAGGCAGTAGAGAACTGGTTGACGCTCTGTGCTCCCCGCACAGGCCTGGGCCACCTTCATCCTCGCCATGGACCCTGACGTGATCACCGGCTACAATATTCAGAACTTTGACCTCCCATACCTCATCTCCCGGGCACAAACCCTGAAGGTGAGGAAGCTGGGAGCCTCCTCCTGGATCTTTTCCCCGAGACCATCCCTGTGCTGTACATCTTCCCGTGCGTGTCACTAACACTCAGAGGCATCCTGGGCTGGCCGGCTGCTCTGCAGTCCCCGTTGTGACTTACCTCACTGGGTCTGGAAGCAGAGTGTGTTGGCAGGAGACTCTGAGAACCCAGCCCTCTACATCCTGGGCATCACCACGGCCGTCATGGCCAGGCCTTGCTTTAGAATTCACTGGCATGAGGGGCATGAAGGCTGGGAAGAAGGAAGTGGGTTTTTGTCTTGGTGGGTGGCAAAGGCTGGGTGCTGAGGAAAGGGCTGGTGAGCCCCGTCTGTGCCGGCCACTGGTACCAGCTGCATACTAGAGGCAGCAGAGGTGTGCGATGCTGGTGTTATGTGAGCTCCAGGGCAGGCTTCCTGGCCTGCAGCTCTTTGGGCTCTATTGCAAGTGGGGCCATGGGTGGTGTACAGGGCTTGTCAGCATCTTTTGGGGGTTCAGTTCAGCCCCAAACATGGTGTGCTGTATCATTTTCCTGCTCTCTGCATCTGTAGCGAGTTTTGTAATGAGTAGACTTAGCAGACCTCCTACCAGCTGCATGAAGACACCAGCCCTCATGTCCTGGGTGCCTCCCTTCAGTCTCTCTTTGCTGGTCACCCTGTTGGTCTCCAGAACCCTCCCACATGGCTTTTGTCCCTCCCAGACACAGTTCTTGTCTGTACTTGTCACCGGTCTCTAGGTCTTCCCAGGGCCACAGCTCTCAACCCTGTTTCCGCTCTCCATCCCTCTCAAGCAATCTCTGCCCAAGAACGCAGTGGGGTCCCTTCCCTGTCCTGTAGTCACGTGGCCTGGCGGGTCCCTTCCCTGTCCTGTAGTCAGGTGGCCTGACTGGTGGCCTGACTGGCTCAGAGTGACGCTGAGTGGCTCTGCCCCCTGGCCCTCCCCAGGTGGACCGCTTCCCTTTCCTGGGCCGAGTGACTGGTCTCCGCTCCAACATCCGGGACTCCTCCTTCCAGTCGAGGCAGGTGGGCCGACGGGACAGTAAGGTGGTCAGCATGGTGGGCCGAGTTCAGATGGACATGCTGCAGGTATGCGGGAAACCCACCCACCTAACTCAGCTTGCAGCCCAAGGCCACGCCCCACCCCAGCCCGCCCCGCCAAGAGCCACAACCTCCAGGGCCCTTCCTACAACCTTGAGGCTGTGCCTTGTACCCACGAGGTCCTTCCTCTCTGAGGCCCTGCCCCATCGCGACCCACCCAGGTGCTGCTGCGGGAATACAAGCTCCGCTCCTACACGCTCAATGCCGTGAGCTTCCACTTCCTGGGTGAGCAGAAGGAGGACGTGCAGCACAGCATCATCACAGACCTGCAGGTGCCACCGCGGCTCCACCGAGCTCCTCCTAGCCGGGGCCCGCCCCCGCCCTGGCCCGCCCCCCCCCCGCCCTGGCCCGCCCCCCCCCCGGCCCCCGCCCTCGCCCCTGCCTCCCCCGGCCCCGGCGGAGCCCCTGACCCCACGTGCCTGTCCCCAGAACGGGAACGAGCAGACACGCCGCCGCCTGGCCGTGTACTGCCTGAAGGACGCCTTCCTGCCCCTTCGGCTGCTTGAGCGCCTTATGGTGCTGGTGAACAATGTGGAAATGGCGCGTGTCACGGGTGTGCCCCTTGGATACCTGCTCACTCGAGGCCAACAGGTCAAGGTCGTGTCTCAGCTGCTGCGCCAGGTGAGTGGCTGAGCCTGGGGCCACACCCACCGTGCACCCGTGCGCACACCCTTCCTGGTGGACGCTCACCTCAGCCCTTCTCCAGGCCATGCCTCAGGGGCTCCTGATGCCTGTGGTGAAGACTGAGGGTGGTGAGGACTACACAGGAGCCACTGTCATTGAGCCCCTTAAAGGGTGAGGACCCTGCTGGGCGTGGTGGGGCACACATGTCAGCCCAGCACTCAGGAGTTCAAGACCAACCTGGCCTACTTAAGATCCTGACTCTAAAAAAATTTTAAAGGTAAGGGCCAAGGGTAGGGCAGGATGGGGGTTGACTTCCCCCAAATCCTTCCTCAGGTACTATGACGTCCCCATTGCCACCCTGGATTTCTCCTCTCTGTATCCATCCATCATGATGGCCCACAATCTATGCTACACCACACTGCTACGTCCCGGGGTTGCCCAGAAGTTGGGGTATGCTGCCTTCACCCAGGGTGCCCCCCATCCATCCTAAGCCCTGTTTCACACTTTGCTAGAGCAGGCCCAGAAGTAATGGTCCGGGGAAGGAGACAGGGATCAAGGACTTGGGGCTGTGGGCGGGGCTGTTGACGGGCTGTGGGCGGGGCTAATGGAGAGGCTGAGCTGAGGGAGGTTGAGGAGGCCCAGGCAGGCTCGCTGGAAGCCCGGTCTCCTGAACTCTGCCTTCCGCAGCCTGAAGCCCGATGAGTTCATCAAGACGCCCACTGGAGATGAGTTTGTGAAGTCATCTGTGCGGAAGGGCCTCCTGCCCCAAATCCTGGAGAATCTGCTGAGTGCCCGGAAGAGGTTGGCTCTGGGACCCTGCCCTGGCTTAGTGCTCAAACCCTGTGGTGACCTAGTCAGCTTCTGTAGCGAGGCTCCATTCCGGGCAGCGCCCCTTTGCCTCCTGGGCCTCCCCGAGACCCGTGGTCCCTTGAGTAGCTGTCCTCCTGCCTCCACCTAGGGCCAAGGCCGAGCTGGCTACGGAGACGGACCCCTTGCGGCGACAGGTCCTGGATGGCCGGCAGCTGGCACTGAAAGTGAGTGCCAACTCTGTGTATGGCTTCACCGGTGCCCAGGTGGGCAAGCTGCCGTGTTTGGAGATCTCCCAGGTAAGGCTTTGGGATGCTAGAGAGGCTGGCTTCCTGTTGGCCTGCGTTTGAGGTCAGTGGGTCAGAGGGCGGCAGGAGTCAGTTGCACCCTGACGGACAGGGTCGTCGGGGCCACAGGGCCTGTCCTCGGCACTCCTTGCTCGGGGTAGAGCGTGGCAGTGACTCTGGCCTTAGGTAACGCTCCCCGGGCTCTGCCAATGGGTCACATGAGGTGGGCACTCAGGATGCTGAGTCACTGGACACTCCTATGTCAGCAGCTCGCCTCTTCGCCTGCTCCGCCTTCCTGTGAAGGGAAGCAGGGTGGGTCTGCTGGGTCACTTGATGACATATCCACAAATGTGAGGACTTGGGCAGGACCGCTGAGACAGGGACAGTAAAGGACTGCCCGTCTCCACATCTGCCACTGTGGCAACCCAGGGCGCAGCCTGAGGTGCTGCTACTCAGCCAGGTCACGGCCTGTGCTTGATTTCCCAGTGGTGAGGGGTGGCACCTCAGGAGCATTGCCTAGGGAATGTCAGAGCACGGTAGCAGGTAACAGGGCGCGTTACGAGGGCGTGGAGGCTGTGACGGACAAGCTGCTCTTTAATCAGTCTCCAGCCGTCCTGACCCCAGGTTCAAACCAAGCATGTGTGGCCCCGGGTCCCCTTGTGAGCATAGTTCTCTGGCGTGGCTCAAGGGCTCCGGGAAGCTGATTGGCTGGAAGGATGCCCCAGGCCTCCGCCAGACCCGCCTCTGCCTGTCTGCCTGCCACACTTATCCCTGTGTGCCCGCTCTTAGCATCCCTAGGGATGGGGCAGGTGTGGGGACCTTAGGCCAAAGGAGCCCCTGTTAATCCTGTGTCTCGTGGCGTCTTATGGTGGGATAACAAGCTACTGAGTCATTCCAGAATAAAGTGAGAAAAAAGAGCAGATAGACAAAAGACAAGTCAGGTGTGGTCACTCAGATGTCCCCACGACCACATGAAACCCAGGCAATCAGCGCATTCTGCCTACGGCAGGCCAGCACCCAGCCAGCCTCATCCTCGTTTGTAAGGAGACAGACAGATGGACGTGTGGTGGAGTGGTCCTGTGCCCCTGTCTGCTCCTGAGTGGTAGAGCCCTGCTTACGGTGTATGGGACAGGAGGGAATGGTCCCTCGTCCTCTGAGAAAGTGACCCTTTGGAGCAGCAGCCGCCTGTTTCACAGACTTAGGCGCCTGGTCATGATGCCTGGAAGCGGCAGAGGCGTTTGACATAAAGTTGGCTCCACTGCATGCAGCTTTTGAGTCCTCACTCTCCTTGGTTCCGCCCCCAACAGAGCGTCACTGGGTTCGGGCGTCAGATGATTGAGAAAACCAAGCAGCTAGTCGAGTCCAAATACACCCTGGAAAATGGCTACGCTGCCAACGCCAAGGTCGGTTGGTCAGACCCGCCTGCTCCCCAGGTCCTTGGGCTACCTGCCATGGCAGGCTCTGGGTTGAGAAGACATTCCTCCCACACGTACCCTGGCAGGTGGTCTACGGCGACACCGACTCTGTGATGTGCCGATTTGGTGTGTCCTCTGTGGCTGAGGCGATGTCGCTGGGTCGGGAGGCCGCAAACTGGGTGTCCAGTCACTTCCCATCACCCATCCGGCTGGAGTTTGAGAAGGTGCGTGTCCCTTCACCCAGCTCAGTGGAGAGGGGAGGGGTCTTGGCGGTTAATGGCGGTCTCTTACTACTTGTGTGCCTGCAGAGGCCGGTACTGCAGTAGTGTGGGAGGGCCGCTCTTCTCTGGCCTGCTCCCCACTTGCATGAGTTTCTTGGGTTTCCATTTTTAGAACACAGAAGCTCAGTGTTCTTGGTTCTGAGGCTTGAGGACCCCCCGGGGGGCACAAACCAGTGGTGTGCACGGACCCTGTAGCTCTGGGCTCACTTGGTCTCCCTCCTCCAGTGGCTTTGAGACTTGTGTTTCCCGTCTGAATTCCGTGATTTAGGAGCCAGCTCTCGGCCTACGGTGTGGTGTCCCGTAGGGTTCCTAGGGTGCTGGAGGGTGTCAGGTCTCCTGAGGGCTCATTTCACCAAGGTCGAGGGCCCCCTTGCCTGTCCTGCTTCTGACAGGTTCCAGGATGGGGGTGGGTGAAAGTGCACGGTTCACCGCCCTGGGTCCCTTCCAGGTTTACTTCCCATACCTGCTTATCAGCAAGAAGCGCTATGCTGGCCTGCTTTTCTCATCCCAGCCTGACACCCACGACAGGATGGACTGCAAGGGCCTGGAGGCTGTGCGCAGGGACAATTGTCCCCTGGTGGCCAACCTCGTTACATCCTCTCTGCGACGAATCCTTGTGGACCGGTGAGTGTTTGTCTCACCTAGACCAGGATGCCAGCCTCCCTCAGACCCGGGCCCAATACCCTGCCCTGGGGACACAGGCACCCCGGCTGGACGGTGGGGCAGTGGTGCATGGTTGCCTCTGGCCTCTCCTGCCTCTGCGCTTAGTCCGCAGAGCCTGATCTCTAGCTCCCAGCTGATGGCACAGCCCATCCTCAGTAGTCCCTGGTGACACCCTCAGGGACCCTGATGGTGCAGTTGCCCACGCAAAGGACGTCATCTCAGACCTGCTGTGCAACCGCATAGACATCTCGCAGCTGGTCATCACCAAGGAGCTGACCCGCGCAGCGGCAGACTACGCCGGCAAGCAGGCTCATGTGGAACTGGCTGAGAGGTAGGCGGTCACAGCCTCCTGCAGCTGCGCCTTTCAGCCCTCCCCAAACCTCACCCACCTCCCCATCCGCAGGATGAGGAAGCGTGACCCCGGGAGTGCGCCCAGTTTGGGTGACCGCGTCCCCTATGTGATCGTCGGCGCGGCCAAAGGCGTGGCTGCCTACATGAAGTCCGAGGTCAGGCCCACCTGGCTGTGCCCCTCCCAGGATCTCACTTCTGCTTTCCTCAGGGCCGCCAAGCCCCTGGGCCTGACTGCAGTGCCTCCCTGCACAGAGCTGGCTGCTGTGCCATCTCTGCCCCTCCCTGCCCTGGGTGCCAGCACCTCTGCTTGCTCTTGTCATCTCAAGCCACCCAGTTCTCAGCCTTGTAACTTCCGACCCCTGCACCCCCTCTGTGGCCCCTCCTCCTCACACGGGGAAACTGACTCTTAGTGACCTGAGGACCCCCACACACACACACCCAGGCCAGAGTCACGCCCCCTGGGTGACCCCTCATCACAACCCGCTGTTGTGGCCATAGCTCCCGCCCTAGTCCGTGCCCCTCTGCGGCCCCTGGTGACCCCAGCCTGCCCACAGGACCCCCTGTTTGTGCTGGAGCACAGCCTGCCCATCGACACTCAGTACTACCTGGAGCAGCAGCTGGCCAAGCCACTCCTGCGCATTTTTGAGCCCATTCTGGGTGAGGGCCGAGCAGAGTCTGTGCTGCTACGTAAGTGGGGCCCAGAGGAGGGAGTGTGGGCGAGGAAGGGGCAGGGACAAGGCCATCAGCTCCTCTCCTGCAGGAGGTGACCACACACGCTGCAAAACCGTGCTCACCAGCAAGGTTGGTGGCCTCCTGGCCTTCACCAAGCGCCGTAACTGTTGCATCGGCTGCCGGTCCGTGATCAACCATCAGGGTGAGACCCAAGCCGCAGCTCCTAGGCTCACCGCTGGGGCTTTGCCACGGGCTCCATGCTGCCTGGACACGGGTGGAGGGTCCTCGCCCACTCCGGGGTTCCCCAGGGGAGTTTCCCCACACAGTTGAGCCCTTGTTCTCTAGTCTCTGGGGACTTTCAGAAGCCGGGATGGGCATCGGGTGGAGAAGGGAGATGCGGGGATGTGGGCTAGGGCCTGGCACTGCCCCAGTTCGTCCCTGCCGACACCCACCCCTCCTGCAGGAGCCGTGTGTGAATTCTGCCAGCCACGGCAGTCGGAGCTCTATCAGAAGGAGGTGAGTGAGTTGAGGCTGTAGCTGGGGCGAGCCTGGTCCCCACAGCCCTGATCAACCCAATGTGTCCCCAGGTGTCACACCTCAACGCCCTGGAGGAACGCTTCTCACGCCTCTGGACACAGTGCCAGCGTTGCCAGGGCAGCTTGCATGAGGACGTCATCTGCACCAGGTGCACCCTCCCCCCCCCCCAGCAGAGTGCTGACCCAGCCGAAGCCGAGAGGCCTCACTGGAGAGTGGGCAGGGTCCGCCCAGCTCCCCCAGGGTGGGGCCGGGCTTTCCCCAGGGAACGGGCGGGCGGGGCGGGTTCCCACGACAGGTGACAGCTGATATACGGCTGGCTACCTCTCCGGGCACTGCTGTTATCGGCTCCCCACTAAGCAAACAGCCCCCTCCCCTGGGTGAGCAGCAGGTAGGGGCCAGAGTCCTGGGAACGGCCCTTGACCGCCCCCCTTCACAGCCGCGACTGTCCCATCTTCTACATGCGCAAAAAAGTGCGCAAGGACCTGGAGGACCAGGAGCGGCTGCTGCAGCGTTTTGGACCTCCGGGCCCCGAGGCGTGGTGACCCGACGAGCCACAGGGAATAAAGTTCAGACTTTTTGCTACTGACTGTGTGTTGTGGTCTCCGGAACGGGTTGGGTTTCGTGGCTCAGGCACAATCTAAGCCCCGGGGGCCTGGGGGCCTGTCTGTGCCCACACAGGGCTGGCATCTCTGTTTCCCTTTTGAAACCCTGAGTAGGACCCCACCGCACCGCTTCACTCCTCCCCACGGGGCTGGTGGTGGCCCAGCTGGCTCTGGGTGCTGTCCTGTTTCCCCTTGGCACACAGGCTTCCACACCTCAGGGCAGCAAGGGGACCCTTCCGGACACTGGTTCTTCCACTGGGGTCCTGGTGGTCAGGCTGTCTGGGCTCCCCTCGGCTCTTGGGAGATCCCCTGCCCTCCACTGTCCCGGGCGTCCCTGCCCCATACCATTTGCCCCTGGCACCGTCGGCTCCCCCCGCCCCCCGTGGTGTCCTACCCCAGGCCCTCATCTCGCCCTCTCAGCAACTCTCCACCCCTCGGTGTCAGCCCTCCATTCTCAGCGGTGGGGAACCCCAAATCCAAGTGGCTCCTAGGCCCACCCTCCCTGCCACATGACCAGAGGGTTGTGCAATCCAGACCCCTCCCCAAGGGGATTTTTGAGGAGGGCCGCCATGGCCCGCCCCTGGGGGGTGGGGGCTGGGCCAGAGTATATATAGGGGTGGTGGCCAGAGGCGGCCCAGCCTGCCCTGAGCCACCATGCTTGCCCTGGAAGCTGCACAGTAAGTGGGTGACCCCCAAACCTGGGCTTGGAACCCCCACCCCGCCCAGCACCCTCCACTTCTGTGGCCAAGACAGGTGGTAGGGGTGGCCCACTGTCTGCAGGGGACAGCTCCCCATCGGCTCTATCTTCCTAGACAGGGTTCCGAAGGTGGCGTGCTGTGGAGACACTCACCCCCATCCTACCCGGGCCCTGCCAGCTGTGCCATCTGTCATCTGCATACTACTGCACGCCCGTTTCTGGCGCTCTCTGCCCCTCGGGCTTTGTCTATTTCCCTCTGTACAACCGTTCCCTTTGGCTCCTGTTCTTCTCTGGCAGCCCTTTGCTCACCCCCTCTCCTTGTTTCTACTGAAGTTTATTGCTGCTGTGGTCCCAGCTGAACTTGCTAACATACCCAAACCGAGTGCTCTGGCCACCGTGTCCCCAGCTTTCTGGGGACTTTCTCCCTCTTACTTTCCCTGTCTCCCCCCAGTGTCTGTGCATGCAAATCCCAGGGGGAGTGGGGGACATTTGCCTGGCACCCGCCCCCTACTTCCTGTCCCGATGGGGGTGTGGGGGTGACTGTGGGAAGGCTGGCCGCACACAAGAACAGCCAGCAGACTGCAGAGCTGTGGTGGCTGATCACAGCTGCCATCACCTCCCCTGGGGCCCCACAACCACTTTGAGACTCAGGTGGCTGAGGGCAGCCCTAACATGCCCCTGTGTCTCTCCCCTGCCAGGCTGGATGGTCCACACTTGAGCTGTTTGGTGAGTTGGAGGCCTCAGGGGGGTGGCGGGCCCCTTCATGGTCCTTGGGGACTAACCTTCCTAAGATCACCTTCTTCTGGCCTCAGTTTCCAGCCTCGGTCTCCCCAGATCCCCATCTCACCTCCTCTACCTGTTCTTTTTCTAAAACTTGATGCTACTTCCTTGACCTTGTATACCCGTATATTCCATGTTTTATGTGTACAGCTCCTTCTTTTGGGTTATGGATCTTCCATCTTTTAGCTATAATATTTCGGACACCAACTATTTTCTCCAACATATTTGAACTCACAGCCGAACAATGGAACCTTTCCGTGGTGGCGTGAAGGCCCTGCTTCTTTGAATTTTGTTGGGCTTTTTGTTTATTTATTATTAGTATTGTTTTGAGGCAGCTAGTGTTCTTCAATGTAGCCCTAGCTGTTTTCAAACCCTTGATCCTCGTGCCTCAGCCTTCACTTGCTTGGGGATTATAACTGTAAGACACTTGCTGTTGGTTGTTCAAAACTGATGTCTTGTGTGTGCATCAGTGAGTGTCTTCGTTGTATTCCAGACCCCGATCTTTTAAATTTCCGTCATTCTAGAACATTCCCTGGTGTCCCCTCCTACGCAGTCCCACTCAAAATACACTGATTCATTGGGAGTTTTTGTTACGTGCACAGGTCCTTTGGGCACCTGACCTCTTTCCATCCAGTCAGGTACCTGTCCTCTGCTGCACGGTCTGCCACCCACCAGTACACCGCACAGCTTGTTTATCCTTCTTCTTGCTGAGAAGCTTGTGGTCTGGGGTCAGAGCATGGCCGCCTCAGGCCGCTCTGTGCATACAGGTTGCCATCTTCCCTGCATGAACAGGGGGAGGGGTGTGCTGCAGTCAGTGGGGCAGCACTCACGAACTCAGCTCTGGCCCCCACCGCCTCTACAATGGCTGTGGCTGGAGCCTGGACTAAAGAGGGTGCTGCCTGCCTGTCATCCCAGTTCTCAAGGCATAAGCCTGAACAATTGCTCCGAGTTCCGGGCCATCCTGGGCTACGGAGTGAGTTCCTGGAAACTACTGGGTCCCTTGAGGGTCACGGCCATGGCAGATGCTAGCTGCATGGCTTCAGCCTCTGTCTCCATTCACTTCTGCCCTTGTCTGCCCTCCCTGCTCTCACCTGCCAGTCTCCCCAAAGGTGGGGAGAGAGGGGGCTGCAAGGCCCGGGATGACTCTGTCCCCCACTCCAGCAGTACCCAGAAGGTGTCTTCTATGACCTGGACAGCTGCAAGCCCTTCAGTTACCCAGATTCAGACGGGGGCTCTGGTGAGTGACCCCAGCACCTTAGGCTGAGTTCGCAGTGGGGGAGCTGAGGCCCATGGCAGCTCTCCCTCCCCAAGCCGCCTCCCTCCCTACCCCCTCCAGTCCATCTGTTCCCCCATGCAAATTCTGGGGTCAGAGATTTGCACAACTTACAAAGGCCCCTCTGTGTGGGACCTTGAGGGTGCAGGTCTCCTGTCCACCTTTAGCTACTGACTCTGACCCTTCTTCCAGACTCCACATGGGGTTGGACAGAGGCCCCGCCTGCCCCCACCATCACCCCCTATGAAGCCTTCGACCCCGCTACGGCTGCCTTTGCCCACCCCCAGGCTGTGCAGCTCTGTTACGGTCATGGTCTAAGCCCCTCTGCCTACAGCCCCGTGGGGACCCTCGACCCAGGCGCCAGCCTGGAGGTTCCAGGGCCTGGCCTCCAGGTGTACCCCTCAGAAGACTTCATCAGTCAGGTGAGGGGCAGGGAAGCTTGGAGGGAGCCTTCTCACCTCACCTCACACTTCTGCAACTCTCTGAAATGAACTTCTGGCCTGTTCCTGGGTGGGGGGCATAAGGACATCCTTCTGAGGTGGCTCAGGTGTCCCCTGAGCTCCCTGTAAATACTTCAGCTCAGAGGGCAGTGTCTGGCCCGGGCCATCTTCTGGCCGTGTAGCTTTGGGCAACTGTCTTAACTTCTCCATGTATGGAGATAGCCAAGGCCAGTGCCCGTGCTGCCCAGGAAGATGGGGGCCCAAGCGGCGAGGGCTGCAGAAGTGGGAGGCTGAGGGGGAGGTGTGCAGGTGACCCTGGTCTCCCATAGGCCCTGGGCCCCTTGGCTAATGCTCCGTACCCCAGCTCTGTGCTGTCCGAGGAGGACATTCTGCTGGACAGCCCTGCCCTGGAGGTCTCAGACAGTGAGTCAGACGAGGCCCTCTTGGCTGGCTCCGAGGGGCGGGGACCCGAGGCAGGTATGTGGGCTGGAGAGTTGGTGGGGTTACTGACTGTGGGTGGGGAAGGGGCTGAAGGGACCGGGGTCCTCTAAGCGTTTACTAAGACCTCCCAGGGAAGTCCCCAAATCCCAAGTAGTCGTTGGCGGTGTGACCTTGGCCAAGGGCTTTGTCCTCTCTGTGCCTTGGTTTTCATTGTGCACAAAAGCACAGTAACAGCCAAAGGAAGCACGATCCCCCCCGCTTCCAGTCACCCTCTCCTGTCCCTCTGTGTGTGACAGCCTTCCAATCAGGTTATTCTCCGTTGGACATCGGTTTTCCAGATATAAAACCTGCCATCTTATACTGCTTCACTCCCCGGTCCCTCACTGTGGGGATCCTAGACAAGCGGCTCCATCACCGAGCCACACCCCAGCCCTCTTTAGAAGACACTGTCAACTAAGTTGTCCAGGCTGGTCTTGAACTTGTGATCTCCTTTCTCAGTCTCTGGAATAGTTAGAACAATAGGCTCGAGCCAATTAGGCCTGACTCAATTGTGAAAATTAAAGTGTGCGTGGGGGGGGGGTTGTAGATCTGGGGGTCCCTTCGACGGACTTCCCCTCCTAACGTGGGTACCCAATACCCTGCAGGTGCACGCAAGAAGCTGCGCCTGTACCAGTTCCTGTTGGGACTGCTGCTGCGCGGGGACATGCGCGAGTGCGTGTGGTGGGTGGAGCCGGGTGCCGGCGTCTTCCAGTTCTCCTCCAAGCACAAGGAGCTGCTGGCTCGCCGCTGGGGCCAGCAGAAGGGCAACCGCAAACGCATGACGTACCAGAAGCTGGCGCGTGCGCTGCGAAACTACGCCAAGACGGGCGAAATCCGCAAGGTGAAACGCAAGCTCACCTACCAGTTCGACAGCGCGCTGCTGCCAGCCACCCGGCGCGCCTGAGCGCCGCTCTAGGACCCCTTCCTGGCCCCCGGCCCCGCTGCCCCTGGAGCCCCGCGTGGGGCAGGAGGCTGCAGGGTCCTCAGCTCTCACCAGGGCCTCCTAGAGCCCCCGGGGCCGAGTGTGGGATTCCCCAGGATGGTCGTGTTTGAGGGGGATGTCTCGTGGCCCTCTGGCCATTCTACACGCTCCGGGAATGGCAGGTCTCTCCATGGGGGTCCCTGGTGGTGTAGCCGTTCTGTCCCCGGAAGGAATCCACACCGGTCCTTCTTACCGGCCCTGTGAGCACACACGTCATTGCACCAGCAGGTGGCGCTGTCTACAGCCACCCCAGTGTGTGTGTGAGTGTGTGTGTGTGTCTGTGTGAGTGTGTGTGTGTGTCTGTGAGTGTGTGTGAGTGTGTGTGAGTGTGAGTGTGTGTGTGAGTGTGTGTGTGTGAGTGTGTGTGAGTGTGTTGGGTGGGAGGGTGGGGGTCCCTCTGTGCTGCCCTGAGGCCCTTGTCGGAGCTGAGATCTACTTATGTCTTTATGTCTGAGCCCTCTGAGAGCCCTGTTCCTCTGTGACTTTGTTTGAAACAGTGTGTCCCAGTGTAGCTCAGGCTGACCCCCAACTTGTGACAATCCTCCTGCCTCAGCCTCCCAAGAGCTGGGATTACAGGGCCACACCACCACACCTGGCTTTTCCTTTTTGAGACAAAATTTTACCCTGTAATCCAGGCTGTCCCGACGTTTGTGGTGACCTTCTTGTCCGCCATCCCTCGAACCCTCTGGGATCCATGTCTGAGATGATTTGTTGGGTGGGGCCCTTGGATCACCCAGATGTTGTCTATGCCCCCAGGCTCTCCGCGACAGAGTTCACAAACTGACTCTCCTGTGTGTCGCATTTGAGGATCATTCTAGCACCTGGCCAATTTGGGGTCTATGGCGGAGATGCAGGTGTGGCAAGGCCAGTACCGGCCTGTTATTTTTGAGACTGGGTCTCAAGTAGCTCAGGCTGGCCTTGAACTCACTACGTAGATAAGGATGACCTTGAACTCCTGCCCTAGCCAGAGTGCTCAGATTGCTGGCACCATCATGACTTCCCCCACCCCCGTTAAGTCAGGGTCTCTCTGTGTGGCCCAGGCTGGCTTCAAACTCATAATGATTCTCCTGTCTCCGTGTCTGGAGTGCTAGGATTACGAACATGTTCCCCACAGCCTGCTTGCCCCATGCCATCTTTAACCAGACTTGTAAAGCTGGTCACCCCCCACCCACAGGGCAGGCAAATGAAGTCCTGCAGATGCTCTCTTCAGGGGAAAACACTCTTACGGTAGTCTTTCAAGCTGGGGAACGCTCCCACAGCCCAGACATCTGAATTCGAACCTGGACAGTTGGTGTCCAGAGGCTGGGACCAGCCCCAAGGCCCTGCCCGGTGCCTGCTGTCTCGCCTCTGACTCCGCGGCTGCCCGTTGGGGCCTAGCCTTTTGCCTTTCAAGTGCTGGATACAGCCAGCTGCAGACCAAGCCTGCTTAGACTGTGAGCTTCTCACCGAGCCCCGTGGCAGAACCAGAACCCAAGGCTTTGAGCGCTGAGAAAGAGGAGGGAGAGGGCCTCCTTGCAACCCTGGTAACCCTGTGTCACACCTGAACTCGCCCTCAGGTGGCCAGGATGGGGAAGAGGGATCGTGGGAGACCCAGACCCAGGCTCAGCTGGCACCAAATAAAATTCTTTCAAAAACCAACATCGTCACTCTACATGGATAGTAAATAAAATCCTAAATCAAGGTTACAGCTGTCCTGGGACCTTTCATCAGGCTCTGCCCCGCCCCTCCACCGGAGCTGGCTGGTGCTGAAACAGTGGGGAGAGGAGGGAAGGAGGCGGAGGCGCCAGCCTGGGTCTGAATGGGGAAATCGCTGGTCTTCCCTTCCATTCCAGGTCTCTGGCTTTCGTGTGTTAGTTTTCTAGTTTTGTTTTGTTTGTTTGTTTAGATAGGATCGTCCTTACACAGTAGTTCAGACTGGATTCGAAGGCGCGCCAACCCCCGTCTCAGCTCAGCCTCGGGAATTCCGGGATACAGGGGTGTGTCCCTCTATACTGGGCCACTGAGCAACTAGCCGGCTCCCTCAGGAGCGAGATGGAAGTTTGCCGGGCAACCAAAGGCGTCACAGCCTACTGGTTGGCGCAGTGCCCCAGAGGCGGGCAAGTTTCCGGCTGTGGGGGGTTTTGTGTAGCGGGGATAAGGGAGAGGGGCACAAAGGCAGGAGGCGGGGAGGGGGACTTGCCTCGGCTCCCTGGGCCCTGACCGAGTGCTTTGCGCTGACACCCTCCTGGGCCAGCCGCACCTCTGGTGCCCCAAGCCTCTCTCCTCGTCCTCACCCCCTCCTCCTCCGCTCCCCGGTGCTGGGAAGGAGCCGGCCCGGGCAGCCCTCCAGGGCCTTCCCGGCCCCTCTGCACCCGGCCGGTGACCGGCAGCCGGCCAGGCCACTCCCAGGGGACCTGCACCGGGACAGGGCGGGAGGA
Source organism: Cricetiscus sungorus (assembly GCA_030556225.1). NCBI lineage: Eukaryota > Metazoa > Chordata > Mammalia > Rodentia > Cricetidae > Cricetiscus > Cricetiscus sungorus. The sequence goes on from JANBXA010000732.1 coordinate 2,254,179, forward strand.
ACCCATCCTGCCTACGCGGGGAAACCGGACTCTCTCCCTCCCGGCTCTGGTTTCTAGAAAACTCCTGACTCCGGCTGGCTAAGAAAGGCTTCCGGAAGCCACCCCTCCCGCCCTGTGCACCTGAGACCCGCAGCCCTGCTTCTCATCCTCCTCCCAGGACCTGGCCGCCCTCTTCCCACACTCCTCCCCTTCCCAGGACCCAGGACTGCGCGCCTCCTTCACCTCCTTCCTTTTCTCCTCCCCCTTTGCCCCCTCTCAGCTTCCCCCTCCCATCTTGTGCTCTGCCCCCTTCTCCTCCCCCACCCCCATTGCCCCAGGACCTAAGGATTTGGGCCGCTGTGCCCTCCGACCCTGGAGTCCCAGACCCCCCTCCACCTTTGCGTCTCCATCTTTGCGTCTCCACAGACTCAGGTGTCCAGGCTCCCTCAGCCCATCCCCACTGGGGCCCTGGCATCCCGCCACCCCTCTCTGTCGACTAGCTATTTCTCGCCCTTTAGTGCATGCGGGAGGAATGTGGGGCGGCCCTGCGCTGCCTCCTGGGAGACTTGAGCCTCCATAAAGGCCTCCTCCTAGGGACCCACCTGTCCCCGCTAGGGCCTGGCCTGAGCCACTGCGGTTGGAGGAGGTCGCTGACATGCCTGAGGCTAAACCAGGTGGCTGGCCAGAAACCTTCCTGGGGGGGGGGGGGAGATGGGTGCAGACAAGGGGGTGTCTACCGTGGGCGGAGGGGGTCCTTTGCCTGTTCCTACATCTAGGTAGAGCGTGGGTTCCTTCCCTGCTTGGGGAAGAGGGACCCTTCTCTATGCACGGATGGGTTCTTTCCTAGTGCAGGCTGATGGGGTCTAATGTCTGCGTAGGTCAGGAGTCTCCCTCCCTCTTCTGGGACTGGGAGACCCATCTCGGATAGAAATCTCAGCTGCCTGGTTGTAAATCGGGTTTGGTTTTCTCTCTCCTCCTCTCCCTCTCTCCTCTTTCATCCTTTCTCCTTTCTCTCTTCTCCCCTTCAATCCGCAGGGCAGGCTGGCTTGAAAGCCCCGCTCTCACTGCCTCAGCCTCCCAGGAGCTGGGTGGCAGGCGTGGGCTCTCACACTAGGGTGCTCGGGGAGTCTTGCTTGTACTCTGCTGGGGCTCGGCTTGGGGATAGGGTCCTCTGGGGTGGGGGAACACCTAGAGGTAGTGAAGACTGGGGAGCTTCCTAGATCATGGGGCGCTTCTGTGGACACGGTAGGAGTCCATGTGTATGGAATTTTCTGTGTAAAAGTGAGAACCCCCTTCTGTGCAGGAATTGCGGGTCTCTCTTCCATGGGTGGAGCCCTCTTTTTCCTGATGTGATGGGGATGAAATCCAGAACCTCCTTCTGCTTGGCAAGCACTGGCCCTGTCTCCCCAGCCTCCCTCTATGTGCGATTAGATGAACTCCTTGTGGGGGTGGGGTAGGGGCAGTGTGTATGCTGCCTGGGGATTTCTCTTTTTGTGGCAGTGGGCATTGCACACTAAGCCTGGTATCACCCTCCCCCGGGGTCAGCCCAGCCAGGCTCCCTCGCACAAGCTGACCCGTGGGTCAGTGACCTGCACCACATGGAAGACTGCTGTGCTCAGCACCAGTGTCTAGTTCCCATCCCCGGGGAAGGGCTAATTATACCCCAAACCTGAAAGGTCAGGCTGGCAGCCACAGTCTGGGCATGGCTACAAGGGGAGGGAGAACCTGATGCCACACTCAGGGTTGCGATCAAATCATGCCTGGAATGGGGGTCTGTACCCCGCCATCTGAGGGAGGAGGGTGGCCTTCATCCCGGGCCTGGGAGAGAAGGTTTGAAGCCTGGACCCCTGGTTCGGAGGGAGAAGGACCGGTCTGGACTCTGGATTCTAAACATCATCTAATGCTGGTCTCAACATCTCCTGTGTTACAGCAGCCAAACAGGCCCCCAAAGGCAAGAATGCAGCAAAGGAAGCTGCTAAACAGGCTCCCGAAGAGCCCCCCAAAGGTGAGGTGGCAGGGGCTGCGCCGCCTATTCCCTGGACCCTCTGCCACAGCCTTTCCCGATCCCTTTCCTGTCGCTGACGCTCAGTGTCAGAACCTTCCTGGCTCCCCAGCACCCCGCCCGGGCTGGCACCTCACCCCAAGTGATGTCTCAAGTAATTCTTGCCCAATTCCCAAAGGCCATGTCCATATTTACATGTCCTTTACCCGAAAGTCCATTCAAGAACATCCTGGCCATAAGCTACAGGTGCACAGATGGGGAAACTGAGGCCCAGGGGGCTGAGAGAGCCTAGCAAAGCATATGCCCTCTGGATTCTTACCCACTCTATCACCCTTCCCAAAGAGGTCCCCTGCTTCCCCTAGGGCCACTGCTCACACCCCACGCCTGTCTCCTGAGCAGAGGCCCCTCCTGAGGACCAATCCCCAACCGCAGAGGAGCCCACGGGCGTTTTCCTGAAGAAGCCGGACTCTGTGTCGGTGGAGACTGGTGAGCACTGGGGAACCCACGTCTGAGGGAGGAGGGTTCAGTCTGCACCCCTGGATGTGAAGGGGGCTCCGGATCGGAGGGAGGAGCCGGGCCTGGACCTGTGAAGGAGGTCTGAGGGAGGAGGGCTCGGCCTTGAGCTTGGGATCCTCCCTAGAGAGCTGGGCTCCTCACTGTCTCCCTCCTCCAGGGAAGGACACGGTGCTTTTGGCCAAAGTGAATGGGAAGGAGCTCCCGGGCAAACCCACCATCAAATGGTTCAAGGGGAAGTGGCAGGAGCTGAGCAGCAAGAGCGGAGCCCGATTCACCTTCAAGGAATCCCATGACTCTGCCAGCAACGTGAGACCCCTGCGGGACCAGAGGCGGGGCTGGCCACCCAGACGGTGCTCCAGGAGCTCTGGCGCCCCCTTGAGGGAGCCGGCGCCTCGGGTGGTGGCTGAGGTCTCCGGGGCGGACTAACAATGCCGGGCTAGAGCGGTGGCACGGGCTTAGCTGTGTGCTCCTCACCCCAGTAGAGGACTTAGGGAGCCAAGATCCTGTAAGTTGGAGGGTGAGCTGTCCCAGGCCGAGAACTCTGCTTTAGGGCCGGCCCGGTGGAGACTCGGAGACTGAGTCACGAGCGCCATGCCCCTGGCCCCCAGGTGTACACCGTGGAACTCCACATTGGGAAGGTGGTCTTAGGGGACCGCGGGGATTACCGTCTAGAGGTCAAATCCAAGGATGTCTGCGACAGCTGCCCGTTCAACGTGGATGTGGAGGGTGCGCTGGCAGGGGTGGGAGGTGGGGCCGTGAACTCTGGCGGGGTGGGGGTGGGGTTCTAGACTGAGCTGGGGTGGAAGCGGGTGGAAGCTGGGGTCACAGTCTCTTGGATGCGAGGGTATAGATCTAGTAATGCGTGTGTGTGTGTGTGTGTGTGTGTGTGTGTGTGTACGGGCTTTATGCAGGAGAGGTAGATTTGGGGGTGGAAGTGTTTAGTAACTTGGGGTATGCATGCAAAGGCTTAGGAGGCTTCCAGATTTGTGTAAGTGAGCTGAAGTCTTGGTCGCTATGGCCTCCTATCAGGTTCAGAATGGGGTGCATAGACCAGGCCGGCTTAGGAGCAAGCGGGGGTCCTGCAGCCTCTGCGGTTCCTCAGCTTCAGTGTGTAAGGTTTGAAAGTGAGGGGCTGGAGCGACGAGATTGCCCTGCCCTGGGGAGTAAGGACCAGCTGGCCAGGAGGGTAGGGCATGGCCACCACAGGAGTGGGGAGCATTGACCTAGAGGACGGCACCCACAGAGGTCGTGAATGGTGGATGCCTGGACAGGATTTCCTGGTCTTTACCTCCCTTCCCCACCACCTGTCCCCAGCACCCCGACAGGATTCATCTGGTCAGAGCCTCGAGAGCTTCAAAAGATCGTGAGTGCCTCTGGGTCCCGGGAGGAGGAGCCTGTTGGCACTAATAATCAAGGGAGGCTTCTCCCTGGGAGACGGAGATGGAAGAGAAGGCATGAGGGCCCTGGGGTGGATCTTAGTGGGGTTCACACCCCCTTTTAATGACGCAGTGGTGACGGAAAGTCAGAAGAAGCGGGTGAGCTGGATTTCAGTGGCTTGCTGAAGAAAAGGTGAGTTGGCCTAGCTGGCAGAGAGGGGACAGTTGGGGTCTTGGGAGAGGGATGATGGCCAAAATGCCAATTCCTCATTTCTTATCAACTTGACTGGATTTTCTCCTTTTCTGCCCACCTTCCTTCCCTCCCTCTCTCCCCTTCCTCCCTCCCTCCTTCCCTCTCTTCCTCCCTCTCTTCCTTTTCTTTCCTTCTCAGTGTGGTATATGAGTGTGTGGGGGGAAGGCAGAGGTTTTGATTTTTAGTGTCGTCGATCATTCTTCACTGTCTGTCTGTCTTTCTGTTTTTCTTTATTGTGTTTTGAGACAAGTCTCGATATATATCTCTGGCTGGTCTTGCTTGGAGCTTGCTCTATAGACCGGTCTGATCTCAAATTCATAGCTCTCTGCCTGCCTTGGACATTCGGTTGCTGGGAGTAAAGGTGTGGCCACCATGTCTGGCCTTTCACTTTGCTTTTTGAGATGGGTCTCTCACTGAACTTGGAATTCAGAGCAGGCTCACAATGTCCAGGGACCCACTTCTCTGCAGGCCGCCCCACCCCGTACTTAAGGGTGTGCATGAGTGCAGTACCCGTGGAAGTCAGAAGAGTGTGTTGAATGCCCTAGAGCTGGGGCTGCAGCTGGCCTGTGAGTTGCCTGGTTTCAGCACCGGGAACTGAATCTGGGTTCTCTGGAGCGGTACTTGCACCTCCCCCAATAACACCCCACATCTTACCCCGACCACCCACCCCACACTTTCCTTTCATCTCTTTACCCCATCACCGACACACCCAACCCCTTAGAGCTTTTGTTAAATTTAGGATTGGACTGTGCTGTGAAAATGACTCAGTCAGTAAAGTGTTTGCTGTGCAAGTGTGGGGACCTGAGTTCAAATCCCCAAGACCCATGAAAAAGCCAGGCATAGAGCCGTGCCTCTGTAGTCCCAGCAGGAGGCGAAATGGGAATAGATAGATTCCTGGAGTTTGCTGTCCAGCTGGCCTAGACAGATTAGTGAGCTCCAGGTTCTGTGAGAGCTCAACCATGTCTCAGAAAATAAGGTGGGCTATGGTGTGTGAGTGCACACACACACACAGAAGAGTTAGAAGAGTTAAAAAACGTTTTAAGAAATGAGGTAGAAAATGGTTGAGAAAAGACTTGATAGAAACTTCTGGCTACATAAGCAGATGCACACGTGCACACACATACAGCAGAGTGGACAGACGGTGACAGTGTACTGTTGTTCTTTAGCACACACATTTCCTCTCATGCGTCCACCCTTCATGGCTGTCACTGACAGCCCCGCGTACTGACCCAGTCCTCTGCGGGTCTTCTACCAAGCAGCCCCGGGCTTGGCCATCTCGCATCTCCCTACGACCCAATGCTTGCTCAACCATTCCTGACCTCCTAGCCATGCATGCATGTACCCTGCTAGTCTCTTCCCACTCTCCTGCTGTCTGCCCTCTCACACTTCTTTCAATGTAAGTACAGGATTTGCCCAAGTTCGCCCATGCATCTTCTCCCTTCCTTCCTGAACCCCTTCAGGCGCTACCCATCTGTTCACTAGGTGTGGGGGTGAGATGCAGGCATAGCGAAGCTCCACTTGACCCTGGCCTGATGACTTGGGAAGCCAGGCACACATGAGGGAGTTGGGTGTAGTTAGAGGAAGTGTGTGCAGGGACCTAAGACCTTAAGGCAAGAGCGGTCACTACCCTGGACGACCACAGGCTCCTCACAGAAGAAAGCATTGGCACTCGGGTTTGTAGGATGGGAAGGGACACAAAGGCGGGAACACAAGAGGCTGGCAGCATCAGAGAGCCCCGAGAGGCAGAAGGAGCCCGGGGTGCCAAGGGCAGAGCATGAATCTAGTTTGGGTGGGTGGGTGGTGGTGGAAAGGTGGGTAGGCTGGTGATTGCCAGGGTGGGGCTCCCTTGTGAAGGCAGTGTGGAGCCCCAGCAATGTTTAGAACAGGGAGGAGATGGTTTCTGGTGTAGATGTTGGAAATTTCTGTGGAGACCATGGGTAGAAAAACCTAGAAAGGAAGGTGACTGATAAATATTTTCAGGTAAGTGAATGGGTAAATGGGTAGGAAGGTGAGGGAATGGGTGAATGGATGGATGGATAAGTGTGGATGTGTAGGAAGGTGAAGGGATGATGGACAAGGGTGTGGGCAGATGGGTAGGAAGTTGGGGGATTCATGCTTAGATGTCTGCTTGGATGGGTGAATCAATGAAATTGATGTGGAAATGGATGGATGGATGGGTGAGTGGGGGAAGGGATAGAGTGGACTAAGGGTGGCTGTTGACCTGGTTAAATGAATGGTGGGTAGATAAGGGTGGCGTTGACCTGGTTAAATGAATGGTGGGTAGATAAGGGTGGCTGTTTACCTGGTTAAATGAATGGTGAGTACATAGATAGGCAGATGAAGATAGGTGAGCAGAGGGATGAATGGGGACTCGATGGATGGAAGAAGGATGAGTGGGGAGAGGAGGAAGGAAGAGAGGGAGGATGATTGGATGATAAATTAATGGGTATTTATATAGTTAGATGAGTGGACAGACAATCAAGGGAGGTAGGGATGGAAGGACGGATGAATGAGTGAGTGTTCAGACAGATGGGTAGGTTACATGGACAATTTCATAGATGGATAATGGTTAGATATGTGGGTAGTGGAGAACTAAATGGAGAGATGGATTTATGGAGAGAAGGGAAGGTAGAAGAAGAGATGGATGGATGGTAAGTGGAGAGAAGGGTGGATAATGGGTAAATGCATAAATTCAGGTGGCTGTGTGAAATAGAGGGATGGATGGATAGGAGAATAAATTAGTGGGTGGATAGATGGATAGATGTAGAGATAGATGAGTGGGTAAATTCCTGAATGGTTGGATGGCTGGACAGATAGGTGTGGATGGGTAGACAGATCGATGTGTGGGTGAGGGGCAGATAGTCGGGGGATGAATAGATGATAAAAGGAGGGAAAGAAGATGCTTGGGAAAGAAGGCTTGCAGTTCCCAGGTACCTGATGAGTCATACAGAGAAGTACACTATGGAGGTGGAGGGGCACCTTAACCGTCTCACTACTGGTGTCCCGCTCCCCCAGGGAAGTAGTTGAGGAGGAAAAGAAGAAGAAAAAAGATGATGATGATCTGGGCATTCCCCCGGAGATCTGGGAGCTCCTGAAAGGAGCCAAGAAGAGCGAGTACGAGAAGATCGCCTTCCAGTACGGTATCACTGACCTCCGTGGCATGCTGAAGAGGCTCAAGAAGGCCAAGGTGGAGGTCAAGAAGAGTGCAGGTCAGCACCGGCCAAGGGAGACGGGTTATCCTGAAGTCCTCCAACACTCGGGCCATCTGCACCCTGCTGAATCCAGACTTTGGAGGTCCTAATCTAACAGGTGGTGCACCTGACTTTTGAAGGTCTCTGAGGCCCACCGGAGGCCTCCACACTTGACCTTGGAGAGACTGAGGTCTGGCAGGAAGACTTGGCTCCTCTAGAGATGATTAGGGCAACAAAGAACTCTTCTCTCTACCCCTCTCCGTAACCCTTGGTCCTCTCTCTGCCCTGTGGTCCTCTCTCTATCCCTAGCCTTCACTAAGAAGTTGGACCCAGCCTACCAAGTAGACAGGGGCAACAAGATCAAGCTGGTGGTGGAGATCAGTGATCCAGACCTTCCTCTCAAGTGGTTCAAGAACGGCCAGGAGATCAAGCCAAGCAGCAAGTAGGGTGGGGTCGGGATAATGTCCAGAAATAAGCGCGGTCTCAACCGTCCCTTTTGGCTGTGTCTTCTATAATGGGCGCTCTCACCCTAGGTATGTGTTTGAGAATGTGGGGAAGAAACGAATCCTCACCATCAACAAGTGCACGCTGGCGGATGACGCTGCCTATGAGGTAGCAGTAAAAGATGAGAAGTGTTTCACCGAGCTCTTCGTCAAAGGTGGGGCTGGCCCCACCCTGAGCCGGGGGTGGGGGGCGGGCAGGCGGGCGGGAGCCCTGACACTGCCTGCACTCTCTCTCACCACACAGAGCCTCCAGTCCTGATTGTCACCCCACTGGAAGACCAGCAGGTGTTTGTGGGTGACCGAGTGGAAATGGCAGTAGAGGTGTCTGAAGAGGGTGCACAGGTCATATGGTGAGTTTGGCTTCTTAGCTGAGCACAGCCGCCTTTAGGTTCCTCACCCCAGCCCTGGTCTCCAGCCGACCCATAATTCCCGGGAGGCTCTGACCTTTGCTCGGAGGCACCTGCTCCTCTGTTCATCTCTTACTCATGACCTCATTGTTCTA